>JAKWBJ010000506.1:0-600000 GCA_023159175.1 Wohlfahrtia magnifica | reverse complement strand
AATAGAAGAAAAGAGAGGAAGAGTCTCTCAACATTAACCTGTTTAGAGCAAGTGCAAAACAAAAAGCATTAAAATAAAAAGCTCAGAAATTGTAAGCAAAAAATTTTTTGTGAAAACGAAGGGTATAGAAAATTAATCTAAACGTTGACAATATTTTCTTGTTTTATAAGTGAACGGATTCTCCCTGCGATTATAATTATAACTTAAAAGAAATAAATTGCAAAAAAATAAAATAATAAGAAGGCGAAAGAAAAACAACTGCTGCTGCAATGAGCGTATTTTCAAATTTACATTCATTTGCACGTACAACGTTTGAAAAGTGTAAACTGTAGGAAAAAAGGACACTTCTGCAAAGAGACTGGGTATGAATAAGAAGATTTTTTTTTTTAATTATAATTTCATAACTGTTATATAACGATATGATGCTTGCTCACTTGGCAAACTGAGAAGGGAAAACCTATTGTTCAAAATGGAGTCCAATATAGGTGCGGAACTAGCTGGGATGAGAGGCATTTCAAATAGTGCTATACACCGCATATGAATCAATAAATTTACTTAACCCTAATTTTCCTGATACGGGTTGCCCTCTTCCCGTTTTGTTAGGATTGGCTGTATAGCCACCCATAGTTAAATATTTCTTTCCCTTCTAATAAGGGTACCCAGGTACCCGTAAATATAGGTTTATATTATGTATGAAAAAATGGAAAATAATAGTGTTGTTTTATGTTGTATCTGTTATCAATATTAACACCTATTTTACATCAAACTTTGTATGTATTAATGCTGCAAAAAAAATAAATCACTGCGCAAATATTTTGCTTTGCATGTTGTACATTGGGCGTTTACATCTATCGCATACTTTAAGTGTTTTTCAATTAGATTTCAAATCATTATGTGGCAAACTGAATAATTTTATCCCGTTTAGATGTATTTGAAGGGCCTTCAGCGTTAGCTTATCGTATTATTTGATTATGATACCAGGACGAGAGCTACCATTTTTTTGTTTGGACTGAAGCTGAAAAATATAAAATGCTTTTGATGATACATTTATACATCATCTGGTCTATAACTATCTATATGTACTTCATATTCTTGGTCACAACAGACAAAAGAGTTCCGTTTATATTGAGACAACATTGGGGTGTATTTATACCATCTGTTGGGTTTTGTCAAAGGGCCAGTATATTTTCACATTTACTGGATAATAGTTTGCTTGCAGATTTCTCATCAACGTGTTTCAAATATTGGAGATAGGAAAAGATTCATTTATGTATTTACGGGCTGATCTCGTAATCTCATTATCATAAGGTATTACGCATAGTATTTGCAGAAATCTATCGCGACTTAACGATGCTTTGTACAGGGTGATCCAACCATAGTGCACGATGTTAATTGTGAGTCACACCTTAACGTCAAGTTTTTTGCCTAATGTCATTTGACATTTTTTTGTTTCAGTGTTTGATAAATTTAACTATGGTACAGCGCGTTTAGATTGTTAAAGGCTTTTACAAAAATGGGCGCTATTTTTTGGGCTGAAGCTTACTGACCGAATGATTGCTTGAACAGACAGAAGTGAATGGTGACTTTACAAAGAAAATCATCTTCAGGACCGAGGCACACTCTCACTTCAGTGGATTCGTTAACAAGCAGAATTGCCGCTTTTGGGCAAATGGGAATCAACGAGTGATTGTTGAAAAACCGATTTATGGACTGGCGGCATCATCGAGCCGCAATTCTTCGAAAATGTGGTCGGCTAAGCAGTCACCGTGAATGGTGTTCGCTATAGCGAGATGTTCACGGACTTATTGTGACCAGAAATTGGGGATATAAATCTGGATGATATGTCATTTCAACAGGATGGTGCCAATTCCTACACAGCCAATGAAACAAGGGCTCTTTTGCGCTAGAAATTCAATGCGCTAGAAATTCTGTGCATAAGCCAAGAACAATATAGGTGCTAAAGGATGAGATAATTCGGCGGATTAACTACATTGCATCTCAATTATGTATCGAGTCATTGAAAATATGTACCGACGGTTAGTGGTATGCCACCGAAACCGTGACGAGCATTTGGTTGATATTTTGTTTCACACATAATTATTATAGATCCTTCTATCATAATAAAACATATTAAGATATTTCTCCGAAAACTTTTTGTTTTATTTATAATTAATATCTTGCGTTTTGGTTGTACCACCATTTATATTGTTACGTTTTAACCTCTTTATAAGGTTTAAGTTCTTTTAAATTGCTTCAAATAAAATAAATAATACGTACTTATGGTATACTTTTTTCAGTCTTTATATTTCCATAATTAAACTTTGTATAGAAACTTATTTAACCAGTTTGTATACAAATTACTAAGCGCTTTTATTAATGTCTTAGCACGACTTTACTCTTTAAGTCTTAAGTTACGACTTTCTGACTAAGCATAATGAGCCGCCTTTAATAGTAAATTGACATTAATTTCATATGTTCTACTATAGTTTACTACCTTCTATTCAGCTATGTACGTTTATTCACATGTAAAGTTTAATACCCAAAATTGAATTGACAACACCTTTAAAATAACTGCAGAGTGATCATCCTTGACACAAACCAATGGAATAACTTCTATAATAAAGTTTATAAATATAAATGTACAAATGTTTGTGTATCTTCTTTTAGGCATTTGCATTTTCGTAACAATATTATAACCATTATAAACATGTAACTAAGACCATATGTTCGTCGCGGTCACCAGAGTCTCTGTTGGGAATTGACCCCACGACCTGTGAGCTGACAGACTAGCAACCTACGTTTTAGCTTATCATGGCACTCGTCTAATCTAATGTTGTGCTAAGTTAATGCAGTGCTTAAGTGATTAAATTATTAAGAAAGGTCACATCTGGTAAAAAAAAGTGTTGTTCCATTAATATCATGCTTCAGTTCACGCATTCACTATTGCGATCAATGAATTAAAGTTCGAATTGCTTTATCACGCATCTTTGCGTAAAATTCGGTTTCTCGGATTACTTTCTATTTTCAAACTTGAAAAAAATACGGCTGGTTGGTAAAAGATTTGCCAACAATGAAAAGGTAGACTATGGCTGAGGGTGAGAAGATTATGTTGGCAACTAAAGAAATTTTTTTTTAAATTTATCGTATTTTCTTGGCTAATTTTGCGACCGCATTTATATTGAGCTGGAATTTTAAATTGAATTAATATAGTACATATTTAAAAAAATAATTTCAAACTGAAAAAAAATGTTGCACTTTGTTGCCCTTACTTTTTGTGTGTTACTATAACAATGCTACCTTTAAAAATCTCAGATTTTTCTTAATTTTTGACGGCGTTCTATGGCAAAGAACAAATGAAGTGCAACATTTTTTGTCAGAATAGAAAACGACATACATAGATCCAAAAAATATTTTAATTATTATAAATTGCCATCGAAATGTCAATACTTCATGAATTTATTTTTAATTATTATTATTATTATTATTTTTTTTTTTAAATTTAACCAATAGAAATGTAAATAATTTGGCCCACCATAGCTATTAACGTTTCACAACTAATACAGTTTTACTGACAGTACTTAACAAAAAGGTACATAAGAAGAGAAGAGTACGTACTTGTTATAAGCATAGTACCAACAATTTCAGTTCATTTTTGTCTTGTGAAGATATTCTGCTGTCATTAATGGGAATCCATACACCCATTAATATTCACACAAACTTATACTCCCCCCTGAAACAGGTAGTTTTTTTTAAGAAAAATTAAATGCTGACTTTATTTTTTATACGGAATGCAGTTAAAAAAATGAGACGTTATAAATGGTCTTTCACTAAAGGTTTTCTATCTTTAAATTGATATTTAACAATGTATTTGTGAGTTATTATTAAAACCTTTTATTTCTTCGAAAGGCCTAGCGGTGCCCTTTTGAATCAAATATAATAGGATTTGGTGCATGAATTATAGTACAAATGATGCATGAATTTGACCGATGGAATCGGTTGTGTTGGCTTAGTATTGTGTGGTTTATGTATTATTCGCACAGACCTGTGACTCAGAAAACCTTGACAAGAAGAAGTCTAAAGGGGTAAAATCGCACGATCTCAGTAGTCAGTTTACGATACCTTACGTGGGATGACCATGTTCTCAAAATGCTTGTGCAGAATGTCCTATGTTTTTTTAAGCTGTGCGGCACGTATCACCGTCCTGTTGAAACCTCATGTCGTTGCTATCCACTTTATCCACATAAGGCAAAAGAAAAAAATTAACTAACGGCCGTTATAAAAAATGACAGCCAATACGACAGGTATAGTTTAAACAATATGGCCGGTATCAACTGTCAAAGATCGGTAGTACCTATTAGAAGACACGTTTTACATTTGCTACTGTTGTTGTTAATGCTAGAATTTTAACGATTTTATAATGAAAAAGAAAATTAATTATCATTCGCTTAGACAAGGTGATATAATGTCACTTCAGGGATTACCAGGTGAAATCTGTTTAAAGTATGAATGAATGAAAGCACGAATGGTTGAATATTTTGAATTAAAATATCTACCAACGGTAAATAAATGACTGAATACTATGCAATATTTTGAAAAACAGAAAGAAGGAAAGAAAAAAGAGAAACGAATTTTTTTTTTAGAGTATTCCTGAATGTATGAATTATTATTAAAAATTATGTTTAGCGGAATAATTTTAGTGCTTTTTTGTTCTTTTTTTTTCCTGTGAAAAAGTTAAAAAGTTAGTAGTGGATAACTTTATTTAAGGCATTAGCATTCCAAGCTATTAAAAATACATTTTTTCGGTACAATTGTTAGTGGCATATTTGCATATAAGTGAGATGTAAAAAATAAGTGGCATTATATGTTTAAGACATAGGTTGACAAATTTAAAACAATAAACGTATTCATTGTAAATAGAGAAAAAGAAAGGTTGTTAAAAACCAGTAAGTGTGAGATATTTAAAATTGAATTTTTATATAAAAAATACTGCATTAAATGAGTAGAAAAATTTTGATTGAAAAAGGCAATAAGTCACCAGGTGTAGACGAAAACTCTCCAGAATTAATAAAAGCTGACTATTTTACGAGCGCCTGAATATTTTACATAATCATCCACAGCTTTTGGTAGGAAAGGATTCCTCATGGCGAAGTGTTAGAAAACAAAGTAATAAACATTCAAAAGAAGGATGATCTTACGGACTCGACTAGTATTACTTTCTTATGTACGGTCAAAAACGTCATTGCCAAAATAAGTATCAAGCGAATGTATCTCCGTTAGGGTGTCGCCAGTACTGTGTCAGCAAAATGTGGCATTCAGACTCCACAACTCTACCATTCAACATATACACAGTCTTCGTGACTTGGAGCGTATGTTAATTCGTGAAAAATTTTTTCACTTATTAGTAGGATTGTCAGATGCCCTTGATACAGCTTGATTTACAAGAATTCTTACAGCTTGTTAAGAATCAAGCAAAAATATGGTTTGTCAAGATTTTTAAAAGTTTTCCTTACACAGAGATTTGGGAAAGCTATTAAACATTTAAGTGAGCTAAGTAGAGTAGAGTAGAGTGTTTAGTTTATCTAAAAAATTTATAATTAAATTATTATAATATGTGTTAGAAAAATACTACTTTGGGTTCAGTATACAATTGAGGAGCAGAGCACTCGCTCGACGAACCAAGCTCACACTCTACAAAACGCTTATCATTCCTGTCCTGCTATATGGCACAAAAACATAAACACTGCCGAACAACGACAAAAATGTTTTCGAAGGGTTCCAGTGGAAAATAGTTTGTATGATCTTCGGTTCTGTACGCGTAGGAGAATACGTTAGTACAGCGAATACGTTAGTACAGCGAGCTGTACAGGGACGTGGATAGAGTGAAGTGCATTAAGATAAAGCCGTTACGCTGGCTTGAACACGGATCTAGTATGGATGAACAAGCTCCGGCGAGGTAGGCTTTTGATGCGGTACCTCGAGGCGGAAAGCGGGGAAGAGGAGTATCATCGTTGGAGAAACCAAGAAACCAAGTAAGTAAGTGTTAGAAAAAGTTATTTTTTTTAGAAATTTTACCAAAAATTAAACAGTTTTTTCTTATATCTGAAGCGATGATTACTAAGCTTATATGAGCCATTTAGATCGATAAATTTTCGAAATTTTTGGGTTAAAGCCTTTGCGAAATTTAAATTAACACTATTAAGAGGGTTCTGTAGAGATCGAAACAAATGATAATCTGAATGCGCAAGGTCTGGGCTATACGATGAATGCATCAAAACTTTACAGCCAAGCTATACCAGTTTCCGCCGGGGCATAAAGGATGTGAGAGGTCTGACGTTGTCATGATGGAACACAACACTTTTTCTGTTGATCAATTCTGGCCATTTTAATAAAATTGCTTGCTTCAATCTCGTTAATTATTCGTAGCAGAGATCAGAGTCAATCAATTGACCAGGAAGCTTATAATGCCTTTCCAATCCCACTCTTTATGGTCGGACCACTTTTTAGCTCCCGTAATCATTCAGTGTTGTAGTTTTGTCTGATGAAATTACTATTACCAGAAATATTACATTTCAGATATTTTGTAACACAAGTGTTCCGAAAACAAATATTTTTTCAAGATTTTGTATCTAAATTTCAATTTTACAATATTGAATCTGACAACCCTAGTTATTAGGGATTAAACATTAAGCAGAACTTTGAAATTGTAAATCGATGATCTCCAAGGTAGAGTCTCATTATCACTTTTATTTAATATAGTCTTGGACACTGTTGTTAAAAGTGCCCCACACAACAGGAAAATAATTACATGGCGAATCAAATTTGTCTAAATGATCTGCAAGAGTTAACAATGATTGCAGGTGCGGCTGTAAAAATACTATTAAGCCACAACTCTTCGAGATAATGCGACATTTCTGAAATATTTACAATAAGACTGGACCACATAGAAAACGTCAGCGAATCTTGTTATCTTAAAAGCATATTTTGTTTTAATAGAAGGTTGAGTGAAAACTGTGACAACAACATACAGGGAACGTGACAGACCAAATTAAAATTTCACTTCGCTTTCTCAGCGCACAAGATTAAAATTTTTTGGCAAATTTCATCCACACTTCTATACGCCCGCGAAACATGGAACGCTGCCCTCGGGACATGCAGATGATCCAGTCGTTTGTGAATCATTATCTTCGCAGGATCTTACGAATATTCTGGCTAAGAGTGGTGTCGAACAGGACACAATCTTTGTTTTCAATAATGTGTTATTGATGATGATTTAAGGTATGTTATTGATGGCTTATTAAATAAAAAGAATCTCTTCTCAGCAAATGGAGTAAGTCAACCAACACCTGCATCGTAATATGTAGAGCAACGTACTATGGTCTGATGAAAAGAAAATTAATTTGCTAGTGTGCCCCTATTATTTCTTCCGCCACTATGTGTGTAAAAGAGATAGAGACAATTAAACCAGAGTCCGGTGGCCATCCTTTCGTATCCAAATACAATGTATCAACTCCAATATTAATATAAATTTATTCTGATAAGGTTTCATTTTAAGAAAGTAATGGTAATTGTCATAATATAAAAAAATATTGAAAATATTGAAATCTTATAGAGCATCTTGTTTTTACTTTTAATAATTAAAGCCTTTTTCCTATTTGTGTTAAACTAAATAACTAAACTATTAAACTCTTTCTTATCTGACCAAATGAAATGTGCAAAAGAAAACTTTATTTCAACTGTAGAGCACTTAAGATTCTCTTTAACATTACATCAACCTTATTATTCTCTTTTTATAGTATTCAAAGCATTTATATGCCTTTTGGATTTGAAAAATTAAACTTTATGTTTTGCAAAATCTTTTACCAATTTTAGTTGTTCTTGTATTTTCTTTGAAAAATTTTCTATAATAAATAGTAGTAGTTTTACGTCGAAAGAAAAAAAAAAGCAGAACAGAAATGAAAGCTAAAAATGGCGGGTAAAAAAGAAAATGAACATTACCTAACAGCAGGATGAACAAGAAACTTTATCGTCGTTTTGTTTAAAGTTGGCTTGAAACCCCATTTTGTTAGCATTTTTTGTGCTTGCCGGTGTTTGTTTGTGCCGTTTCTTAAGAGTTGAGTTTTTCTAACAGATTTGCGGTTTTAGCAATAGATAACTGTTCTACTGCAACTTTTGAAGGGAACGTTGTAGAAAGTTTTATGTTTCTTTTTCTTTCTTTTTCTTTCTTTCTTTATTTCTTATTTTTTACACTTGCCCACCTCCTACTTAACATATTACAAGCAAAATGGTGTGGTTATGCATATTTCCCTATTATGTTCCTTAGGTTTTTGGTTTAGCTTGAGAAATGTCTGTAACCATTTTTTTTCGTAATATCAATACGTTGCAAAATATCTTGAAAAATGGTTTTTGTTCTTATTGTTTATTTTTGTTGTTGCATTTTTTGTAGTATTTTTCTACTTCGCTTCTGGTGTGCTGGCGAAATGTGCCTGAGTTTGACACTTTTCTATAATGTATATAAATGTTATAGGGAATCTTGATTCCTCTCTTATTTTTTTCGTGAGCTTCGTTTTTAACTACTGATTTTTTAGCATTTTTTTCTTTTGCGAGTTGCGAGTGTTTTACGTAAAGTTTGAAAAGTATTTAAGCTGTCATTAATAATATTATGAAAAAGTTTGAGTGCTGCTATTATTATTTCTACGTTTTTTTGCTAAAGAATATCTAACAAATGATAGGTAAAGTTTTTTAAGCTATTTTTTAACTTGTGAAGCTCTTCATAATAAAATTATATATTTTTCTCATAGCTATTCTGTGAACAAAGCGCTGAATTGTTTTTTAATTTTATAATAAAAGTATTTCATAGTTTCTGTTTAGTATTTATGCATGTAATTATGTACGTATATACCCTATAACACTATAAATTATGTTCGTGTTGATATCTATAACGTCCATATTTTTAAATATTGATTGGCTTACAACTAGTTTCAGAGTTGAATACTGAATCTCCGTTACAGCCAATGATTAACTACCCCAAATTAGATGAAAATAAGATTAAAATTAACGGCCTGCTATTGTAAGACAAGTATGAGTTAAGCAGGTTGACTCACTTGTCTATTGATATGTAAAACACTAACTAAGATTGATCTCGTGATGCCGAGATACGACCCCATACCCTTAAAAAAGTTTTGAGGCCAGCCACGGCAGCCATGTGCTATGAACCAATAGTATTTCATTTTTAACCGGAACAATTGTTTTTCACAGCAAAAAATTGTATTTATAAATGCATTTTTATTGCATTTTTAAATTTAAACTTTTAAATGAACCGCCCGATATATGATTCTAACCCTTTTCCAACACCAAAGTTTGGTTATCCCTGGTTTGGACAACGACTACAAAGCAGACGTGCACATATAAGAGTGTGTACATGTATTATGTGTAAAAACATATATGATAGATATATATCGGGTCCGCCATCTAACGTTTTTTTCAACTAGTGCTTACTTTGTGAATGGTAACACTTAGTTCATGTCTGATTTGACAGATAATTAGTTTTATCCTTTCGCTGAACGAATATGGTTGTGTATATGCTTGAACAATGCTGGGAAATATTGCGACATTACATTGAAAATCATGTTAATGTTGCAGATGAAGCTGATTTTGATCTTGGCGGGTATGTAAACAAGCCAAATTGTTGCATTTGGGGCACAGAAAACCCGCACGCATACATTGAAAAGCCGATACACCCAAGACGAGTCACTGTTTGGTGAGGATTTTGGTCCAGAGCACATAATTGGGCCATTTTTCTTCAAAAATGAGCAAGTAGTGGCCATTACAGTCAATGGCGATCGTTATCGGGTCATGTTAAACGAATTTTTGATCACAAAAATTGAAGAAGGGGATATTAGCAACATTTGGTTTCACCAAGACGGCGCTACGTGCCACACAGGCTAAGCTACACTCGATGTTTTGCGCTCTGTTTTTGAAGCTCGCATTATCAGCCGCAGAGCTGATGTCGTTTGGCCATCTCGGAGCTGCGATTTGACATCGTTGGACTATCATTTGTGGAATGCTGTCAAAGATAAGTGTTACGCCAACAAGAGACAATTGACGCTTTAAAAGACAATATTCGACAATCGATAATGTGCTTAAAAATTGGACCGATCGTGTAGGCTACTGCTTGGCCAGCCGAAGCAGCCATTTGAATGAAATTATATTCCATTATTAACCGGAAAGATTGTGCTTTCAAATAAAAAAATAAATTCGAGAAAAGATCTTGTTTGCAATGCAAAATATAGTATATAGAAATTACTTATATAGTGAAAATTATTCTCGAGGATAAGAAGGCAATTTTTTTTTAATATCTCTTTAACCAAAATGATTTTGAAGAGAATTAATGCGTTTCCTGTGCTAAAGTCAAGATATTTCATGAACAAATCTTAAAAATTGTATATAAAAATTCGAAGAATATTTATTTTGTATGATTTTCTATACTAGTGTAAGATATTTTTCTATAACAGTATCTTTTGGGATATATGATAATGAATTTTTTTTTTTAATTTAATTGCGTTTTGAATCTTTAATTTCATTTAAAATTTGTGTAATTAATTAAATTAAAGCATTTAGTCACGTTTCAATAGATTATTTTTCATTCGCAATTTAATGCCTTCATCAAACAGGAATTTCGTAAATGCAATAATGAAAATCGTAAAAAATATCATTTATAATTCAATCAATTGCATTGGCTTTTAATTGTTTCTATTTGGATTTGTCATCAAATTTTATAAAAAAAAAATAATAATAATAATAATAATAAAAATACACTAAAATTCTATAAATTGTGTTTGTATAACGAGTATATGTATGTTCTCGTATATGACAAGAAAAAAAACACACGTACGTACGTCATCCTCAAAATTTATGAACTTTTCTCAGTTTGTGTGAGTCAGCAAGGAAATGAAATTTTGTGCATGAATTTGAGTTTAGTTGCATGTTTGAAACATTGTGCCACAATATATTGCAATTTTTCTCTATGAAAATGTATCATAGTCCCACAGATAACTTTTTGTAGCGATCGCTTAAGAATAAATTTTGAACTATTATCTATTAATTTTAGAGAAGAAACAGTGGTTAACAACTCGAAAACTTTGTTTTACCAATAAGAACATATAATACTTTTAACCACTGTAGCGACAACATTCGAGAATTATTTTTATATCTGCAAGAACGTTAGTGTTTGTTACAGCTTAGACTACCGTGGTTTGGGTATATTCGTTTTGTTGCTTTGTTTAATGGTATTAAAAGCAAAAGTCCGACATCCCTCTGCCTCTGTTGACAATTATCAGATGGTCTGGTCTGGGATTGAACCGAGGACCTCTTGGCTGCTAGGCAGGTGTCTTATCTACCAAACCACAGCGGCATTCAATTTTCATTAAATGAAATATTTTTATTAAGCTGCAACGATTTATTTAAGGTATAAAGACCCTTAGCGATTGTCTTCTTAAGGCGTCAAAGAATTCTGCTTCCTTAAGGGTTCTACTACTGTGTGCAACCACAGTTATTGAAACCTCAGGCTTTCTCAGTGTGTGGTCAATACATCTGGGTCCATTTCTCCGTTATTTGACATGATGCTGCCCTAGCAGAAGAAAGTCTCAAGTGTAGGTAATACCCGAAGTTCTACATTTGCGTACATTGCCTTTATTATGCTTTTAATTTTCTGCGATACACCTTTTTGATTAATGTAGTCCATACTGTCTTTTTGTTGCATAGTCAAAAAGGATTAGAAGCTAAGAGATATCGCTATTTCACTGTTTTTTGAATTATAATTCTTAACGTATTCGCTAGATCTACGCAGCTTCGATGAGGGAGGAAACCTGTCTCTTTGTATTTTAAGAAGTTTTCTATCCTTGAGTAAATAATTGTGGTGAGAAGTTTGTATTCCTCTTAAATTTTAACTGATTTAATTTTTGTCCACGTACCGCAAACTATTTCCTCTGTCCGTGCGTTTACGATATACACATATATAATTTTTGCTGGGGTCTGCTGAGGTGTTTTCAACTCTGGCAGACTTTTTTTTTTTGAGCTTGGTGGTTGCGCTTTTTTTCTACTCCAGTGAAGGCGTGTCGCAGTTTAATGATGGTGCTGAATCTGACTCTAGCCACTGTTTCATTGTTCAGACCCTTCAAAATATCTTCTATATCTCTTAACCTGTTCGTCCGTATCTTTGGTCAACTGGTTGGTTTTGAATTTTGTTTTTTATCAGCTATTTTGTTGACCAAATACATATGTAATTCCCTATAATTTATCAAGTAATTGAATATTGATCTATTTTTTTCATTTGATCTGATTTAAAAATTTCCACAACTATTGTAATGTACTTCGGTCAATACGCGCTTTGCTCTTAAGTTAACAATTAATAAATTTTAAAACAGATTTTGGCATAACAATAAGAATACATATACCTTATCAAACAAGATTGAATGCATTAGATTACTTCTTTATCACCAGCGAAATCAGATAATTTTATTTTTGCATATCTTTTCTCATTCGACCAATCTAGTCGGATATAAGATATTTATCCGTTTCATGAATTTTTATGAATTTTGGCATCGATTTATTAATGCATATTTTTGCATATTTTGCTTATAACAGATTTTTTTTGCATATTTCGGTTTTAAGAGCATGTTTTCGACAATTTTTTCGTATTCAAAGAGCATTTGAAATATATTTAGGGCATATTTTGATTTTTTCCGCTCTAAAATATTATGGCTTTTTTTAATTATCTGTCAATTGAAATTTATTGCGCCAATTTTAAAAGAATATACAAACTAAAAAGTGCAATCCGAAAACTTTCAAAATATATTTGTTAAAATATGTGCGAAAAATGTTAAGGTAACATACTAAACCCTAAACTAACACGTATTAGAGAAAACGTAAACAAAGTTAATTCAAATAACGGGTCCGACAAATAATTTTTTATTTTTTTTTGAAAATGCTATAAAAAAAACTACTGATGATGAATGGAAAATAATTTCATTTAAATGGCTGCCTCGGCTGGCCATGTAGTAGCCTATACGATTGGTCCAATTTTTAAGCACATTATCGATTGTGTGCAGCTGTATTTCACCAATGGCTTCACGAATATTGTCCTTTAGAGCGTCAATTGCCTCTGGCTTGTTGGCATAACACTTGTCTTTGACGGAACTTCACAAATAATGGTCCAACGGTGCAAAACATCAAGTGTAGCTTCGGCTGTGTGGCACGTAGCGCCGTCCTGTTGAAACCAAATGTTGCTAATATTCTCCTCTTCAATTTTTGTGAACAAAAATTTGTTCAACATAGCCCGATAACGATCGTCATTGACTGTAACGGCCACTCCTTGCTTATTTTCGAAGAAAAATGGCCTAACTATGCCTCTGGACCAAAATCCGCACCAAACAGTGACTCGTCTTGGGTGTATCGGTTTTTCAATATATGCGTGCGGGTTTTCTGTGCCCCAAATGCGACAATTTTGCTTGTTTACATACCCGCCAAGATCAAAATGAGCTTCATCTGAAAAGATGATTTTTTTGGCAAAATTTTCAAAGTAATACCGCAATATTTCCCAGCGTTGTTCAAGCATATACACTACCATATTCGTTCAGCGGAAGGATAATTATCTGTCAAATTAGATATGAGCTAAGTGTTACCATTCACGAAATAAGCGCTAGTTGAAAAAAACGTTAGATGGCGGACCCTATATAAAGAAATTTTCCTTAAAAGCTGCAAATAGATTTGAAATTTTAAAAGAGATGTATCCAGACATTTAATTGCAGCCCTTACCAGTTGTAGCTTACAATTGTATGTTAAAATTCAATAAATGAAGTAAAACCTGTGAATACAAAAAGTGAATTGATATTTATTGCTGAAAACTTTGGTTTCGTTGAGATGTTATTTAAAAAACAGTAGACCAATGGCCTAACATTAGTAAAGCAGTATGCCGTATTAAATGAGACGGTTCAGAATATTGGCCAGATGAAAGATTGTAATACGAAATTTAATATTAAAATAAACTTAAGACAAGTCATAGCAAAAGACGGCGGACTTGATCACTCAATTTTTAAATATGATCTTATGGATATGTTATTCTTTAAATATGCCCCACGACATCAGTAGACATTAATATTTTCAACGTACAAATTTTACTGAGATTTAGTACCTAACGCCTTACATTTGAAAACTAAACTCAATAGAAAAAGTCAATATCAATAAAAAAAAAATTCTGGTTTATTTTATCAAAAATGTAAAGCTATGTATTTTATGTGCATAGAACACTTTTTTAATATTTCTGGTTTCCCTGTTTATCACTGTTTTGAGTTTGGTTTAAATCTCTCTTTACTTGTTCATAAAACTCATTCATTTCGATAGTCAGGCTTGGCCGGGCATAGTTTCCTGATTTGTTTTATTTTAATGTTTGTTTATCCAATATCTGCACTCAAAGTGCGTGCTAAATTGCCAACAATACATTTTGGGTTTTATATTTATGTCAGTTTTACAGACAAACTACCATCTGACACATTTTATACCATATACAAAAACAATTTTTGTATTATAAAAGTTAAACAGACAAGAGACACGTCTGTCATCAGCATGTGTTTTCAGCAAGTGACAAAATCTTATTTGTGGACACCAAAGTCATGATGTACTAAAAACAAGTTGCAAATAAAAATAAGAATTTATTAGACCCTTTAAAAAAGACAAAAAAAAGATTAAACATTTTGAGATCTTTTTTTATAAAGAAACTCTGTTACATTTACTTCCCAATTGTAAATTTGTATATTTTTGTATCTCTCAAATCTAAATTGCAGTTTTGTAACAGCTTATAAGTCGTTACTGGTAAAAGTAAAACATCTCAAGCACAGATGTGTAAAAAAATAAACAGGCAAAACAAACAGGCAAAAAAAAAAACAAATTAGGGACATGTCATATTAGAAGATTCACATCGACATGTTTAGAATTTTCAATATGGTTCGAAAATGATTTTCTTTTAAAACCCTTCGGTAACACTACTATTGAATGAGAATATATTTTCATTCATTATTTTACTTGAAATATTAGAGTAGTTTCGGGTATTGGTAATGTAAAATACTTATACTTCTATATTATTCTATACTTATACTTCTATATTAATAGAAACAAAACATTAATTAAAAATTAAGTTCAATTAAATAAAAGAAAAAACTAAATACTCCTTTAGTTTTGTTATTGATCTGATTTATTGCTTTTTCTTAGTCCCTAAAACTATTAGAAGCGTACATTAAACACTGGACGTCCTGTTTTATGTACATATATTATATATATGTAAAAGATGCTGACTATGTTCCGTTTTGAAAAATGAGGAAAATTAGTGCCAGGTTTCGGTGGCAGTGGTGTAGTGGTTAGAGAGTGTCAGCACACAAATCAAACAACCCAGGTTCGAACCTCAGCAGAGGCAAAAATTTAATTGCGATTTTCGAATATTTCACTAAAGAGACATTCCAGCTTTACTTCTAGCGACGATGACAGTCATCACAAGAATGATCAGGATAAACGCCACCTACTGGGAAAAACAACAGTGCTAAGTAAGGATCACCACCAACACACTTTTCAAGGATCCTCACCACAAACATAGTTTAGCAAGGATCCTCACCACTACACAATACAATACAATGGAGGTGTCGTTTCTAGGCGGCGATAAGATGGCAGTCCCATCATCCTGGAACGGGCTACAGTAGACTAATCATCTGCTTAGATTATAACTAAACATGATTAACGAAACTGAAACAAGGCAAAATAATAATGGACAGGAAAATACGACATCGACCTTCGGCACACGAAACAGGACGCACGTTGCGCAATGGAATGTACGAACTCTTCGTGAAACATCAAGGCTTGCACAACTTGAAGATCAGATTTTGGCGTATAAAATCCAAGTCTTAGGGATAAGCGAAATGAGGTGGAATGACAATGGCGAACTTAATACTGCAAATGGTAATACCGTACTTTACAGTGGAAGAACAAATGGCGGCGAAAGTGGAGTTGGATTAATAATATCAAAGAGAATAAAAAACTCCCTTCAAACATGAAAACCAGTATCGGATCGTGTGATAATTGCTCGCTTCAAGGATAGAGTAGAACGACATGTTACCATTGTGCAGTGCTATGTCCCAACGGAAGACGCTGAAGAACATTTTAACTAGTCATAGGTGGCTTCATCTTCCCGCATAAGGAAATACACAAGTATACCTGGACATCCCCGAGCGGCAATGCGCGCAATCAGATAGACCACATATGCGTCAGCTCCACAAAAGATGGAGAAGCTCTTTATCGGATGTCAGAAATAGGAGAGGAGCTGACATTGGCAGTGACCACGAGCTTATCACTGGTGAAATCAAGATTAAACTGAAATGTCAAAGAAACATCATCAGGCACACAAGGCGAAAGCGGCTAATCAAAAGTGTAATAACAACCAAGCCGTTGCTGATAAAAATGGTACACTAATAACGAACAATGATGCACAAACACAGAGATTGAGAGAAAATTTCAATGAAATTAGTAACAGCACGAACACTACTGAGGACAGCGAAACAGTTGGGAACATAGATGAGGAAAACAGTTTAAAAGTTCAATCTGAATGAGATAAAAGAGGCGAAAGCACTAAGAAACTCCCCAGAAGATAATTCGAATAATTAAAGCGATGTATGAGGATACAGAACTTTCAGTTCTTGACAACGGAAACATCGGCCAACCATTCCACACCAATGCTGGAGTTAAACAAGGATGCCCACTATCGCCTCAGCTATTCATCATCGTGCTGGATGACATAATGAGCAAAGTCTATCGAAAAAAGAGGGATACATGAAGTCTCTCATGCCAACTTGAAGCCTTGGGCTATGCGGATGACATTTGTCTACTCTCGCATAAGGTGTCCAATATGCAGTCGAAAGTGGAAAACCTGGAAAGATTGGCTCGTAGTATTGGGCTTGAGATACTCACCAAGCAAACCAAGGCCATGAGAATAAACAATACGAGCACGGAAAATATCATGCTACAGAGTCAGCCAGTCGAGTATGTATATACCCTCTGCTATGACTACAAACGGTGGCGCAGAAACAGACGGAGATTACAGGCTCAATAAAGCGAGAGCGTCATTTGAACAACTGCAGTCAGTATGGAGAAGCTCATATATATCCAGACGAACTAAGCTCAGAATATTCAACTTATGTGTTAAATCGGTACTGCTGTATGGCAGTGAAACCTGGCTTGTAACGAATAACATCGCACAGAAACTCCAGGTATTCATTAACAAGTGCCTCAGAATCATATGCAGAATATTCTGGCCTAACACCATAAGTAACACAGAACTGTGAAGCATGACTAATGAACAACCCATACTGAAACAGATAAGGAAAAGAAAGTCGGGATGGATCGGACACACCATCCGAAAAAGTCTAGAGAGTATCCCCAGAATATAACTTGAGTGGAATCCTCAAGGCTCAAGAAATCGTGGTATAGAAGAAGAACTGAGACAGAACTACCTAACATAGGAAGAGGCAAGGCAACAACTGTAAACCGTGAAGATGGTTTGTTGAAGCCATATGCTCCCAAGAGGTTTCAACTTATCCAATTTTTTTGTTTGAACCTAATTAAAAACTTCTACTATTGCCGTTCTCAAGATAAACAAAAATTAATATTTATTTTATATGGGAGATACCGCGCCCAATTTTCCAATTCCGCCCATAATTTGCCTGTTTATTTGCATTGACTATGAAGTCATTCAGACTTAATTCAGAAGTTTCTGCTATAACCGTTCTCAAGGTATACAGAAATAAATATTTAGTTTGTATGGGAGGTACTTGTCTAATTGCGCCCACTTTTTGACTGATGATTTGATTTGAATTTATCGGGCTAAATTTAGAGAATATTCCTGTTAGCATTTTGAACATATAGACAAATAAGTACCCAATTCGTATGGGCATCGCACCGCCCAGTGGGAAGTTTTAGAATCTATATAGCCTATAGTTCCTTTCAGATAACAAAGAGTACTGTAAAAATTTGAAGAAAGTTGGTTGAGCTCTTTAGCTGTTCATAAGGTTCAAGCAAACGAACCAAGAAACCAACAAACACACAGTCATACATTCATTTTTTATCTAAGATAACCTCAATCTTTCCAATATACTGAAGATGAAAATAACTTTCATATAAATTGCGTTTTCTTTTGAAAAATAAAGTTGATGTTGCACCTCCTATGCAATTTACACGCTGAAAAGCGCTAATAAGACACAGGAAAATATATTATTTAGTGAAATTTGGCCAAAATACGATTTTTATTAAAACGTCTTATTGGATCCTAAATTTTGTTGAAATTCGTTTAAATTTGAACTTAGTTGCTTAACTAAAGGGTTCGCCAAATAATTTTTTTTTGAAAATGTTATAAAAGAAAAATACTGAATATTTTCTCAAATTTCTTTTTTTTATTTGAAAGTGCAATCCTTCCGATTAATAATGGAAAATAATTTCACTCCAATGGCTGCCTCGGCTGGCCATACAGTAGCCTACATGATCGGTCCAATGTTTAAGCACATTATCGATTGTGTGCAGCTGTATTTCATCAATGGCTTCACGAATATTGTCCTTTAAAGCGTCAATTGTCTCTGGCTTATTGGCGTAACACTTATCTTTGACGGCACCCCACAATTAATAGTCCAACGGTGTCAAATCGCATCTCCGAGGTGGCCAAACGTCATCAGCTCTGCGGCTGATAATGAGATCTTCAAAACAGGGCGCACAACATCGAGTGTAGCTTTGGCTGTGTGGCACGTAGCGCCGTCCTGTTGAAACCAAATGTTGCTAATATCCCCCTCTTTAATTCTTGTGAACAAAAATTCGTTTAACATGGCCCGATAACGATCGCCATTGACTGTAACGGCCACTCCTTGCTCATTTTCGAAGAAAAATGGCCCAATTATGCCTCTGGACCAAAATCGTCTTGGGTGTATCGGCTTTTCAATGTATACGTGCGGGTTTTCTGTGCCCAAATGAGACAATTTTGCTTGTTTACATACACGCCAAGATCAAAATGAGTTTCATCTGAAAAGATGATTTTTTTTGGCAAAAAACGGTAGATGACGGACCCGATATAACTTATTTATATAAACGAAATTTGATCCATTATATTTCAAAAAATGATGCAAAACCTCTTTCAGTTTATTAAATAAATCTGTATAAAATATATTGTACAGAGGAGAAAAAGATTGCAGACTAAATTTTATACCCAATTTTGGACTTGATATGACTTAGACGTACTTGTCCAAGAAATTTAAAAATATTTTCGGTTTTTGGATGAAAACTTTTAGGACAGGTAAAGCCGATTTCTGTTTCAGCAAATTTGGTAAAATTTGAATAATTTACACAGAATTTATTTATGACAAATTATGTGTATTTTTAATCTAAGCTATGTTATATTTATAGCTATTAAATTACTTTAGAGATTTTAAATATTGCTAATTAACTGGTAACGTATAAAATATCAAAGTAAAGGAAAAACCTATTCAGTTGTAAATGCTTGCCTGTATTTAATGATAAATCTAAAAATTATGTAAATAAATAAATTTTTGAAATTTTTCTTTTACGATTTATGAAGCATGTTTCAATCCCAACACTCTTTGTATAAAACAGTTTGCTTTAAATTATTTGTTTTAAGTATAATGAAATATTTTTTAATTACATTTTTCTTTTGTCAACTTTGCGGCCTTATTCTTACATTCTTTATGCCTTCTCAAGTAACCACATTTTCCTATTGTATTTTGTTCCCTTATTCTATTTCCACTTTCACTGTTATTCAGGTTTCAGATTTTTTGTTGCTGAAAGCAGCATAACAAAGCTCATTACAGGCATTAAGCCTTTAGTTTGTTTGCATGAGATACTCTACTAACGGTAGAGAGTAGTCTGAAACCACTAATAAAATCTTTTAATTTGTGAAGATTTTATTTTGTTTAAATGGTAAAAATATTTTGTAAAAACCTGTAAAGTAGTAAAACTCATATACATTTTATGCCATAAGCTATGACCTTTATTGACTGTTGTCTTTCAATGGATCTGCTTTAAGAACATTATCATTATTACTGGTACTTCAAAGTCAATATAAACACCAACTATTTATAATAAAAACAACTGTTTACATACGAGTACAAGCTCTAATAACGTTTAGGGTCTCACATTAATTATGACTTGATTTAGTTTTCCCAAGAATTGAATATACAGTGGGAAGAATGGACGGTTATTATTCGACCGGCTTTAACCGTTTTTTCTTGGTTTTGTCGAAAATTGTGTGACTAATTATTTTGCTTCAAAAGATGAATAGGTTTATTGGCGTGAAAACTACAAATTGCTTAAAAGTGTGTGGCCAATGATGGCCTATACTTTGAATATTTTTTTTTTACTTTCCCATTACAAATAAATGTTTTATTTTTACAAAAAATTCTTTATTCAATATTACAATGTACAAGCATAGCTTTATTTCAAAAATAAAATATTCACTTTAAGTACATAGGGTGTCTACTTCTTCACTTCATCATTTTCTACTGCAAAAGTTTCAAGGTTGCCTTTTGACAGTCGCTGAGATTTATTCCATTTTAGGACACCCCTTGTCTTTGGGTTGTATATTCCAAATTCAAGACCATTTTCTGGGCATTATTATTTGAACAGTCAAGATGAAATTTGAAAACATTTGTTAGCCAATTTGGTCATTATCTGATCAAATTGATTGATAAATGTTTATGTTCTATGTTTTTGCTGTCATAACACTCACATGGAAAATTCTTCATACTGTCGTACGCGATGTACTCTCAGAACGCCACACTTTGCTTATGAAGCTGTTCATCCTTCGTTAATGCTCTTTTTTTTGTCCTATTCAGTACTACTTCTATTTTGATAGCATGCTCCCAAAGTAAAGGAATTTCTTCATATCTTCGATTGGTTCACCATTTAGGAACATGGGCATAGCTATCGATGAGTTTTTTAGCAGTTTTAACTATATATTTTAAATAAATTTTGCGACGCACATCATCGGTGCTATCTACCTTTTGTAGTTATTCTTTTAAGAACTACTAAATATTGCGTCGAGCATCCATTTTCATTCGTTGCATTACTGTATCCAAACGGATTAGAAATGGTGTAGGGGAGAGGTAGCAGCTTTTTTTGATACCAGTATGAGTTTAAAATGGTGTAACAACTGCACCATTAAAGTTGACTCTGATGTTTGCATTACGATAATGTTTCTCAAATTTTTTTTTTATTTTGTATGGTATGCCTTAGCGTTAATTTCAGTCTTTAATGCGCATTATCATAATGCATGTGTGTCTTTTCTAATAATGACTAGAAGCAATGAAAGTTGTCTAAAGTGGCTTTGGAATATGGTACGTTCATGGCTATGGGGTCCCTCGCTGACTTTATATGATTGTATGCTAGTTTTTCAGTGCGGACCAATTAAAAGGAAATAACATGTATAGCTGCGAAAAATGTAATAAATTACGTACTGGAGAAATCGGTACAGAACATTCTCTGCTGTTGTGCATGTTACTTCCATGATCTAGACTTCCTTGCGGATGTGTCACTGTCGAATTTGATTGACTTCGTTAGGGGTATCGGTTGGCTTACGTGGTGGACTTAGGAACTGAATTATTAGGTTTTTATGTAGGAATTTTTTCGTTTCTCCCATAGAAGAAGCAAAATGGACCGTAGGGCCTTCGAGTGAAATAATCTTTAAGGTTAGTTTTGTAGGACTTTTGACATAAAAATTATTTACCAATTCAAAGGTCTGTTACGATTCTGATTAAATTTTATGATTCTATCTTGTATATAAAAACGAATGTGTGTTTGTAGGTATGCATGCTTGATTTTCGGTCTGTTTCTGCCTTATAGACAGCAAAACTGACTTTCATAAAATTTTTAAAATATCTCTCTGTATGTCTGGAAGATACGGTAGGCAATAGAAGTTTCAAAAATTCTAAAGTAAATATTTATTTATCTCTATCTTCAAAACGGTAACAGCAAAGATTTCTAAATTCTATAAAAAAGTAGGCGGAATTGAACAAGTGAGCGTGATACCTCCCATACAAAATAAATATTGATTTTAGTATATCTTGAGAACAGTTAAAGCAAAAAATTCAGAATTTGGTCTAATTGACTTCATAGGCAATAAAAAAAACCAGTCGAAAAGTGGGTAGAATAGGACAAAAAAGTGTGGCACCTACTACACAAACTAAATATTGTTTTCATTATATCTTTAGAACAGTTAAGTCAAAGGTTCTGTATTTGGTTTTAATGAATTTATGGTAAATACAAATCCTCAGGCAAAAAGTGGGCGTAATTGGACAAGTGGGCATAGCATCTTCCATAATCTAAATATTAATGTCATTATATCTTCGGAACTGTTAAAGCTAAAGTTTCAGTATTTGGTCTGAATAAATTCATAGTCAACAGAAATATCCAGTCAAAAAGTGTGTAGAATTGGACAAGTGAGCGTGGTACCTCCCATATAAACTTAATATTGATTTCATTATATCTTGAGAACGTTTCAGTATTTGGTCTGAATGACTGCATAAGCTATACACATCAAAGAAAAAATGGGCAGAATTAGGCAAGTGGGCGTGATACCTCCCATACAAAGTAAATATTAATTTTTATATATCTTGAGAACGGTAATAGTAAAAGTTTTTAAACCAGGTTTAAACAACGTCGTAAACAATACACGTCATTAGTCATAAACTGGACGAGATTAGATAAGTGGGCATGTCGCCTTCCTTTTATACTAAAAAATTGTATTTTTTTTACGTAGAGAACGACAACTATTAAAGCTTCGTTATCTATCCACATCAGCCAAAAAACGGGAATTGCAGAAATCCCACTGGATAAAAGCTATACATATAGGTATTTTATATATAAAAATGTGTATGTGTTTGTTTGAAGACTGTGTACAGCTAAAAGGCAGAAGCTATAGAGTCTTTCTAGAATTAATAGAAGATATGATTTTCACCGGAAGAATTGAAAAAAAAGCAAAAATGTAACTACGATAGCATTTAAATTAAGATGATGGTAGCAAAGCTCGCTGGGTTTTAGCTCGTAAAAATACATAATTTTCTTTTGACATAACAACACTTCTACTGCGTTACTCTATTTTACTGTACGTAATGGATATAATAATTTCGCAAAATTCTTTTGTTTAAATTTCTTGCTTTTGTGCGTATTTGAGAGTTTAGCTGGTACAATAATTTTATAATAAAAATTTTAATTAAAATTAAAGATGGGAATGTTGTTTAAATATAATTTTTATGAACACTTAAGCACTTTAGAAAAACTTTTCAAAAAATTCATAAAAGTATAGTAAACAGGGCTCTGTTTAAAGAAAAATAAATGTAAAGCAATAATTAGAATAATGAAAAATTAATGGATAATATAAGAAAGAATATATAAGTAGATAAGTACATAATAATACAATTTTTAAAATCTCTAAATTTGTTCACTATTTTTTTTTTTTCATTCAATCCTGACTATGCTAATATTAATTTAAATATTGAAAACAAAGCATTTTTATTATAATAGACCTTTTATAACCTATAACCTAGGCCAGGACTTAGTTGCGATAGATGACGCAAGTGAGCTCTGCCGAGGATAACAGCCAATCGAACCTAACATTACCTAATAACCTAGGTTGTTATATACAAATAGAAATCCTAGAAATAGCAAAAATTTCTATAGCCTTTATTACTTATTGTCTTCGATTAAAAGTTTGTATTTCAACTATTACCAGTTATGAAAAGATTTTGACAAATTTGGCACATCAAACATTTGCCGCATGCACAATATTTTGTATCGTTTTACCTTATATTGAATACGCTTTTAAAAACACATGAACAAATTGTATGAGTGTATGACATTTTATATGAAAATTTCTAACAACAAGTGTACTTTTTTGTATTTCATTACAATCAAACAATGAATACAATAATACCAGGGTTTTGATAATTCGACAATTATTTTTCTAAAAACTTTTTTTATTGAAAGTGTTAATTTTTCGTTCTTCTACTTTTGAATTCAAATTGGTATGATCTGAGATAAACAAAATGCTTTGAAAGTGATACTTTTGGTGGTCAGCGCATCGTATATTAATGTATCGTGTGAATTATTCGCTAACTAATGTCATAATTCCAAAATAAAAATGAAAAATAAAAAATACTCAAAAACTAAAAAAAAAAATTTAATAAAAAACTCAACTGAGTACAGTTTTCGAAATTTTTCAAGCATTTTCAGGAAAAAGCCAGCCAAACGATAACTAACTCACCAGCCGCAATGAGCCATCTTTTTATAGCATTTCATCATTATTTTCGAATGTTCTAGTACAGACACGAATCTTTGATTTATCTACGTTAATTCAAATGGTCTAAAATAACTTTGTAAACACAAAGAGGAATCGAACTGGCAACTCCATGCAGATGGTAGCACTTTTAATTAGTACAGGTATTGATTCACACACTCTCTCATCGAGGTGTAATCAGGCCCTTAAGCTTGTTATGGATGGTGCTTGTCTTGCTAATGCAATTGTTAATGCCTGTACTTAATATTCCGAGACTTGATGGCGGTCCACTATCTCTATGCACAAAGGTGAAAAATATGAGGGTTATTCTTGACCCCAAGCTCACCTAGAAGGAAAAAATAAAGGATAGGGTGAAAAAGGCGCCTATAGTGCCTTACACCTGTAAGACAAACGTAGGAAAGATATATAGTCTCAAGCCCGTCATCACCTACTGGCTTTATCAGGCCGTAGTAGAGCTCGTCAAAATTTTTGCTCATCATACATATTTGGTGAACGGTGTGGAAGTATCAGTGTCATTGTAAACTGATAAACAGGGTGCGAAGGAAAGCAGCTGTGCTTTCCACCGATCTCCTTCTGAAGCAGAGGGCTAAGCTGGTGGCAAAAAGGCTAATTGCAGTTAACTCTTGGTCTAATCTGGACTATAGACACTTTTCGATTGTTGGGGACCACATACATCTTAGGATCAATTATTTGGCCCCTCATAACTTTCTCGATTGGAGATTATACTTTGATATACCCAAGAGAGAATTATGGTCTGACAGACAAAAGTTTTCCCAAGTGCCCTTGAGGTCTATACAGATGGCTCTAAGATGCAGGGATAGGTTGCCTGACCACTGCAGGCAACCATTCAATGCTTGTTAAGTAACGGGATTTTCCCTGAGAATATTCTGATATATTTTGACAGTCATGCTGCGAGAGATTGTCTATCCTAGTCAATGAATTACTCAGGCTTCTTATATAAATCTCGGCTCATTCGAAGGTAACTATCATGTTAAACGAATTTTTTTCAGATAGTAGCAGTTAGCACTAAGCACTGGCCATTGGGAAAACATGTCAGATGTTGTTTCTGACCGACACTCTGAAATAATTTTATGCTATAAACACTTTCAAGGCTACTGATCATCGACAACGCGACTACAAAAGATGCTGGCTACAAAAGTAGCCAAGTAACCAGGTACTTAATATACATCTGATTTGATACATTGAACATAGCCTAAACAGACCATTTCAGTGGTGCCACACACATTTTTTTTTCACGTCTTTAATGTATATTGTTACGTTTTAACATTTTTTAAAACTTTAGAGTTTTTTAATTGCGTCGAAATAAAATAAACACCATGTTGTTGTTTTACAGTTTTTATTTTCTTACCTTACAGTCTACAATTAAATATAGCCTATATACATAGGCTAGCAGGTTATTCAATATTTTTACTTTTTTTAATCTGCGCAGTCGTTTTAGTGGGTATGAATGATATTTCTGCTACACTAATAAAATATCACTCATACGCGCATATGTCATCCTAATGATATTTTGGCAAAAAAAAAATTCTATTTCTAAAATGACTGCGCAGATTAAAAATAAGCTGTAGTTTTCTTAAACGTAATTTTATTGCATAGTTTCGTTTTTTAGTTTATTCAGTAAACTAAACCATTGTTGAGTTACGCGAATACATATGCTGCAGCTTCCTCCAATTTTGAAATAACAGAATGTCTTGAAATCAAGAGCTAACCGAAAAAAACGGATAAAACCACTGAACTCAGCGTACTTGAATTAGGTGTATCACCGGGTGCCACGCTTGTCAGTTTTAACAATTAGTATGTAGTGGACATTCGTTATGGGTAATATTATTCATTCTATCTTATTGTTGATTATATCAATTCTTTTTAATATATTGTAATTCTCTTGCCACTTGTTGTCCCACAGTAAACTCTTTTAAATGTACACACACATTTAAATATATTTTGCTGATTTTGTCTCATAACAGAAATTCATATCAAATTGCATTAAACAAATTAATTCTGTTTCCATATTAAACTTAAAGTCATAACTGATGATTCATAAAAGAAATCACCTCCTTTACAATTCGTATGTATAAAATCAGATTATATTATTGAAATTAAATTTTCTGTAAATTAAATAAAAAGGTAATGAAGATAACTTGCTTCATAGCAGTTTAAACAATTAATTTAGCTGAGTGTGATTTTAAGCCAGAATTGCTGCATTGATTAAGCTTTATACACATGTATGTAAGTTACTTAAATAAAATTTTTTATCGCGCCTGGCTGAAATATTTTCAGAATGAATAGCAGAATGGAATTGACATCTATAACTGCTGAGTTCTACGACTACCGGCTCGGCAGGCTCCCAATCTTTTACCAAAATTATCAATCACGTCTTTTAATAAACTGTCGTCAATGGTTGACATCTGCTCGATAATGTTGGTTTTAAGCTCTTGAACTGTTGTGGGATTATTGCTGTATACTCTCGATTTCAAAAAACTCAAAAAAAAGCCTAAACAGCTTAAACCAACGAAATGCTTAAAACCATGAGCTTATAACACTAGCTGTGATGGTGATTGCTCTACTGACGCTGGCGTTATGTTGCAACATCAGTATACGATAGCTCGCATTTGTGATAGCATTTTAATTATGCCTATAAGTGTGCCAGGAATTCCTCTGTAGGCTAATACATTCCAATTCATTTAAAGAGTGATTAGCTTCATCTAAAAATTCTTTTAATTTTAAATTATTACGACGAAACTTTAACATCCTTTTTGGAAAAAAAGCAAAAAAATCTAAAACGTAAAATTTTGGAGATATTTATAGAGAATGAAAAAAAGCAAGAGTAGCATTAGATTAAGAACAAAAAATTTAAAATTAAAAGTTTTAGTTCCTTTTTTAAACACATTTTTATTTATTTATTTCCAACAACGGTCTCTTAACGTAACTAACTTAAGGGATTTTAAGTCTTAGTGAAACCGTTTGCCAAGCTCGTCACTCATATTACCAAGGCTTCTGAAAAAAGTCCAAATGGGAATGTAATAAGTGATTTTTTAGGTGACAATTTACACCCATTCTTTCGAAATTATTCAGTGAAACAACAAAAAGACTTTCGGAATTTGTAGTTTTTCAATTTCAAAAAAATTCTTGATAAAGAATTATTAAAGATATTTTGACAAATATTAAAGAGATCTTATTTTGAGGACTCACAAATACAACTAGACCCGGAGAAGTTCGAAAATAGACTGCATAAGTATTGAAACGCTGTTTTTGCCTCCTCCTAAATCTGCAACGTGTACGTTGACAAACAAAAACTGTATAATTAACCACTATAGGTTGCCCTTCTTAAAAATATAGGTTTAATTCAGTGAAAAAATATATATTATTTTTGTTTACTTGTGTTATCATCAGGAAAATCAGAAATTTGTTGAATTGACTGGATAAATCCTAATATTTGAGTATAGAATCGGTTCTCTATGAAATAATTATACATAACACTGTGCGACAAAAAAAAGGCAAGTGATACTATATACTATTTCTGATAGGCGAACAGAACAAGGAACTGTTTTTGAAATTTTCGAAACCCCTTCAAAATATGGAGTTACGGGTAAAATACTTGTTTTTCGGAATTTGATGTACTTATAAGCTAATAACTTAGCTGAATATTAGCCAATTTTAAGTTTTTTTTTCGGATTTTGAAAAAAGAAATACAGGCCTTATAATAATGTCGTTTAAGTAGTCTTGAAGATCTTGGTGTATTTTTCAAGCAAACACATTTTTCATCCAATTTTTTCACTTCTTTCAACTTTAGATTTCTTTTTGCGTACTATTGATGAATTAATTAAGGAATTATATTCAGTTATGAATGAGATAAACGGTTTCAAAATTCGTTGAAAATTGACTTAGTTATTAAACTTTAAGTAAAGCAACTCATGAAAAATTTCAATCTTTTTAAAAAATATAGTTTCAAAGTAATAAAAAAATTACCAGTTTGCTGAAAATTTTATGATTTTTTTCATGAGATGCATTACGAAAAACTTAATAACTCCGAGAATTTTCAACGGATTGCTAAACCTTAAGCCTCATTTTATTCATAATTTAATATAGTTTTTTAATTAATTCGGTAATAGTAGAGTTACTATACAAAATAGTGCGCAAAAATGCATCTAAACTTGAAAATTATGGAAAAATTTGATGAAAAATGTGTCTGCTTGAGAAATACACCCAAATTATTCGAGGCTATTTAAACGGGATATATATCATTTAAAAGGCCGGTGTCTCTTCTTTCCAAAATCGAACATAAACTTCAAATCGGGTAACATTGAGCTAAGTTATTAGCCTGAAAAACCGATTTTTTACCCGTAACTCGAGATTTTGGAGGTGTTTCGAAAATTTCAAAAACAGATTTTTATTCTACTCGACGGTGCCTATCAGAAAAGCATTATAATTTCTCAGGTATTTTAACTTCGTTCATTTTTGTTGTCCTGTGTAATATCAGTACTGTGTTTGATAGTATTTTTACAGAAAGTTACAATATAAATGATTTTGGAGTTAAATTTAAAAAAATAAATAAATATTTACTTGAATTTATAAACTTCTTTTGTATTTGAAAATATTTGTAAAAAATAAATTTGTTTTACTATTGCAAATATAACGCCCTATAGGAATGAAAACAATTTTGAAAATTTTTTTAAAGCCTTTCGAAAACTAAGACTATTACTTTCAGCACAAATCTAAGTTATTATGTTATATTTCAATATCAATTAAATTTTGAATTTGTCTTTCATTATAAGTATGTAACTTAACCAACTTTCAATTACTATAAACTCTAAACTCCTACACATATTGTAAGATACTCTTATCTTTTCAAAGTATCTCTTCATGTCAATTGTGCATTTGAGTCTATCTGTCTTTTCCTTAATATTGGTTTAAATTAAAAACTTGCAACTAATGTCGATATGAGTGTATTCAGTGTGTATTTATTTTGATTAAAAAAAATATATTTTAAAAATTACTATCATTTTGCACGTACTTCATAACAGAAAATTGTATAATTCAATTTTATGAACGAGCATTTGATAATTTTTTTTGTAAATTTCTTTTTCTCTGGCTTTTTCATTTTAGTTTAAAACATCAGCATTGTCAGCATATTGGTGTGATGTGCACACTCGTGTACAATTGAAATTTAAAAAAATATGTTTGCATTTATTCAATGAAAAATAACTGGAACAGATTTATTTGTAGTTTAACATAAAATGTAAGTAAATATTTAACTTAACTATAAAATAATTTGACAAATTGTTAAATAAAAAAACTTGTAAAAAATATGTTATAATATTTTAGTTATATGCCATTACCTTGTTGGTATTAATTAAATTAAGTGGAAAACAATTATAAAAGTTATTATTGGTCGAGTACAAAAATATATTAGCCTATGCCTTAATGTACTTACAGGAGTTATAAGAGAGATGTAGGAATATTAGATGAAGCTTTAGACTGGCTACCTTGAGGTGAATTTTGCATTTTTTGCTGGATTGGCAAAAACCCGGTTTTTTTTTTTTTTTAAAGACCAACCCACCGGTTTTATGGGATTTTTTGATGGTTTTTAATGGGATTTATCTGCTTTCAAATTTCATTCATTTCTACACTATTTTTTGTTTGTTTGTACAATTACGTTGTTTTATTTTTTATAATGCATTTTTTCACTTTAAGTGGTATAAAGGCGGCATAGTGTGCTATTAGCTGCTAAGACTTGGAGATCGGAGTAGACTGCCATTACTTCGTTTGAAACGTGCATTATGAGAAAACGGCCATAATATAAAGACAGATATGATTGAGTAATTCAAAATGCAAAAGTTGCCAAACAAAATTTTTTTCCATTATTCCTCTTCTGAGAATATGGCTTCCACAAAGCATCTTCATCTTATGCTAAGCAAAACTTCAAATGCCGCTCCCGCCGACGTCTCCAAACATTACTCCTTTTGACTATGGCTGTTGGCTGTTTCGATGGGTACAATATCTTTTGGTATATCATCGACTCACTTCTTTTGAAAAAAAAAACTGCTTCAAAGTGGGCCACCTCAAAAGAAAGTTTTTCTGAGACGGGATTTGGTGAAAGGTGGGGAAAATATGTAAGTAGTGATTTATAGATTTCCATTTTGGTAAACTTGTTAATTTACATTTTTTTTTGGAAATTAAAAAAACTGATCGAATTAATTTGTATTCGCTATACGTAAATTTTAATCATTTTTTTGTAAATAAGCCGGATGGGTTCCCTTTAGCACGATACAGTTTTCCAAGCGATATTCAGTAGCTTTGATACCCTGTTCTTCAAAATTGCTATTAACCGTAGTGTCCACATTTTTATTTTTGGGAAATCTTTAACCACCAAACCATTTTTTCAAGTTTGGACATAGAAAATACTTATTCCATGAATGACACAAACCCGCGGAAATTGATAAGTCCTATTTGCAGCTGGCTCATGAGTTTTGATGACCTCCAAATGAATACTTCAACTTTCTCAGCAAATGGTAAAAAAGTAATATGATGATGATATGATATGGGCCATCTATCGCTTTAAATTTGAGCCAGCGGTTATTTCAAATCTGGCAATTCTTATGTCATTCTATTCTGTCATAAAATTCACTATATTATCACCACTGAATGAAATGAATCAACTTACGCCTGAGCAACGTTGGGATTTATTTGAAATTTATTTCCAAAACAAAGATAGTTGGCCGGAAATTGCAAAAATGTCAAAAAATTTAAAAATCCTCTTCTCGGATGAAGATCCTTTTCATCTTGCTGTGTACGTTAATAAACAAGTTTGGGTCTCAAAAAACCCAAAAGCCAATAGACCCATTAAAATTGATTGTTTGGTGCGGCTTGTGGAGATGAGGCATCATTGGCCCATATTTCATTGAAAATAAGGATGGCGCAACCATTACAGTCAATGGAGACAAAGACCCATCTCACCATGATAACCGATTTTTTTGTGCCCGCTCTTCATGGTAATGATGTGAACGATGGTTGGGTCAACAAATCGATTTATTGCGTGAAACGTTTGATGGCCGTTCAATTAGCCGAAATGGTGATGCCAGTTGGCCACCAAGAAGTTTCGATTTGACACCGTTGGACTATTTTCTGTGGGGTGCCATTAAATAGAGGTGTTATGCCGACAAGCCAGAGACAATTGAGCATTTAAAGGCCAACATTTCTGATGCCATTAGATACGACCCCATACACTCGAAAAAGTTCTCGAAAATTCATCCGATCATATGGGGTAATATAAGGCCAGCCGAGGCAGCCATATGAATGAAGTAATATTTCATTTCTAACCTGAACATTTGTACTTCAACAAAAAAAAAGAAGTAAATTTGTAAAAATTTCAAACCGTTTTTGTTTAAATGTATTTTTAAATTAAAACTTCTGAATGGTCCACTCTACAGTTAATTTAAAAAGAATCTGTTTACTTGGTCACCTGTGAAGGAATATAATTCAGGAAAAAAGATAGTAATTCCACTGAATTTACTACAGCTCAGATACATATTGAACATTTTCTGCAGCTTACAATAGTGGATGATAAAGTTTGTAATGCAATAATTCAAAATTTATGTGCGAAATATAAAAATGTTTCTGCATAAGATCATATGTAGTCAACCTTAGTCAACCTTATTTATACTAGCGAATAATATTTTCAAGGTCAAATGTAGGAAAATGTATTTTAAAAAAATAATAAAGCCATTTCTATGCAACCTTCTCTCAAATACAAATTATAAGCCAAGCAAGCCATGTCAAAACTGGCATATTTAAGCAACTTTTGAATTTTCCAACGTATATCATACGCTACAGCAGGGCAGCTTATTTAGAAATTTTGTAGATATATTATATGGACAATAATAATTTCGTTATATAACAATTAATTTAATGTATCAAATTTCATTCAATTTATACAATTTATTCATAATAATAATTTTTTAATATTTATTTATATGCAGAAAATACAAAATTACTTATTTGTCCGAACAACTTAACTGTTATTTTGTCCCATTTCAATGTTGTCTGGGTGTCATTTTAATATATTTTATTCAAATATTTAGTTAATGTTTAATACATTTATTTTTTTAATATTATTTAAATATACACAAACATTACTTTTATTATTTAGTTTTTATTTATTTTCTTCTCTTTTTATTTATTGTTAAATTATTATAATTATAACAAATTTACTAACCAATACTATAATAAAGGAGATATTTTTGTTGTATTGCATTATTTGAATATATAAATAAAAATAAATAAATAAATAAGTTATGCATATTCCACTGAAATAAAATATGTTAAAAAAAGAAAAGATCAACCTTTTACCCTTGGCCGAGGAAATAGTATCGATTGAAGAACTATGTAAAGAAGCTGCTTGATCATATAAAAAATAAATTCGTCCACAGCATTTTCTCAATTCTTGGGGGGTTGCCTGGTGTAGTGGTTAGAGTGCAGGCAGACAACACAAATGGCCTAGACGCGAATTTCTGTAGAGGACATGACAAAAAATTTAATTGCGGCTTCGAGTGTTTAATAAAGGGACTTTAACACCTTTCCAGATAATACCATCTAAAGAAGCCACCCTGACCTTCTAGCTTACCTCTGGCGATTCTGACAAACATCAGACAGATGATCAGGAGAAAACGCCACCTACTGGAAAAAAACTACAATGCTACTAAGTAAGGATCACCACTAATTAGCAAGGATTTTCGCCACTACACACAAACATATGGAGGCGAGCTACAGTAGGTTAATAATCTATTGGCTTGAAAATCGACTTGATTACTGTGACCGAAACTAAGTAATGGGTGCTTTGTAGAAAGTCAATATGCTCCCTAGAGGAGTGATGCAGAAAAAAATTCGAGCAGTTCTTAACTCATTGTAACAGATACTGATTTGTTTAATAGTTTATTTTCCACATCGGATCCTTTTATAATGGGACAAAAATAATATTAGACTTTTAGTTTTAGCACTTAATGTATTATCCTTTATTAGATCCTTATTTATTAGTATCTCGTTTATTAGATTCTAATTTTTGTATACCTATTTATTATATCTGTATTTATTATATCCTCATTTATCAGTTTCTCTCTTTGTTTTATTTATTTTTAATTTTTTACAGAATTAAGGGATGTGAGAACCCATTCTTAGGCGATGTTAAGACTGTTAACAAGCACAGATTAATTTTATTAACAATTGGTCTGGATTTGGCAAACTAATTTTAAAATTCATTCGAATTTAAAATTTTAATTGTGAGCACATGGCTTCTAAAATACATCGTTTGCCTTATTTCAGTTTCTTTGTAATAATATTAATCAACAGTCAACAGGATAGATATTGTTTCTGCCTAGAAACGTCGACCTCTGTATATTTGGTGTATTGTTGGTTCGAAGCCTAGCTGCCTATGCATTTGCCTTTTCCTCATTTTTCCCCAAAGAGTTGGCACTGCGTGATCCTTTCGATGATATTTTCTTGTTGATAATTTTGTGTAAACAAAATGGCACCCTATTGCAATACAAATGGCAAGAAACCTATGTAAGTAAGTATGAATGTATGAATATGTCGCACACTAAGTTATAAGGTTTTAAAACATGGTTGTAAAATTCAATTGCTCGGTTACGGCGTTGATTGAATAAAGTGTTGTCTATAAGATTGTCTTGTTGCGTTGAAATTAAGGCGTAATGATAACTCAAGTCTATCTCAACTTTTAGCTGCTGTTGTTCAAGCGACACCAACTACAAAACAAAATTTTACGAGTTAAAGAAGATAGTGATGCAAACGAAATTTTCGTGGTCATTAGAAATATGATCTGTGAACTGGTTTAAGAAAAAAAGCAATTTTGATAAAGTTGTGACTACGTATGTATTTATGATTTTGTGTGCGATATTTATTATCTATATATTATATATATATATATATATATATATATATATATATATATATATATATATATATATATATATATATATATATGGGTGCATCAAATTGTATGGATGGAAAAAAAACTGAAAAATCGTATAGCAAAAATAAAATCTACGCGAAATTCTATTGAACTTTTCAGAATAAACCATAGGTCTAAAATCAAATCCTATCCTGCACAAATCGACCTAAAAATTTTCTGCTGCTTTTATTCTTAATTTACTGTATAGCTGTATTTGAAGACACTATTTTATCATTCCTAAAATACAAAATGATAATAAAATATTGTACTTTTCTTTCGAATTTAATATTTTATGTCTTGAATGCAAACAAAATTAGTTGCTGAATACAACATTTAGTAGACAATGTTAGACAGACTGCTAGAAACGTATTTAAAACAAATGAAACAAATAAAATAGAAGTGCTCTTAGTGCAATTAATTTAAAACAGATTTTTAAATCTTTTTTTACTCTCCATTTGCGGTAATCTGGTGCGAATTTCTATAGTCACTGACATAACATCATCTCTATCCTTTGCTATGACTCGTCGTGAAACAGTGGTAAGCGATGTGTATAACTTTAGACGAAAGAAATTGATCCACTCTAATATACATTTAATCCAATTATATATCTGACCTTATAAAGACTGTTAAACTTAAAAACTGCCACTTGATTTTTCTTCTAAGTATTATATACGAATTTTCCTGAAAGTTTCTTTTATTTCTCTTCTGAAAAGTGAAAATTTTCTTTTCCTCGCTGAGATTTGAATCTGGACTATGTGTGTTGTATGTGAGCAGTTTAAACAACGTAATTGAACAGATAAGCTCTTTTGAGAATTATTTGGCTAAGAATTATATGGAGTGTATATGTATATAAACCAACGAAAATGAGCAGATAATAACAAACTAATAAATAAAATAACAAATTTTGTTTAGTTGTGGAATAGATGTGAATGAAAGTAGACGTACGTCGCTTTGCTTTAAAAATTGTTTGTTTGTTTTGTTGTTTAACTTCTTAGATTTTATCTTCAATGCACACAGCGAAATTTTCTCTTTATGACCACCTTTGGTTGCGCAAATTATTTTCTAATTTTTCTGCTGAGGGTAGACGAGGGTAGTAAATGGTGGGAAGGAAGGTATCGATTTATGGCCACGGACTTCACTCAAGTTCATCCACAGTGCATCATAGGAACTGGAAAGCATTTTTTACAATATTAATATTTTATTAAAAAAAAACGGAGATATTATAGCATTTTTCTCATAGGCTATAAGAGCGCTATAATAATTGTTTTATGATTTGCTTTATAAAACGTTTAAACTGTAATAATCCAAGTTAAAGTTACACTTGGAAAAACAAGTTTTTTTTGCTTATGAATTTAAGGGGTAATAACTTCGTCAAAATCCAACGGATGTTACAAAGCAATATAATATTTTACTCCCAACTAAACATATTTCTTCAGTAGGTTCATAAGTTGCACGGTTCTTACTCAAAATTGTGTGCAAAAAACTCTATACTTGAAAAATGTGGAAAATATTGAATGAAAAACGTGTTTGCTTGAGAAATGCACACAGATTCATCAGGATTCCTTAAAAATTCGCAAAGAAATTAAAATCAGTTATTATACTACTAAGCTATTAGCTTATAAATGCAGAAAGCAATGTTTTCTCCAGGGACGGAATTTTTCGGGAATTTCAATTGTTGAAATTTTCCGTTTTGTGGGTTTTTTCCGGCATTCCGGAAAATAGAAAAAAGCTATTTTTTAATGTCGAAAATAGCTGTCTTATTCTTACAAGAAATTGTTAACCCTTTCAGAAATATATGTATTTACAGCGGGGTTGGTAACCTGCTGGGTATTCCGATTAAACCCACCCGGGTTTTATTTTTTTAAAGGTTTTCGTAGCTTATTTACAACAAAAATAAGTGTAGTTTACATATTGGGGCTACAAATTTGTTTGTTTCGTTTTAGGCCTCAAAAAGATAATGAAATAACTAAGTTATCAAGTCAATGCTTACATTTTTTCTCCACTTTTAAGCCAATTTTCAAATCCCGAATCAGAAAAGTTTCTTGTCTTTTAAGGCGCTCCAACTTTAAAGCCGATTTTTATATCTTGAAAGGCAATAATTCGGTGATATATTGAAAGATAAATTCGTATTTCCTTATACCCCCCTTAGATAGATTTTGAAAATGTAGGCCGTAAATCGAAATGCCTTTAAACGAGATGAATATATGCTGCGTTTATTTCCCTTACACTTTTTTTAAAAAACAGAGAATAAACGTTTTTTTTTTAACCGTAGAATAAGGTGAATTGCGCTTAAAGCGAATGTGTTCCATAAGACAAACAGATCGTTATAGTGAAATGCTATGTATACGTCGCAACAGCCGAATAACTAATGTTCGGAAAATACGGCAGATGCGGCATTTGATCGTTTCTAAAAATTGTTTTGAAACTTTGATCGGGTATTATCAACCAAAAGAATAACTTAATCATGTTTGCCTTTATATTCCGGCCGTTTTTCTCACAACGCACGATTCAAACAAAGTAATTGACGTATGCTTCGATAATCTAGTTTTAGCAGCACAATGACGCCTTGATCCTACCAAGAGCGCAAAATTGCATTATAAATACTAAAATAACGTGATTGTAAAAAAATTAAAAATATTGTCGACGAAATTTTGCAGCATTTATAAAACCCAATAAAACACAAGAAACCCAATATAACGCTGTGGGTTGGGTATTTTTTTTTAAAACCCGAGGTTTTGCCAACCCTGATTTACAGGGAAATTTTCCTTAAATTAAGGGCTGTCCAAAATTCAGGTACCATTTTAATTTTGCTGCCATGCTTTTCTACTTGTAAATTTTATTCAAAATTTTTATTTTCAGATTCTGAATACATTCCGGTTAGTTAATAAAGAACGTTACACGAGGGAACAATGTGTTTTATTATTTAAAAAATTGTTGAAAGCGTCAAAAGCTTTAAAGATGTAATTAGAAAATTTTAGAACAAAATTCGGTAGCGAATTTGCTTAAAGCATTTGTGCCATCAAGCTGATGGTTGAGAAATTTGAAGAAACTAAATCCTTTCATGATAACAAAAATAGAATTTATCAACGTAGTGGTCGTCGAATCGAGAATATAGCAGTTGCGAGCAGAAGCGTTAAAGAAAATCCGAAAACAGTCATCAGTGGAAATCGCTACAGGAAGATGATCCCAATATTATTGCGACGGAAAATTGATGATTAAGACGTAGAGAAAATGTGGTTTCAGCAAGATGGTGGCACTTATAACACAGCAGGAGAAACATTGGTCTTTTGAAAGAAAAGTTCAAAAATCGCATTATTTCTTGTAGAGAAGGAGTAAATTGGCCACCAAGATCGTGCAGTTTGACAACTTTCGATTTTTTGTGAATTTTTTTTAAATCAAAAATGTACAGCATTAATACCATAAGAGTTCAAGAGCTTAAAACCAAAATTATCAAACAGATATCAACCACTGACAACAGTTTATTGAAAAACGTGATTGATAATTATGGTGAAAGATTGGGTGCTTACCTAACCGAAATAAAAATATTTCTAATATCTATATGAAAAAGTCTCTTTTTTTTATTAAAATCAAAATGATACCTCAATTTAAGAAACCCTCTATATTAACATACATATATAAATTGTGATGAAATTTATGTTGGAAGGTAGTATTTTCAAAACAATTTTGGATTTTTTTTTGCTTTTAAAATTCATAAAAGATAAACATTTTTTAAATAGATTATGTGTAAATTTTATTAGAAGAAACCTAAATATACTGCTATTTTATCTGCTTATGTGCATCAGATAAGGTGGAGTATTTCCTGCACCGCTTTAAAAAGCTGAGACACTTAAATGTCTTTTCCGACACTAGAAATATGTATCAATCCAACGTGTGTCGTAGAGAATTCTCATGCCCGGAACATCAAGAGCATCCCGTTACTCAATATCTACATTACCCATACACACACAGATGACACCACACCACCACGTCTGTGTTTGAATAAAGAATATAGAGTCTTCTGTTCATTTTTTAAATCCCATGGAAAAACTCTAGCAGTAAGGTACGAAATACCAGCTTTTTACCGGTATCATAATATTTTGGATTTGTTTCGAAAATGTCAAAAACAGAATATTGTTGTAGTCGACAACACTTATAAAAAAATAGTATCATTTCCTAGGTATATCAACTTCGTTCTTTTTGTCGCATAGTGTTATTTATTACTATCTGATAGCATTCTTGTAACTTTTCATATTCGGTAAGTACAAGTCAAAGTATTGACATTAGTTTCCTTAAATTTTTTTTTTCTTTGCTATTGAAACGACGAACAAGAAACTTTCTTAGAACTTCTTAGAACTATAATCCAATTATCTGCGTAAAAGAAAAATAGTATAAAGAAATAGTTATTTTCATTTTACAATTTTAATTTTCTTTGTCTTTTTCATTTCATTTCTTTATTTAGTTTTAATTAAACACTGCCTTTTAACATAATTAACTCTATAATATTTTACGCTGCGTCTTTTTGTTTCAAATACTAATATTTGTTTTCTGTTCCTTCCTTTCACTATCCCACCCTCTGAGTTTTTTTTTTTCTGCCGAAGGTTATTTTTACAACCAAAACTTATTTTTAATATTTTCTTTTCCGTTCACTACACTCGAAGAGTGGAAATTCTTTGTTGTTTTTATTATTTTTACTACTTTGTCTGGTTATTATTTAATTTATTTATATTTCTTTTTCACCCCTAGTGATCTTTTGCTTCTGTTTTACATAATTTTAACGTTACTTTTGCACTGCCTTTCTTACAGACCAAATTAATACACACACACACACACACTTCCACTTGCACACTTTTACACTACGTCCTAAAAATGTAGCCTATTTTGCTTGAATACACACATTTACACAGTGAAAATATTCTTTTTTCTGTTGTTGTTGCTGTTGTTGTTGTTGTTGTTGTTGTAGAAAGCATATAAAGTTTTAACAAGAATAATATTATGCTGTTAGCGACAGCTGCATATGATTGTTTAAAATGTGTTGGAGTGTGCGTTAGTATTTATGTTTACTTGTATTTGTGTTATGTTTTTAAAACATTTACTGTGTTCGTGTGTGTATGTGTGTGAATTTAACATACATACATATAACACTGTTAGTTATTAAACGTTAATGTATATGTAAAATAATGTCTCTGTTTACTATATAAGAATACATCTGCAGGCTTACTAAAGTACACGTAAATATGTGCGTATGATGTATGTTTGTATGTTTCAGAGATAAGTAGTGAGTGGTAGCGACAAAAATTTCCCTATAGTTTACTATTGTATAAGTAAATTACAACAGCAAAAGAAAAAAAAAAAAGAAAAAAATATCAAAAACATTGTTTAGTAAATATTTAGTGTGAGAGAGCGTACAAAAGTCAAGTGTTATGATAGGAGGGTTACAACAAAAAAGGCGGTGTTAAAGTAGTTTACATAACTGGAGGCGCTTTATATTTTATGCTTTATTTATATGTTTATTAATACAAACACTTTTTTTGACAATATTTGAATTAGGGAGGCACTTAGTTTGTTTAAAATACAAAATAATATTTTTTCTTAATGGTAAATATAAAAACAAAAAGAAAGAGATATATAAGCAATTGTTTTTTAGGTCATAAACAATTTTTTTTCTTCTGAGGAATAATTCATAACAAAAATAAAATAACATATCAAACAAATATAACAAACTATTGAGGAAATAAGAACCTTAGCCTGCAGCAAAGAACATGAATGAAATTTGAGAGGAAGAGCTAGATTTTATTTCAGAAAATCAAATTTAAATTTTAAATTACATCAGCTTTTATCGGGCGAGTCGTTCGAACAGTGTCGATTTTAATTTACGCAAAATTTAATGATGATTTTTTTACACACAGATGTGGTAGTATGAAGTCATATGTGTCTATGGGTAATGTAGATATTGAGGAATAAGATGCTCTTGATGTTCTGAATATGAGAATTCACTGCGACGTTCGTTGCAATCATAACACATTCCGAATGTTGAAAGAAGCATTCAAATCCTCGGTTTTTTAAGACGGCGCAAGAAATACTATATTCCATCTGATCTAAATAATTACAAGGGTTTTAAAGGCTGCCAGAATCATCATTGCAAAATTCTGACATTGATAATAAATTCTTTATTAAAAAAAAAAAAAAATCCTGACAACCAAAAACATTTGATGTTCGAATAACTTCAGTTAAAAATTCTTGGAAGCTTGCATTGAAGCCAAGAAAAGCAATGCTGTATGTATGGTGGGAATTATTCTATAACCTGCAGTACGATCGATTCAGAATCGAACAATTAATGAGAATAAAGCAAGCAATTTAATTTAAGCGACCAGAATTGATCAACAAAAAATGTTTTATATTCCATCAAGTCAACGCTAGATAGCCCGATAGAAACTGAGACATCATATAGCCACCATATAGCCCAGACCTTGTACATTCTCTGCAGAACTCTCTTAATAAGGTAAACTTAAATTCCGTAGATGCCTGCCATAATATTCAGAAGCAAAAAGTTATCGATCAAAACGAAAGTATTTTAGTTTAATAAAGCCCGTTTCAAACACGATAATAAGAAAAAGAAGTATAATTTTTGGTCAAATTTTTAAGCGAATTTTTTCTAACGCCTATTAAAAAAAAAAACAACTAACAACTATGTAAAAATATTCAGAAAATTTTGTGTAAAGAAAACTTTAATAAATGTGCTTTAAAAAATCTTGGCACACATATAATTTCGTGATTTTTGGCATACTGTTAAAATTCTTGTAAGTGAAGCGAAATCAAGGCCATCTGGCAGCCCAAACTCTATTCGATCTAAAGTAGAATACAACTCGCATGTGTGGACTGATATTTCAAAGTATATTTTGGAGCTTCTCGATCGCGTATAGGAGAGGACGAGGGTACTGATTAAAGACGGAAGAGCAGTCAACTTTACCAGTTTCATTGTTCTGTAGATTCTATTCGTAATATGTTCTGACGAAAGTAAAAAATTAATTCCTAATGATCATATACTCTTCCGTAGTACCCACATTTCTCGTAGAGTGCATCCATTTGTAGTCTATTGTCGAGTAAATCGTGGAATGTGGAAAATTCGTTCTTTGGCTGCACACTTCATTTGTAGACTAATATTCACGCGAAAGTATTCCCTGCCACTTAAAGCATGATTAAAGTTAAATAGAATGATCACAATCGCTACTGTCTCTTTTCTCTTCTTCCCACAACCTATTTTTCTCCTACCAGCACAATATACTGCTTGAGTAGGAGTTATCCCTTTGTACTGGTCTCAATAGAAAAAAAGCTTTAGATTTTAGTGCGTTCGAAGTCCTCTAAGTGCTAATAAGGACATAATTTCTACACCAGCATTTAAACACCTAAAAAATACGAAGAAATTTGTGACTTTATGATAAAGTTTATTCGAGCCAATGCTCTTAATGGTGTAGTGGATACCTACACAGACCTCAAGTGCTGAGCAATGAGTGCAACTTGCACGAAGGCATTTTATCAAAATACTTGAAAATTGCAGTATCATAAGCCAATTACAACAGGTAGACATATTGTTATTTATTTGCCAAACTTGCTTATAGTTTGAACCTTGAGTCTAATAATTTGGTGCAATAATTATGGTGCAATAATATTGGTCTAATAATTATGGTTTACGCAGCCATATAAAAATCTAATCGATTCGTACAGCAATCAGTTTATTGGTGGAAACTCAGTGAGTAGAGTTTGTTGGACTGAACCTAAGTTGTAAAGACCAGTTTAGTTGGAGCTAACTCAGTAAAGAGATAACTCTCCTCTTTAGGTAGAAAGATCTGTTGAGTAGTTATTATTGTTTACAAAGTTCTAAACAGAGAGAGTAACTAAGAAAATAAATTTTTATTGTTTGTAAGGAGATTACAAACAGTGGAACACAAAATTGTGTGAATAAATTATTTATGAATTAAAAATCAATCTCATATATAAATAAACGTTTTTAAAAAGGTAAAAATATTAAAAAACAATAATCTTGCATCTTGATTATTTTTGACTTATAAATATTCAACATATCACAGTCTCTACCTGTATCGCCCTAATGTTAATTTGCTTAAATTTATTGGCAAAATTTGCTTTTCGTTTGTATCATATAAAAGCATAAAATTATGCTAATAATTGGCCTTTTTAAATTGTTATAGCAAAGCTACTAATTATACGCTCATTAAACAGAATCCTATTTTTACAATAGGCCGGTTTGAGTACTTTAAACATCTCCTGAGAGCGTCATTTAAAATAAATTTTAAAATACGAAATCAATAGGTGGACGTTTTGAGAACTTGTTTAATAATTGCTTTTAAGAAAAATTTTAATGTTTTTCAAATATTTTAAAGTTTATTAGACAAATTACAGCTTATTACAGTATTTCGTGAATTAAAGAATTATTTAATCATGAGCAAATCAAAGTGTGTATGCGAAATTTTCGAGTCAATAAAAAATTTTTTTCTAAGAAAATTTTTTTTATATTGAGACTCTTGAGACACTTTCTCTTCACCGGACAAGTATTGATATTAAATAACTGTTTGATGTGTTTAGTGGGCTGAATCAGAAATAACTTCTTAGGCGACGATGAAACACGATGTTAAAGCCGATGGTGTGAGTTATCAGAACCAGCTAAACAATTATAGTTAATATACATAATAATAATACATAAACATGTATACATTATAAGATTCTGAAAATTATTTATCAATAAAACGGATGAAGTTTGTATCCTCATATCTACCTTTTACCACCCACTTCCGACCTATATGGGAAATAAAAAAAAACATTTAACAACTAATTGTTTAAAAATATAAAAATATTAGTTTTTCGCCTCCGGCGTTGCCCAAAAATCTGTATTTATGCATATTATAAATTGTTTTTTACCACCTGTCTGACTTTATAAAGAAAATGTTAAGACGACTTCTCACGTCTCCAGCATACAAGTATTCATTGAGATGTCCACTCTTCCTGTAAAGTTAATATTTAATCTTAATGTACAGCTTAATAGAGAAGAATGAAAAGTGTGAAAACTATCGTGTATCCAAGACGTACTTCGTGGGAATGGACTATAAACATAAAATTGAACTTCTATACCTTATTAGCTCCTAAAGGTGCAACTTTTAGAAATGTAATTTTGCACAACACAGTTTAGTGGATTCAGAATATTTGTAAACAAACTGTTTCTGTAACAATACATATTGTTACGTTGTAACTTTTTTTAAACTTTGAGTTCTCTTTAAATTGCATCAAATAAAATAAATAACACGTAGTGGTTTACGCAGCTCTTTTCATTTCCACACTTTTACATTGTACAGTAAACAACTTAGTTGATATGCGCCAATTGCACCAATTTACTCAATATATGACTCTTAGTAAGGCTGGCTGACTGACTGCCAAACTATAACTAACTGTAACTAAGCGCAATGTGCCAACTTTTATAGCAAATTATGATCAACTTCGAATGTTCCTGTAATTACTACAAATTTCTATTTAACTACGTTAAATTCAAACAATGTTAGATCATAATATACAAAAAGAAATCGAACTGGCAACACGGTTAAACACACAAGTGGTAACAAAGATAATTATAGCAGTGACAGATACATTGAGAGTCTTGACGCAAACCAATAGAATAAAAGCCATAAATAAATGGTTTTAGCTAATACTACTTCTGTACTAATTTGGTGGAACTTTTCTTTAGACATTGTTTATTTTCGTAACAATCTATATTAATTATATATCAAAATTTATTTTTAAAATCAAGATAAGATGCTAATAAAATAAAATTATGCTTACGTGGTAATATTCTTTGTTCTATTATTAAAGGATCCGCAGTAAAAAGCAAACGATTTTATAAATCCAAGTCTGCTGCAACGCGTTAAGCTTTGCGGAAGATCTAGGGTTGAAATTATATATAATATTTTTGTTATTTGAGTAAGATTCTTCAGAGAGTTCTTTTAACGATACTATTTGAAGACCAAGAGTTCTTTCCAAAAAAAAAAAAAAAAATAATTATGTAAAAAGTGGAAGGCGGAATTTCTGATGACTTTCGTTTCGTTAACATTATTAATTTCAGTGGACTTATGTAATATTTAGTGGCTAAATTTTGAGTTATAGCTTTACAAACTTTGCTATAATACAGAATTTCGGGACACATCATTTCATAACAAGGCAACATTTGGCTGACAAAATCGTCTATATTTGGTTGCAATTAATTGAAACAAAAATTTACAGACTTAAACTTTTAAAAAAATACCATGATCTCAATAATTGGTTAAAGAAGATTAAATTAAATAAAATTATATATATAAAAAATAACGAAATATTAAAGTAACCGAAAATATATCGCTCATTTACTTCAATAGTGTCGTAACCAGGAAAACCAGAAATATACTCATAAAAATGAGTTTTATGCGCATAAATTATGCAGTGAAAATCAAAATTTATGATGTAAAAATTTGAAAATATGCTCAAAAAACAAAACTTTTCTCTCAAATAATAGAAAGTCTATTACCTAAGCTTTATACTTAACTAAGATTTTTATACCGCCTGCACATTTTTCAAAATGTTAGTTACATCCTTTGTAAATACAGGTAACGATATGAATTTATTGTGGCACTAAACAACAGAACATTGACTTCAATTTTCAAATGCAAAGCGCTGTATATTAGATCCGAGCAAACTTTTATAAAGGGTGGTCAAACCATAATGCACGATGTTAAATGTGAGTCACACCTTAACATCAAGTTTTTTGCAAAAGTTTATTTGACATTTCTTTCTATTAAATTTTGAGTTCGGCCAACCAGTTACCCTGAATGTTGTTCGGTCTTGCGAGATGACGATATCTGGTTCCAACGGAATGGTGCCTTTGCCATACAGCCAACGAAACAAAGGCTCTTTTGCGCTATGAATTCAATTGCCATGTTATCTCATGTCGTGGCGACGTTAATTGGCCGCCACGACCATGTGATTTGACACCCTTGGACCTCTTTCTTTGGGGATATTTAAAAGACAAAGCATACGTTAAGAAGCCCAGAACAATTAAAGAGATAAAGGATGAGATAATTCGGTACATTACCGTCATTGAATCTCAATTATGTCTCAGAGTCATTGAAAATATGGACAGAGGCATAGAGGTATGCCATCGAGACCGTGAGGTGTATTCAGCCAAAATTTGATTTCATACATTATATATCCTTCTATCATAATAAAAAATAATAAAAATTCTCTGAAAACTCATTGTTTTATTTACAGTTACCATCGTGCATTTTGGTTGGACCTATCTTTACATTAAAAATTCCATTTCAATGTCTACTGATGTAATGGGTTAAATACATATTTTTAAATACATATTTTATTCCCAATAAAGTGAAAGTACCTTATTTTGAAAATAAAAATATTTTGTTATAATTGTATGTATTGGGTGTCGTATAAACGATATTTTTTAACTCATATATATCGCTCATAGGCTCAGTAGAATCTTCGGCTATAACAGCAAAAAAAAAATGTTTTTTTCAGAATTATCATAAGAAGCAGCTTCTTCAAATATCTCACATTTAAGAAAAAATTCTAAAAAAGACGTATCCATTGAAGCTGAAACTCTGTTGATTTTTTAAGTTAGCCGAGCGCATCAAAAAAATATATTAAATATCAGAACTGCAAAAATGCGACGAAAAATCCAAATATGCAATAAAAAAGTTTAAAGTGCTTAAAGAGCATAAGAAAAAAAATGATAACTTGCTCTTCAAACTTAAAAACCTAAAAAATTATAATATGAGCAAAATTTGCAAAAATATGCTCTAACAAATTGATGCCAAAATTCATAAGAATTCATGAAATGGATAAATACCTCACATCTGACCTGAGTGGTTGCAAGAGAAAACATGTAATTGCATATTTCTGGTTTTCCTGATCATAGCACGTAAAATAATATTTTCAGTAAAGCTCTTTTAAATTTTTAATTCCTACTTTAGATTTTTGATGTAGGGGTAAACACCATGGCGCTTACTTCTTTTTGGCGGTTACAGCTCGACTATGTTCTCTTAATTTTGTACGAATCATAAAGTTTTTTGTACGCAATAAAGATTATAATGTTGCGGATATTTTTGAACATTCATCATTCCATAAGTCCGTAGGATTAGTAAGAAAACAACAAATATTTTACAAACCGATTTTATTATTCAACGCGGTTGCCTTAAAGGACGATACAACGAGTATAGCAATTTTCCAACTTTTCGATACCACTTTTGCAGTACGATTTCTCTTTCTCGTAAAAATATTTCTCAGTTTTAGCGATTACTTCTCATTGGATTTAATTTTCTCTGGCAAGTATTGTATTCAGATTTGAAAACACGAAAAAGGCTTCAACTCCTGGCGAATACGGTGGATGTGGAAGCAATTCGAAATTATATTCATGTAGTTTTGCCATTATCAACACCTTTTTGTTTTTGGCTCACAGTGAGCAAGCGCATCGCCCGTTTTGTGTAAAGCCTTCGCATGCAGAAATGTTCGTGTAAAATAGTAAAAACACCACCATCTAATATCATTACAATGTCAGCTATTTCGTGCACCTTCAATGTGCAATCGATCATAATCAATTTGGGGATTTTTTTTATGTTTTCTGGAAGAGATCCCTTTCATGGCGCTGAGTTTGAATAATGTTTATCAAGCCATTGTTTGGTTTCCATTGTATTTTTCACTAAAGAACAATTTTTTATTAAAACTCGAAATTCAATTTTTTCCATTTATTTTTTTTAATAACAAAAGTTGTTTTACACCAAATGCTATAACTCACGAATCAATAGTCAGATGGCTGTCAAATTTATGTACGTATCATTTGAAGGTTAGCACTAAATAAAATTCATATGGAAAATATTCTAGTAACGCCGTCTATGTGTTAACCCACTGACTTATTCAATGACCCGCTATAACTAAAAAATCATGTTTTATGACAAAACACTAAATATCTAGAGGATGTGTGGAAATATGTCCCTAAAAATTAATTTTGTACATTCGCATTTAGAGTTTTTCAGAAACTTTAGAAGTATGAGTGTCAGTAAACAGATTTCCTTAGATTAGAAATTTTTTAAGCGAGTTTTTGGGACCAGAATATGCTATTGTCGTAGTGTCATAAGAAGAACAAATAAAAATTTTTATATAAAAAAGAACTAGAACTGATCATTTTCAGTTTTTTTTTTGTCAGTAAACTAATGTTACTTTAACTTTCAAAAGAATGACGTTCTACATTGTTTTTACTCTATTTACCAAACTTAGACAGCCCAAAATTAATAGCTTAATGCATGTTTCAAGCTGTAAACATTACATAACATTACATTAAACCATATCCATAAAATATTCAAATGGCAGAAATATAAACATAGTACCCCAGTATAATTTCGATTCACTGCAAATCAAAAATTAATTAGCTAATGTACAAAGTTCTTGATTTTCAGATTTATTTGTTTAATTTTCTCTAACTTTTCAATTTATGGAATTATTAAGGGAATGTGATTAAAAAATTATATTCAAGCACACATTTTCCTTGTAATTATTATTATATGTGGCTTACAAGTATTTACATATAAATAACTTTAATATGATATTGATTACTTTTATACATACATATGTATGTATGTATTTGTATATGCAGTACATATAAAATACTATAAATACATTTTCAAATATTATAAAGTTTTCCAATACATTTTCACACAATGCCAACGTGCGGTATGAAGCCACACAAATAGAAATAAATTCGTTCACATACGATATTGCTTAAGAAAATATTATTGGAAACCTGTTGCATTCTATTTGAATTCATAGAAAGATGGATTTTTTTTATACCACAGTGTCGAGCAAATATTTTATTTATTTTTAGAATATAATAATACTAAACATATGATTATTTTTCTATTAATTAATTTTTACCACATAATTTGTGATGTTAGATAAGTAAAGTACCTTAAATACTAAAATCTCCATATAATGAATTTATTTAAGTCCCTTGAAAAAAACTCTTTATTGAAAAATGCCCTAAAGCTATAACGAAGACCTTTATACTATGTAATGAAAAAAGCCTCTGTTTAAGAAAGTCAGAATGACGTAAAATGGGGAAGTCCCGGCTTAAAAACAACGAAATCTAAATGTGTTTGAAGTGCACACACCGACTTTATGTCTCTACTAATAAGCAAAAATTACACAATATTTTATTCAAATCTAATAAAATAAAATAAAAAACACAATAATATTTTTCATGTAAAATAGTTTGGACAAACAAACCTTAGTTCTATCGAGTTTTTTTTTTGGATTACATGCAATTTCATTATAAAAAGGTTTCACTAAAACACGTATACAGCGTTGCCAAATGTGCAGATTTTCTGTATTTTGCAGCTTATTTTAAGAATTGAGCAGTTTGTTTTGAAGTTTTTTGTTTAAAAATAAGTTCTGTAAATTTTGCGGTTTTTAAAATTTTCATACTTTCAGTTTTGTTATTTTAATTACAATTTCTGAAACAAGAATTTTGTCTGCATTTGCCTAATGTAACTGTGGTGAAGTTTACTCGTAACTTTTTTAATGCCACAATATATTTATTCCTTTTTTAACCACTGATAAAATAGAAAGATGGAATTCACACAGTGTGTGATACTTACAGAAAGAAAGTGGTGTTTTCCTGCGCAGTAGGTTTGAAATATATATTTTTTTTCGCAGAAAACAGGGGGATCCCATTACGTATCACGTAAGTACGTACGTATGAGTGATATGTCTGCTTTTTAAATAAAATATCACTCATACGCAGAGTTGTATTGCAAGGTTTATCTTGTTTTGCTAGTTTTTTAAGATGCAGAAAGGTTTCTAAAGGTTTTCCTTAAAAAAATAGATTTTTTTTAAATTTAAATCTGAACGAAATCTACTGCTTACGAGATTTCGATCAATGTCTAGTAGATTTCAACTAGATTTCACGAGATTTTGTCGAAATCTAATTGAAGTCTAGAAAATTTATTGATGCAACTGTGTTGTTTGTATTAAAAATACTAAAAAATACATCTTTGTTAAAGAAAAAATTACATTTAAAATAAAAAAATTAAAATATATTTTCAAAATTTAAACATTTTTACTAAAAAATATGGTTTTTCAGCGTATTAATTTAAAAATATTATTCCTACAACAGGCCAGTACCAAAGGCAATCAGCCACGTAAAAACAAAATCTCGTTAAACGTCAAAAAATCTAATAAAAACGCATTAGATTTTGCATAAGTTTTAAAATCTAATTGACGAGATTCCTTTCAGGTGTCAATGCCCATTAGATAAATTCATGTATTTATTTGCTTAAATCACACAATCTTCGGAAATTTATTTTATTAATAGTTAATATTGACTAAAGACAATATTTCAGCAAAGCATGTTAGACGTATGTGACTATTTACAACGTTTTAAACGTTTTAGCACATCTACCACAATCGTCACTTCCAAATCCGGTCAAGAATTTGTGGGAGGATTTGGATAGGCGACTAAAAAATCGGACAATAATCAAAATTATGAGATGAAACAGGAATTTGTCTAAAACGTGTACAATATCGAGACAGCGGACACCAAAATGTGTTCAAACACTATCCCAAAATGACTGGATGCAGTTACTAAAAAAGAAGGATTAACAATTTAATATTAATTTTCAGGTATTTTTCTTTTTTCTTTATATTAATTAATACAAAAAAAAAAAAAATGAAATGACATACAGTGAATTTTGTAGGAAATTTATCATTCTATCTATACATACATACATTATTTGTAATTTTTTTATGAATTGAAAAACAAAAGTTTTTTAGCCCAAAAAAAAAGTTTTTTTTCCCCAAATCGAAAGATTAAAAAAAAGTACGAAAACACTACTCATACGTAGGTAATTACGTAGAAATGTGATCCCATTGTTTTGTTAAAAAAGATTTACGTTCCTAAAATGCGCAAATTTAAAATAGGTTTTAGCTTAAATTAAAGGTTATTTTGTTGTGAAATTTTGGTTTTTTAGCGTATTTTATAAGCAAAACAGTTTTTAGGTTACGCGAATATATGTTGTGCAGCCTCCTACATTTTCGAAATAACGGTATATCTCGAAAACAAGAGCTAATCTAAAAGAACGGTTAAAAACACTGGTTTCAGCGTACCCGAAACCCGGCCGCTTGGTGCCCGTTTGTCGAAAAAATGCGCTAAATTCGAACACAGTGGCATATCACATCATTTATGTATATAAGACTCAATTTGTCGTGTGTTTTATGCTTGAATAAAAAATACGCTCTAAAATAAATAATTGGATAATATCTATAAAAAGATATTGAGTGAAATTGAAATCGAATGAAACTTCATATTTTTATGATTTTTAAACCAGACAAGTTTATGATATTTTTTCTTGGTAATTCACTTTAACTATGCAACAAATGAAAAAAAAAATTTTGACCAGGGAACCATTATATTTATTGAAGTACTATGGTCGCTTAACTTCAAAAATCATCAGCAATTCAAATTCTATGGATACGTTCTTGTTAGAATTTATTTTTTTTCTAAAATGTAAGATTTTTGAAGGATAACTTTGAAATGACTCACTCCTTTTTGTTAGGCCATATGTTAAAAAATTCCAAATTATACCAGCTTTAAGTCATTCTAATATCATTTTTTAATATAACCCATATTTTTGGAGTTATTGAGAAACAAATAATATTTTTTTTTTGTTAACTACGATATTTTTGATTTCTTAAAATTCACAAAATATAGAAAGTAGCATATATTTAACAGTTTCACTATTTATTCATAAGGTTGCATATTCATAAGATTAAAATGAGCTTCTTCTAAAAAGATGCTTTTTTTGGTAAAATCGGCATCTTCTGTAAGTCGATCGCAGGCCCACTTAGCAAAGCGAAAACGCATTGGATGGTCAGTTGGCTTCAACTCCTGAACCAATTGGACTTTATATGGCGTCATACCAAGGTCTTTATGAAAAATTCGTCTCAATGATGTCTCCGAAATGTTCAATTGTTGAGGACGACGGTGAATTCATGTTGATGGCGTTTCACGCACACTTTCTGCCACACTTTCAATATTCTCGGGTGTATACACTGTTTTTGGCTTTTCACGCTTTGGTTTATGATTGAAGATGCCACTTTCTTTCACTTCTTTCACAAGATAACGAACATACGGAGCTGAAGGTGGTTTTCTGGTTGCATATAATAGAAATAAAATAAGCCATAATGCACGAAAATCGATTGGTAAATACATATTTTATTCGCAATAAAGTGAAAGTGCCTAGTTTTGCAAATAATATTTTGTTGTTGGAATTACATGTAAAATGTGTCGTATAAGCGATTTTTTTTTTCAAAATTCATAAATATCACTCATACGCTTATCGAAATTATCAGCAATTACAGCAAAAAATGTATATGTAAAGGGTCCGCCAAATATTTTTTTTTTGAAAATGCTATAAAAAAACTACTGAATACTTTCTTAAATTTCTTTTTTTATTTGAAAGTATAATCCTTCCGGTTAATAATGGAAAATTATATCATTCACATGGCTGTAGCCTACACGATCGGTCAAATTTTTAAACACATTATCGATTGTGTGCAGCTGTACTTCGAATATTGTCCTTTAAAGAGTCAATTGCCTCCGGTTTGTTGGCGTAACGCTTATCTTTGACGGCACCCCACAAATAATAGTCCAACGATGTCAAATTGCAGCTCCGAGGTGGCCAAACGACATCAGCTCTGCGGCTGATAATGTGATCTTCAAAAACAGGGCGCAAAATATCGAGTGCAGCTTCGGCTGTGTGGCACGTAGTGCCGTCCTGTTGAAACCAAATGTTGCTAATATCCTCCTCTTCAATTTTTGTGAACAAAAATTCGTTCAACGAGGCCTGATAACGATCGCTATTGACTGTAATGGCCACTTCCTGCTGATTTTGGAAAAAAATGGCCCAATTATGCCTCTGGACCAAAATCCGCACCAACCAGTGACTCGTCTCGGGTGTATCGGCTTTTCAATGTATGCGTGCCCCAAATGCGACAATTTTGCTTGTTTTCATACCTGCCAAGATCAAAATGAGCTTCAACTGAAAAGACGATTTTTTTGACAAAATCGGCATCTTCTGTAAGTCGATCGCAGGCTCACTTAGCGAAGCGTATACACAACCATATTCGTTCAGCGGAAGGATAAAACTAATTATCTGTCAAATCAGGCATGAGCTAAGTGTTACCATTCACAAAATAAGCACTAGTTGAAAAAAAACGTTAGATGGCGGACCCTTTATATTTATGTTAATTTTTTTTAAGTATGTGTAGGTTTTTCACTTAAACATCAGTTTTTTTCTTCTGAATATTTTTCGATCCTCTTTAGATTCGTTATATCAAAGTTTTACTGTAATATTAAAAACATTTTTCGAGATGTAAGTATATATGTATTTATGTGAGAAATCTAAAATTAGAAAGCGAGTTCTGTTGCAACACCAGCTATATAAAAGAAGTTCCTTTTATATCCCTTTAGTTCGGAGTTTGCCCTATCCGACTACCATTAATTTCGAATGTGGTGTGCAAGATCGGTCTCAAGAAAGTAGCTGTCTTTGCTAAAAAAAAGGGATAATGTCGTAGTAATGATGGCTAATACCTTGAGTAATATTTATATCTTACCAATATTTCACAATAAATGCCAAAAATTTGCCATAAATATTCCAAGACTTGAAAAAATTTTTTCTATCAAAGCCTATTTCACCTTTTTTAAGTCACTGTTTTTTTTCATTTTTCATAGTTGGAAAAGTTTAAAACTCTTGTGCAATGCAGTCGTAACTTTCCAAATTTTATTGTATTACAAATGTATGTGTGTATATAAGTTTTAATTCCTAGTCTTGAATATGCACTTTTTATTCCAAAATTGAGATAAAATTCATTTAAAATTGACTCAACTTGGTCCGACGTATAGTCAAAGATTGATTCTGAGTGAATCGTTGTATTTATGCCATGAACTGAAAGGAGGAGTGATCATTAATATTTCCAAAAAGGTTGACCTGGCACACTGCAAGTCTTGGCGCGAAGTAACCCATATCAACATCACTAATAAAGCCACAGCTCGAATTGAGCGTCTATCTGAGGAACTTTATCTAGTATTACTCAATGAATGAGCATATGTTCAATGTTCAGCAAGTTTCGATCTATTGCTTCCTTGTCCGACATAAAAGAAGTGAACATGGAAAGTGAAGAATTAGAAGATTTAATAGGACAACACTTCCCGCATTGCTCAGAGCCTATGTGTTATATATTTAGAAAACGTATTCCACGTCAGAAAAATTTGAAATAATGTATTATATTAACTACCAAGTCAACTAGATCAAGTTCTCTAGATATACAAAAATCAGTACTTACTTTATATGTAAGATGCCACACCAATTTTTTGAAGAATGACTTGTCTTGACCACAATAATATTTGGACAAAATTTAAAAGCTTTTACTATTACCGTTTTAAAGACATAAACATAAAATATTGTTACGTTTTAAACTTCTAAAACGTTTGAGTTCGCTTAAGTTGCGTTAAAATAAAATAAACACCGCTATTTTTATTGTTTTACAGTTATATTTTTATTTACAACACAATAACTTTTATACAGTCTACTTCAACTTAATATTCGTTTATACAACACTTAAATTTCCGCTTTAGCAGGTCTTTATTTTACGACAGGCAAACGATAACTAATTGAAATGTAGGTAGAACAGCCCTTTATATAGCTAACTGCCTACATTTTGGAAGGTTTAGGAAATATCGACCATCTTCCATGTCTGTTAATGTGGCATTGTTGACAAATTGACATATACCAAAATCCCAAAATGCAGTGTTGTATTTTTATTTTTGTAACAATATTATATAGGCGTCGCACCGCTCAGTTGAGCAAAAAGCCATCAGTGAAACTACGCTTTTCCAACGCATGTATTGGCTTGTAAATCGGTTTAGTGGTTCTCGAGTTATAAAACTTCGAACCTAAGACAACTTATTTTTATATATGTTTGGCATATACATAGATATAGATTAGCTTTAGATAGGCACAAGTGCAGGGAACTTGTTATAAGTAAGATATCAAAACATAAGGACAAGCCTAAAAAAGTCAACTTTCAAATTAATAATATAATATTTTAATGAAAAATGCACACAATTTTTAATCTTAACTGTATTTATGTTTATTTACAAATACATACTTACACATTCACTTTCAAATAAACTTACCTTTAAAATATTCAATATTGCATTGCTATGTTTATGAATTGAATATTGAACGAGTATTTTGCTTTTATACCACAAATGGAATAAAATCAATTTGTATTTCATTTGTGTTAAGGAAATTTTATTTATACTCTGTGCAGTACGAACATTAGTTATGGCATTATATACTATGGTCTAAAATTTGTAACACTTTAATATAATGCAAATTAAACCATTGGTTTATATTTTAATAATATTTAAAACTTTTCAAATGTTCAAATTGTTCAGTTATGCATTAGACTGAAATAATTACGCATTAATGGGTTTTTCTTGAAAATGAAAGCAGTATCTTATTAACAAATAATAAAAACAATTAAATTAATACCACAAACTAAAGATATTTCTTTAAAGATTTTAAAACAATCAAAAAAATTATATTTCTCTACGAGGTAAGGCTTACGTAGGTATTTTACTCTTTAAGCCACAAGCTCTTGGATACCTTTTTTAACAATTTTTCAAATTGCCTTATTCTACTTCAAGTGGACAATTTTTTAAATCTTAGTTTTACTTTAGTCCACAATTTTTCAATCGAATGAAATTCGAGGCAGTTTGAGGGATTACTATTTCTTAACAGTTCTTACTTTAATTTTCTGGAAGATCCCACAGTTTCGTAGGAGTAATGGAATGTTGATAAAACAACCTAGAATATGACGGCATAGAGTGAAGTTTGTACAAAGGTAACAAACGTTTTTCTAAGCACTCTTTTCTGTATTTTTGCCATCTAAATGTTCATTTTAAGTCAGATGGCTTGCTGAATTGCTCACAACTGTAAACGGCATGCCAGAGAATGAATATTTTGCAAATCTATCCATCCTTTTATGTTAAAATGTTTTTGTTACAATTTTTCCATGAATACTGTGTAGTATTGAGACCAAGAAATATTAAGGTTCCGAGAAGTTAATCGAGTCGTTACCCTTAGCCATCGGATAATTGCAAATATTAAGGATAAGATCATATAATATCAAAAATGTTTTTACATTACACAGTGGGGTAGGATTGTACCATTTCTGAAATCAACTAAACGGCGGATTTTAGTTATAAGATATGAGTATCATTTGAAAGGCCCTGGTCTAGGTATTATTAAAAAATTTTACTTTTGGTTGAAAAATATAATGGAAAAATAAAATAAAAAAAGTAATTTGTTTGGTTAAAATCACGAAGCTAATGTATATAAATTATCATAATTTCAACACATAAAAGGTCCGCCAAACAATTTTTGTTTTTGAAGATGCTATAAAAAGAAAACTACTGAATATTTTCTCAAATTTCTTTTTTTATTTGAAAGTACAATCCTTCCGGTTAATAATAGAAAATAATTTCATTCAAATGGCTGCCTTAGCTGGTCATGCAGTAGCCTACACGATCGGTCCAATTTTTAAGCACATTATCGATTATGTGCAGCTGTATTTCACCAATGGCTTCACGAATATTGTCCTTTAAAGCGTCAATTGTCTATGGCTTGTTGGCGTAGCACTTATCTTTGACGGCACCCCACAAATAATAGTCCAACGGTGTCAAATCGCAGCTCCGCGGTGGCTAAACGACATCAGCTCTGCTATCTTCAAAAACAGGGCGCAAAGCATCGAGTGTAGCTTCGTCTGTGTGGCACGTAGTGCCGTCCTGTTGAAAACAAATGTTGCTAATATCCTCCTCTTCAATTTTTGTGAACAAAAAACGTTCAACATGGCCCGATAACGCTCGCCATTGACTGTAACGGCCACTCCTTGCTCATTTTCCAAGAAAAATGGCCCAATTATGGCTCTGGACCAAAATCCGCACCAAACAGTGACTCGGCTTTTCAATGTATGCGTGCGGATTTTCTGTGCCCCAAATGCGACGATTTTGCTTGTTTACATACCCGTCAAGATCACAATGTGCTTCATCTGAAAAGATGATTTTTTTGGCAAAATCGGCATCTTCTGTAAGTCGATCGCAGGCGCAGATTGCCAGCGTTGTTCAAGCGTATACACAACCATATTCGTTCAGCGGAAGGATAAAACTAATTATCTGTCAAATGAGACATGAGCGAAGTGTTACCATTCACGAAATAAGCACTAGTTAAAAAAACGTTAGATGGCGGGCCCTTTATTTGACATTTTAAAGATAAATTATTTTATATTTATTCACTATCTCTTTATGTTTCGTCAGTAACTTTGTCACTGCTTAAGTTTAAATCCACTTTTTTATATAAAAAAAGAAAACGATATTTTGTTTCTTCAGACACAACCACTTGTTTTGAATTGATTTGCTTCCAAATAGCCGCGACCACCAGGTACTTAACTATCAGAAATACAAAGTAATTTTAATGCATTGATTTCTTGATTTTAATGATGCGATTTGTGTTTTTATCAAATGATATTACAGCAAATATTAATGTTATATATGCACTAAAAACTCATTACTTAAATTAATGGCAATATATTAGGGTTAATAGGAAAAAGGTAGTAAGTAGAAAACCTATTTAACATATCACAAAGAAAAAAACGAAGAAAAATTATGACGAAGATGATAAATGTCAAATGCTAGCGTGATCTATATCTAAATAGCTCAGCTAGATATCGACAGTCAATCTTCTCTGGTGTTCGTAATTTGAATCTCTAACTTTTGCTGTGAATGGTAAAGTCATACCATATTTCTAATAAAAGTTTATATAGTGCTTTGGTGTGCTATGGTGTGTTAATCTTTTTTTTTTTATTCTATATAATCTGTAATCGTTTTATATGAGTTTTTGCACAGCTTATCCACACGAGACAGGTATATGTTAAAATCGGTCTAATGCACATTGAATACAAGAAAATCTTATTATTTGTATTTAATCGACTTTTTATATTAAGTACCCTCTTCTTAATAACAGTGCTACTAATTATTACTGCTTTTTCTCCTTAGAAACTAATTTGCGATCGAAAGTCATGCCGGAATCTGAAAACGGTATTATCTTGCTCTAGATAAAGAGAGGACGAGTCGGGATTCTCTTCAAAAATCTATTGAATGGAAAAATTATAGCCTGAGACTTGTCTTCAATTGTTAAGCAGAAGCAACTGATCTTTCCATACGTTAAACTATTGTATTAAAAACCTTTTCCTGACAAACAAAATCGCTATCATCAGTATAAAAAGCTACATCACTGTCTATAGAGACTTAAAATCTGAAATTCAAAGCGAATATAACAGAGGGGATAAAACTGATCCCTGTGGCACTCCAGCGGATATTAATTTCTGAGCAGAACTGCTACCATAAGTATCAACAAAGAAATATCTATCGCTAAGATAACTCTTAATAAGTCTTAGCAAATATGAAGGCACATCCATTTTCTTAAGCTTATAAATGAGCTCTGAATGCCATATAGAGTCAAATGCCTTTTCAATATATAAGAAAAACCTCCTGTAGAGAGTCCCTTTCTCATATTGTAATTTATCATTTTGACAATACGCTTGATTAGATGCGTTGTGGAGTACTGGGCAATAAAGCAAGATTACATTAAATTGTTTTCATCTAAAAAAGTTTTTAGCCCGCTGAAAATAATTTTGTCAATGCCACTTAAAAGGCTAATTGGATGATAGCTACTAGGTAGCTTAGGATTTTTACCGATCTTTAAAACCTGGATCACTTTTGCTTCGTTGAAGTGGCGTGGAAAGTGCGAATTTTGGATACAGAATTTTGGATAAAGTCTGGCCCTGTAGCTTTCGATTTCTGAGATTTTTTATATCAAACGCTAATTTTTCCCAGTTCGTTAAGCAAATAGAGGCATTATTGGCTTGTATTCTCTCAAGTGATCTTACTGCGGTCTCTACTTTCTGTTGGGTGTGAATTTATTAAAAATAAGTCAAAGATATTTTCTAAATTATAAATCCTTGCACTATGCTATTTAATTTTTTAAATTTTTTATTAAGAGATTCTTGCACTTCTTCAGAGCAACAGGTAATTATGAATTTTGAACTACATGCCAGCTGTGAATCAACAATTGGAGTATCGTTGGCAATTTTTAATAATTTCGTTACTACATATGATACAAATATATTTTTAATATGTCCACGTGTTTGTCTTTGATATATTTGCTGAAATTTAGTTTTATCTAAGAAATACTCTAGAAGTATATTCATCATTGCGATTATCATAATCAGACTATATGTAGTCTAAAAGCTGTTTTAAACTTTTTCCGATTTCTTTTTAATTATCTTCTAGCAACTCCTTGAGAAATAGACAGATATTCCTTTAAGGCTACTTAAATAAACTATATATAAATAAAAAGGTATGTTCTCTTATTTCTAAGTCCACTAAGTATCATAAAATTGGATAATATTCATATAAGTTACAAGCTCATAAGTTCATGAAGAAATGAAAAACCTGTTTTTTATCCGTATCTCGCGATTTTTGGTTCAAAAATTTCAAAAACAGCTTTTTTTGTACTCATCCATAGCACCTTTCTGAAAAATAGCATTACTTCACAGATATTGATTTGTCGCACCGCGTTATTCACCTGTATAAGACAAAAGAAATTACAAATTCTAATAAAGCAGGTCTGAAAAATCAAAATAAGTATTCTGGTGGTCAACCATGGGCAAAATGAAATTACTATAGCTGGAAACTAAGCATTTTGGACTAAATAACCCATATGAAAATATACTTACTAACCCTTGCCGGCAAAAGCCCATGGTTTGAAAAGTGAAATTTAGATTTCTTCGATAAGAAAAAATTCGTTTTTTTCTTAAATTGGTCCTATAGCCGTCATATTATTTGAACTCATGCATTGTAATAATCGAAAAAAATAATAATTAAGTTGAAGAATTTCATATTTTTTAATCTTGTTAAGTTGGTGAATTAAAAATAGATTTTTATATATAATTTTTTGCAGTTTGTACTTTGAGGGCGCCTATATCTTTTAAACGGCAATAGTAAGAGTTTCTAAGTTTGGCCTAAATAACTTTGTGGTTAATGCAAATCATCAGTCAAAAAGTGGGCCGAATTAGATAAGTGGGAGTAGCACCTCCCATATAAAGTAAATAGTGATGTTTGTATATCTTTGGAACGGTAATAGTGGATAATTCTGAATTTGATCTAAATAACTTAGTAGTCAGTACTACGTAGATATTGATTTTTATATATCTAGAGAAAGGTAAGAATGGCATTTTCTGAACTTGATATATATGATTTGGTAATCAATACAAATAATTAATTTTAATCTTTTGCTTTCAATTTTTCTTATGAGGAATACATTTTATAGGTATACCATACAACACGAAGGCTGCCAGCAACGCGGCAAGGAATACTTTAGTTATTAATAAAATTGTACAAACGGTATATATGAAGGATACATTTTAATCGTTTTATACCATACATTGCATTTCATATATTACAATTTGTTTTTCTTTACTTTTCCTTTGGTTTTCATAAATTTTCTGTTTTCCCTCCTTTGTGTGTAAAAACAATGAATAAGTAATAGGCAAGTGAAAGTTAAAAGCACTGAAAACAATGCACAGAACACAGTTTAAATATACATAAATCAATATTCTAAGATAGGAAAAAAATGAAAATGACCTAGACCCTTATGTATTTCTTAAACAAAAAGAGGGAAGATATTAATTCTTACTGCAATAAAATGTTGTTAAGCTTGATACGTTTCTATGCATTTTATATTTCTATTAAATATTAAATTACTAGATATATTATTTATAAATGACATATATTACACACAATGGGCTTGTGTCTTTGATAACTTATATGACATTTTGTTGCTTGCACTGAGTCATTAGAGGAGATAGTGAAAGCAGCAAGATTTTTTTTAACTTCTAAAATATTGCTGTTTTATGCCAACAAAATCGTTTGACGGAAGTATTGCAGTATTGAAGAAAAAACAGCTGAATCACATCGAATGCTTATCGAAGCTTAGGTAGATATGGTGTCAGCTGCAGGTCAGCCTGCAGATGTTTGAAGATGATGAACTCGAGACATGACTTTATGAAAATTGTTGTAAAACTCAAAAAGTGTCATTGGCGTAATTTTAAGTAGCGACCTTATTAGAGTAACATCAGAAATAGTTTCTTGATGTGAAATTTAACATTAAGCGTGATTCGCTTACATCCTGACATAGATCAAGATATTGCATTAAAAAAAGAGAGAGAGAGAGAACAGAACGCTGCCGCAGGGAGTCTTTGTTTCTAAAAAATTGTTCTTAACCAGAAAACAGCTGCTCTTGTCAAAAAATTTCTCGAAAAGTAAATCTAAGAAGGCTTGGCAATATTTTCGTCACCTTGTTGTTAGAGCGAGGTGTTTAACGCTTTTGTTTTAAGAACTTGTATCATTTATGGCCTATCGTTTCTTAAGGTAAGACTTGTAGAGTGACCTTAAATTAGTTATTACATGGTATATAGGATGCCTGCTGAATTTTGCGTATAAAGAAACTCACACAACTTTTTTATAATTAATATAAATGATTGATTTTTATTTCTTTTGACTGTGAGTTTCATATTATTAAATACTTTTAAGGGTTTTTGCAAACAATTAATTTTTTATGGGATCAATGCTGAAAGACGCATGTGTGATATCTTAACAAAAAGGTGTTCATGACTGCCAGCAGATTTTATGTCAAAGTCGCTTCAGTTATCGATTGAGGCAACTGTTTTTAATAATTTTAATTTAATAGTTTCGATTAATACACTTTTTGTTAATAGTAACCACACAAGAAAAAATCTGTTGCACTTAGATATGGAGACCAGAAATGCAACAGAATTGTTTTTGGTTTTTGAAATATGTAATTTTATTTGAAAGTTTTCGGTGTAAATCTGCCATAACGGGTATGGCAATGTGTTAACTTGATCCATGTTGTAAGAAATTATATTTCCCAGCAGTACAGGAATTCCTTTCACTTGTTTAAATAACAATCTGCATTTACAGTTACAGCGAGTCTGCCTTCATAAGAGTATAGCCCGACAACACTGCCTGATAAATGTGCACACCACACTGTGAGTCGATCTAGGTGTAATTTCCTCTCTTAAATAGAGTATGAAATGAAGTCCAAAGACAAGAAACCTCATTATTTCCCACTTACTGGAAGACTTGGCTTTGAAACTTTCATTGGATGGAAATTATTGACAAGTGTGTGTGGTAGCGGTGCACGATTCTAATACGAGTTTCATTTTCCAAAGTTTGCATTTCTACTAAATTTAGATAACGATCTAAAAATGAAAAATAAAATTCAATAGATAACTCAATTATAAAAAAGGTTATTACATTTTATTTTGCTAGTACGTTTCATCAGCCATCCTGTATTAACAATATCAATAGCCAACAAGGTTTTGGACTGGAGCAACCAAATATCTTTCCTAGGGTAATTTGATGCGCTAATTTCAAATTCGTTATCAGTTCTTTTTCATCGGGCTTAATTTTTTTTAATGGGCGTGGCAAATTTTTCGCCTTAAATATGGTAGTTATGTCAAAATATTTCATCATAATTAGAAAACTACTTCACCGAAGGACCATCATATATTTAGGAATAAAATTTTCTATAAAACATAATTTTTTTAATATATAATAGTTTCGGAGTTATTCATAAAAAAATTTTATTCTTAAAATATTTTTTACCTACATAGTCATAAAAAGGAATCTTTATGGGTTATGGTAAAAATTATATTCTAAAAATTTTTTCTATAACTTTTCCGAAATAAAAAAAAAAATTTTCCACGAATTTTTCAAGAAAAAATTTGTTCGCTAATTTTGGCCAAAGTTAGGTACCTGCATTTAATTTTGAATAAAATCAGCAATAGCCAACCGATTTTCATGATTTATAGCTTATTTCATTCTCAATATTTAATGCTTTAATTTAATAGGTAAAATTTTCATTTTGAAAAATTTTTTATGAATTTTTGAAAAAAATACGCTCTAATTCAGCGCAAAAAAATTTATTTTCTCAACTAAGATATCAATTACTCCGAAACTGTTGAAAATATAAAAAAATATTATTCTCATGATTTATAGAAAATATGGTGGTACTTCGATTAAAATTATTTGTTTATTTATTTTAACGATGTTGCAAACGACAGTTGACTTAAGTTGACTTAAGCTATTCTTCCATATCTACGCAGATATATATATATATATATATATATATATATATATATATATATATATTGACTTAAGCTATTCTTCCATATCTACGCAGATATATATATATATATCTGCGTAGATATGGAAGAATAGCTTAAGTCAACTTAAGTCAACTTAAGTCAAGGATACTCTGTCGGATTTTTTCTAAAATTGCCTTTAAGTGTGATAACTTAAGTGAACTTAAGTCAACTTAAGTCAACTTAAGTTCACTTATGTTATCACACTTATATATATATATATATACTATCTATATATATACTATAGAGTATCCTTCTTATGGTAAAACTATAGTCGAAGTTCCATTCTTCGTATCGTCATCTAACATAAAACGGCTATATTTACAAAATTTTTTAATTTTGAGTATCATATATATATTAGTTCAAAAAACTCTTTAAGGCTAATAAACCTTTTTTTGAAACTGTTATTCAAAATCAGCATTTTAACTAAAGTACACTTTAAGTTTTTTTTATATTCGGAACTGGCAATACTATATTATTTATTTTTCATTTACAATACGAAAAATATAAATTCATACAAACTGAAAATTTTATTTATAAATGTATGTATATATCTTCTTGATATCGTTATAACGGTGTAAATAATATGGCTTTAGTTTCTAGCCTGCGTCACCAAGCAGTCGCACTCTAAACTCGTTATTTCCTTTTAAAATGAAATGAAAAAGTAGAGGGTACTGCACTCTATCTTGCCACTATATCTACTTTTAGCGCTAGTAATCCACCTGCATGACTAAAGAAATAATATTTGAATTTGCGAATAAATTCCCTTCTTTATTTAATAGTATTTCGCTAGGTCACTTTCAATTTTTTAATTTTAAAGTAGGTTACGTCTTCATTGTTTAGAATTTTTTACTTCTTCTTCAATAGATATTTAGTCAAAATGAGAGCATTATTGTCACCATTATTTTCTTTGTCTTTCATGGGATCTTTTGCGCCTTTCCGGTCTATAACTTGTTCAGCAGATCTGCTGCCTTCCTAATGCATAAGCAGATATGAAACCATAATGATGAATATGTCACCCCATGAGACCCTATGTCTACTTAAACATTTCTATCTAAGCCTATCAAGTACCGCACAATATGAGCTATTCTCTCTCTGATGCTTGTGAGCAGTACAGTCCACAAACATCCAAATCTGTGATCGTCATCCTCTTCGTTTTTAGTTCACAGTGGCATGTAAAAATTGTAAAGAGTTTTAAATCCGTCCTGCCGAATTCAACAACCTTAGAAAGACGCCCTTAGAACAGATTTATCGCTGATCTTGGGTGGCGAAATCTTCCTTGAGGATCTTGCATTTTCATAATATTCGACTAGTTTGAGAATGGTAGTCAGTGGTGCTGCACATTAAGGTTCCGGGCCAATATATGTATGATGTCGCGGAACATTTTCTAGCCAATGCATTTGCTGTCGCATTACCACAGTATTCAGGAAAACGAAAGTAAGTTTTGAACAAACCCTGTTTACCATGCAAGGACTTGAAGGTATCCAGCATCGTGTTGAAACTGCTATTGTTGATAATTTTTATCTGGTATGGAGAAATAAGCGCTTCTCTCTTTTTAATTTTTTAAACTTTCTTTCTTTGATGCTTTGAAACTTTCCTTTCAAATATATTTTATTAAATTTTGAAATTGTTCTGACCAAAAATTTTATCAATAAAGAACTTCCATTGTTTTAAAAATTTCGTTAAACCTTAGATTTTATGTTTTTTTTACAATAATGTTCTTAAAAGAGCTTCAAAGTACTTTAAAATTTGTTTATTCAATATTGATTTAAAATAGGAATTTTAAACTAAAGTTCGTTTTAGCGATTTTTCTTAAAGTAGGTATAAAATGTTCTTTATTTTGTTTTTGAATACAGTCGTAAGTCTGTGTCTGTAATTAAGAATAATTTCTGTCGACTTAAACTATAAAATTTAGAAACTGATTATTACAAAAATTTTTATCGTTATTATACTATATGCATAGCAATCAGCAAATTGAAGTCTCTTTTCATAATATATATGTATTAGCATTTCATACTTAATTTTAATAATCAAACACATATTGTTCAGTACAACATTTCGATGAAAATTCTTAACAAAAAATTTAAATTAAGAAAATACTTTAAAATGTTGCACAACTTTTTCATTGTTATCATTTTGTGTCATAAAAATATTTATTTTTAAAAAGACATTTTCTATTGCTCTTTACCCCCAGTTTTTACACCTTCAATATAAAGTCCATAATCTAGAGCAGCATATTTTATGTGCAATAAAATTGTTCGTAATCAAATTGTCTACCTTAACAATGGTCTGTTGAAAATATCTAAAACGAAATAGTGAACTTTTATTATATTTCCATTTTTTAGCGTTATGAATGTAAAATAAGAAGAAAAATGTTTAATTTTATTTTTAGCTCCAACTAAAATAGCAGCAGTAAGTTCCAGTCATAGTTGCTGCTACAATATACTCTCTATACCCTATTTTAAAGTCTAATAAAAAGACTGTGATGTGCTCTGTAGTAGATTTTCTTTTCCACCATAAACGTAGTTGTACACTTCCACGTGTACAATTCCCATTTTTAAGCATACTATGTAAGTGGGGGTTACAAATTTTGGCAAATATTTATTTAGAAACTTAAATTATACACAGTGTCTCTGGGTTGGGAAAAGTTTTTAAATAACCTAAGGAAAATATATTTTCTTTTATATTTTACAGTGGCAATTTGCTAAAATTTCAAGAGTGTAAAGGGTAAATTTCCGCTTTACTGTAAATATGTAACTTTATATTAACAAAAGTTGTTTTTTTAAATAGTTTGTAGCTGTTAAATCAACAAAATTTTTGGAATACGAACTTAAGGCTAGATAAAGGAAATGTTAGGGGTCTTAATCAATGCATGATATTTTTAGACTCACTTCTTAAGCCTTTATTACTTAATCTCCTAAAGCCTTTACTTTTATCAAAAACATATTTTTAACATTTTCAAAATTACGAAATTAAAACACTTTTAAATGTTTCACAAATTCATTGTATTATTACGAATATAAAAATGTTTAAAGAAAAGATTTAATTGTGGTTTTGAATGTGTAATAGAGAGATATCAACTTCCTTTCAGATAACTCCATCTAAAAATAAAGTAGAAACCCCCCTACCTTAACACATACTTCTGGTGATGAAGACAAACCTCAGACGAATGATCTGGAAAAATACGGCACCTACTGGGAAAAAATTACAATGCTTAAGTAAAGATCACCACCAATTAGTAACGATCTTTACCACTACGCAAAATCATATGGAGAAAGCTACAGCAGATTAACCATCTACTTAGCTTGAAAGATCAAACTGTTTAAAGACAGATAGAAAAATAAAATGATGCACCATCATTAGTGCATTTAGAGCTATACAGGCTACGATCACCCTGTCATTGCCAAACTTAATTGTATTATTAACAGTGTTACCAATTGCCTATTGAACGTTGTTGCCCATTTAATGTTAGGTATTTATATTTGAATTAACGTAGCTGATCAATAAGCTGAATAAAAGGTTTAAGAAGGTTGTAGAATTTATTAGAAAATTCGAAATTAATGTCAATTTACTATAAAAGGCGGCGTATTATGCATAGTTGGTCAATTAGAGTTTAACAGTCAAAGAGTGGGTATAAAATAAGTTGGATACTATATAGTAAAAGTATAAAGTAAAACTTTAAATTCGCTGCATTTAGTTTATTTAACGAAGTTAAAAAAGAACTAAAATGATTTAAAAACGTTAAAACGTAAGAATATCGATTTAAGTTTTACACCTTTGATAACAAAATATTTTACAATTACCGTAAAAATATAATTTGCATAACTTTTAAGTTTTTTACTTTGTTTTTTAAAGATTTATTTGTTCACTTTTATCAAGCTTTCATTTAAAAATGTATTTAATTAATTATAATATCATATGTCGGTGACATGTGTTGTATGTTGTGTTACTCAAATTATGATAAAAATATTTCTACAATATTTCTTTCTTTTACATAAGTATTGTATGTGTACATATATTATTAGTATTAATATTAATAATAATAATAATATTATAATAATTATTTTAATTATTGTTGTAAAAATCGTTTCTGTGATGCAATAAAATAATCCATAGAGATAAACAGACAAGTACTTGGACAACAGCAATATTGAAAAAAATTAAGGGGAGAAATGTTGCAATGAAATATGTTGCGCTTTTATAAGCCCTTTGAAACATGTGGAAGCATACGAGGGCTGTTTTAAAATTAGTCGACTTTACAAAGAAAACACAACAAATTTGACAGAAATTTTCTTTATTTATCTCAAAAATTTTCTCATTTTATCCGGATACAATTTTTATTTATTATTTTTATTTTCGTAACAATATATTGAACGATTGTTTACGAAATAAAAGTAAAAATGATTTAGAACAAAACAACAGATTATAATCTATACCTTATTATTTGGTTTCAGTTGTAAGATAACAAAAAAAAAAATACCTATCAGAGTTAGTGTTAGTTCACTACTGTTTAACGTTGTCCGAAATTGTGTATTTCAACGTGGGTTAACCTCTGGACACACAGTAAGAAGATCTGGTTTCCACCGACGACATCTTTTTCGTGGTTCACAGTCATTGCCACATGCAAGGAAAATTACATTCTATACAGGCAGAAGCATATCAAGCTTGCTGACAGACGTTTCCAAAACCAATACTATCCGAATATATATCACTGCGGTAAAGATGGTAATCTGTTAGTTTAAGGTCCGAAGAATACAGAGGATGTCAGAGTGTGGCTTTGACAACTTGTGCAACCTATGGCCTCCAATTTTTTTTTGCAAACTTTGCTGGATGAAGATGATTGAGAATTGAAATTAAATATAATAGCATCTTGACACTTATATATGTTTTATATGGCAGCCATTTTTTCACAACCCTTTAGGTAAGATAATTTTGGGACTTTCCTCGTAGCTATAACACTAGTTTATACGTATGTAGAGTACTATGATTATATCAGTGTGTATATACAAGAGTTTTACATAATATTTATGTTAAATGTATGAATTTATTTACATACTTATTGTGTGATAATGTGAAATTTATTGAATTAACTTTTGCTCATTTGACTTAATAAATATTTTATTCACAACGACTAAAAATCTGCATTAAAAAAATAAAAATTTTACATTGATATAAAGGATGTTCAAATAGTAAATTGATTTTAATTATCTGTATTATAATTAGAATAAGTAGTGTATTAAAGATATATTTTACTTTCAGCAAAATGAGAAAATATACATCAAAATTCTCCTAAAAAAAACTAGAAAAACTATTTCCATAATTTATTTTTAATAAACGTAGTTTTCTGCTGTATAATGAGCAATCCTAATATGAATAATGCAATTTTATATATTTAATAATACATGTAAGTAAATACAAATGCAATATAGAGAAAAATTAAATTTTATCACATATTTATCTATGTTTTATAAAATTTGGTAGCCACATTTAATAATTGTTTAAATATTAATTCTTAAAAAATATGTATTTCACGAATTGATAAAAAAATAATTTTAATGTTATGAATTCTATATTTTAGCCCTTAAACTTTGATAATAACATACTTGTATGTATCTTCGTTTTCCGCTTCTTCTTCCTTCAGCTCCGAGTGAAGCATAGGAACTTAACATAATTCGCCATTTACTTCGTTCCTTCGCAATGTTGAAAGAATATTCTAGATTATTTCCTTCTCTATTGTGCGCTTACATATGTGTTTCGGACTCCACTGGAGGGCTTGTTTGTAAATCTCGGTTGGAGATTAATCGAGATTTGCTTACATATGGCCCACAGTTTCGTGTTTGATATTGTAATTGGCCACCAGATCTTGAGGATCTTTCTCAGACTACTGAGAAAGATAAAAGTTTGGAGGTTTATACATAGTGTCTTTGTCATCAGCTACATTTTGCACGCATACAGTAGAACCGAATTTTCTTCAAAGCTGTGAAAAGGTACCTTGTGCCTTAGATATTCTACTCAGGATATCACTGGAAGCTTACCCATCAGCCGATATAATACTACCGAGGTAGCTGATAGACCAGACATTCTCCATTCTTATCGTTACCACTGTAAAATTTTAGTCAGGCTCGAGAGAATTTATCTTCAGATCTTTCGTCTTCAAAGAGTTAATCGCTAAACTAACTACAAGTGATTCGGTTATGAAGTCGTCTATTTTTCTCAACATATCGCCGTGTCTTGATGATAATAGACAAATGTCATCGGCATATGCCAGACTTCCATGTAATGTTGGAAGTTTGCGTCTTTGTAGGCGCTCTGCCGTAATGCATCTCAGACACAGCCTCTATCTATGCTGTCAAATGCCGCATTATAATCTACAAATACGAGTTAAATTGCTGTTTTTTACTCTACCGACTACTCGATGATGATTCCCAATGTGTTTTTGTGGTCAACACAAGAGCGGTTGGGACGAAACCCAGCTGGCTGTCTTCGTAAGGAAGACTCCAGTTTATCGGGTTTACGGCTAAGAAGAATACTAGTGAGTATCTTTGATGAAATTGGACGTAACATGATACCTCTGTAATTTTTGCAATGGCTTTGATTACACTTTATCAGAGTTGGGTCCAAAATTTCCTCTAACCATTCTTTAAGAAATTTCTCGGTCCCTCATTTTTTCACAGGAATAACAGATGAGCGGTGGTTCTGGGACAGGCCTTTAGCATCTCAGCTGCTATACTATACTCACTATAGCTCTTGTGACTTCAACTATTTGCGGTGTTTGTGAAATTAATCTTTTGTTTTACCTGACCAACCGAACGTTGGTTGTGATCAATGGTAACCGGGGTGGCAAATTGGTATTGTTTAATGTTTTCGAGAAATGTTTTCTGAATAGCTGAAGTTCTTCGTTTAGATCAGTTATGATATGCTCTGCTCATCCTTAAGTGGCCAAGATGGGTGATATTTTCTTTTAGAAATTTCTGTGGTAATGACGTACAAAAGTTTCGTGTTATTATTTTTAGCTGCGGATTCTGTTTTTTCTCTAAAGTTGTCATACCATTTACTATTCTACATGATCGCTGTGCGGTTCTCTTTTACTCGCTGGTATATCTGTGAGGCACTTAATTTCTTATATCCTGTCCTGGCTACCTCCCAACGATGTTTTGCCTCTCGGCGTTTTTCGAAATATTCCATGTTGTGAAGCTCAACCAGGCCTTAATCTGCAGTGGTCCTATAACCTGCGTCTATAAATCATGTCCTTACCAATGACCACATCTATTCGACATTTCGTGCTGCGTTTAGTTGATGTTCCTGCGACAGCGATGTTGATTCGCTGTTAAATATTCATTATTTCTAAAACGATTATTAATTATTTTTAACACGATGACTGCTACTATGTAAAAACGAAAACAAACACATAGATATAAAGCGGTGTTAACCAATCAAGCCCTTCAAGACCGCTGTTGGTCATGTCAAGTCAACCTATAATGTAATTCTTACAAATGTTTTTCTTTAAAAGATAAAAACAAATTTATAAAAGTTCATTTACTTAAAGTGTAATAACATTATATTTTTAATCTAGACAAATAATCCTTTTTAAATACATTAACATTTTTTAATACTTTTAAGATTAAAAGGATTTAAAAATTAATGTAATAATTTATTTCAAAAGAAAGCCCTTTTTCATTTGAAACTACAGTAGTCAATAATATTTCAAGCAGGTTTTCTATGTAAACATACAAATACTATAATATATACCATAATTCTATATGTATACATATGAGCGAATAGTCGTTTCATTTTCTAACACTTTATTTTTGTTTATAAATTTTATTAATACAAGAATAAAAGAATGAATGAGATTTATTTGTATTTTTTCTATAAATATAATTTTTAACAAATACAACAATATTTGTAAATATTTTATTATACCTTTTGCAGCTCATAGCATTTGTTATATTATTGTATTACATTATGTTTACTTTGTTTTAATAGAGCGGAAACACATTCAAGGATATATGTATGTATCAAAATAGAAAAAAAAACAAAAAAGAATGTTTATTGATTTTTTTGAAGCAGATTTGAAAATCAAGTAAAGGATTATTTTTTCCCTTTTTTTCCATAGTAAGTAGCAGTAAAGACTTGAGTCTCATTGGGCTGCTGATCCTTAGTAATTGTCGGATTTTGTGAAACAGAATAATAATAAACTGTTTTGGTATTATATCCGACATCACCATAATTTTTTTTTCGAGGTAGATATCGACTTGTCCAAAATTGCATCATATGACAAAAAAAATTTTTGCGAAAAATCGGCCCGAATTCTTTTGTTTTTGGTTAGATAAATTTCTCTCCGATTAACCAGATAATCTACAGCAAGGAAACTACGAAGTAACCGGATATACAGGTATGTACTCGAAAAAAATTGATTTTCTTTAAAGAAAAATTTTAGTTAAAAATTTTATCAAGGTACGCACGTATGAGTGATATTTCTGCTTCACTAATAAAATATCACTCATATGTACATAATATTTAGGTATACAAATTAATAATGTCGATTTTTTTGCTTAAAAAATGCATTTATTATAATAACAAAATGAATTCATACATTATTCGAAGTATTGTCCATCATTAGCCACTACTTTTTCCCATCTTTCTGGTAGCATATGGATTCTGTGCCAAAAGAACTACTCCGGTTTTGAGGTAAGGAATGAATCAAGCCAATTTCTGATACCCTGTTATAAAGTGAAGCGTGAGGGCATTCTGCATCAATCGAAACAAATGGTAGTCAGAAGGGGCAAGTCTAGATTATAAGGCGGGTGAGCCAAAACTTTCCATTCACTGTTTTCCAAATAGCTTTTGACTGCTCTTGCAACATGTTGCCCAGCGTTGTCATAACGGACGATTATGGCCTCCCGTCTGGTCGATTATTCTGGTCGTTTTTCGTTTATAGCCCTCTTCAAACGAATCAATTGTTTTCGGTACAGACTCCTTGTGATCGTCTGACCCGGTTTCAATAGCTCATAATACAAAAGAGCCTTTTGATCCCACCATATACAGAGCTGGTTGGCCGGACATATGACTTTTTGCACTTGGGCTTATCTTAGTGTATCCATTTTTCATCACCAGTAATAATACGATGCAAAAGTTACTTCTTTTTGTAGCGTTTAAACATCATTTCCGACATGCAGTATCGCCGTTCAATGTCTCTCGGCTTCAATAATAATGAGACCCAATTTTCTTGCTTTTGAACAAATTCCAATGCTTTTAAACGTAGGGAAATGGCTTGTTAGTTGACTTACAACATTCTTCGTCGAGAAATGCTTCCAATTCTTCCACTTCAAACTTTTGAGGATAACCAGGCCTGTCCTTGTCTTCTGTATAGAAATCATCGTTCACAAGTTTTTTGTGTTGGTGCATGATGGCCGTAAGCTTCTACCAACAATCGATAGTTTTCAACAATCCTTTTCTTCAAACGAAAAAAGGTTATCCGACTTTCACGTAAAATGCTTTTTTGAGGCACAAAATTCGACATTATTATAGCGTTTGAAAAAAATTTATGCTTACACTTTGGCGTCTATCGAATACTGAATTATAATGACAGATGTTTACCCTCTAAAATAACATATTTGTTATTATTGACACAAACCATATTTGATATTTATACTATATGTTGTCCAAAACCACTTTAGTAACTTATATACCAAATACATACGTATTTATGTGATCCCACTATTCTTTTGCGAAAAAAAATGTATATTTCTAAAACGACTGCTCAGATTAAAAAAGCTTCACCCTTTCTTAAATGTAATTTTTTAGCGGAGTTTACTTTTTTGGGTTTATTAAACAAAACAAGAGCTAACCTAAAAAAAAACAGTTAGCACCACTGAATTCGGCGTACTGAATTGGGTTTACCCACTGCGTGCCACGTTTGTTAATTTTTACAACTAGTGCAGTGTAATCAGTTGCAATAGACTTCGGCTCATATAAGTCATGTCGTAAAGTGTTATAAAAACTGTTAATACTCACTTTCTTATGTGCCGTAAGTTGGGTGTCAGATGTATGGCTGTGTTATGAATTGTAATATTCCTTTAAATTTTACGCTTTATTTACAATAGGTACACATATGTATGTACTTGTGTATGAGGAGTATGAGTACTTAAATGAACATATATTGAACATACAGTGACTGCAACGCATAATCGGACATTTTTTTGCTCAAGTTTTCTAAACGTAAAAAGATATAATAAATGTATTGATTTTTTAGGGTTTAATTTATACTTCAGATATTTATCTTTATGAACAAGAGGAAAACCGGCACTTTTTCCAATAATAACTGTAAGTTTCAGTACAAAAACGAAAATAACTCAATAATTTAGGGACAACACATAATCGTGCAAAGCCAAGTTTGATTTCGCGGTTGCTTACGATACACAATTTCCCTGAGCTAGCTTTACATTTTCTTTACGAATATTGAGCTAAGCAAATGTGAACGTTTTATTAAAACTAAAATGCTTTTTGACAACTCGTCCACACCAGCACTTGAGATATAAACCCAAACGCTAACAGTGTTTTTTTTCTTATGATTTAAATAACTTGTAATCTGAACTTTGCAAATTGTAATTGCTTTCGTCAGTGAACAAAACCTTAATTAAATGAAAACCTTCAATCAGAGGGTATTTACAATAAAATTACCTGATTCTTTAACAATTTGAATTCAATAAAAGAAATCTGTATAATTATTATATATTTGACGTTTTGAGGACTTCCCTATGAGAAAAAAAAAACGTGTCTGATTATGCGTTGGAGTTACTGTATGCATGTATGAGCAACATACATAAAATTCACTACAAACAAAAACGATTGATTATTCATTAAATACTTTCATACCCAATTGATTTTCAATGATCAAATAAACTGTATGTATATAAGTGTATATTAAGGATTTTTTTTCTGCTTAAATACCTGTATGTACAGACAAATAAGTATAGATTTGTACATATGTATGTACGTAATCGTCTATAAGTGCGTTGAGCTTAAAGAAAAATGTTGTAAATGTATAAACAGAATCCATATAATATGTACAATAATAGAAAGATATAGTAGTGTATGTAAGCGTACATACTTACTTAGTTGAAGGTAAATAACATTTATTGTATAAATTTATGTATAAACCATTAAATTGAAAATATTCAAGGTAATTTCATACAGAAAAGCTCAAAATCTTTTGATCTTTAAGTTAGCCATGAAAAAAATCTGTAATTTAATATGAAAAAAATGCTATGCTTGTAAAACATATAAGTTGTTGTAGAGTCTATTCCCAGTAAAAGACAAACGCTTATAGGCATTGCGAACTGTTCCAAAAAAGTTAAGAAAATCTAAAAATCGATCAAATTTTCCTTAACTATATTCATATTAAAGAAAAAACTGAATGAGGCTTATTTCAATGACCAGCAATCAACTATTTTCTAGTTATTAGCATTAATATCTAGTGAAATAAGAACTAGAATTAATCAAATAAATATAAAACCTATAAGAATAAATTGACACAATAGGAGAGATGGTGGACGAAAAGCACTTTATATAAAATTAAAACAATCACTAAGAACAAAAGAGATGTCAACCGCATATTTTTGGTGTTTTTTATTAAATAATTAAAAATATTAGACAGTAAAATTTATTTATTTTTTATTATTTATAAAAAAGTTTGGAATATTAGATTTCATATCTTGACCTTTTCAACCCACCCATCCCCATTTTAAGTATTTATCCGGTTGGCCCAAAACAGATTAAATGTAGCCTATTGTGAAACTAATTGTTACTACTGACATAAAAGAGAAAAATGAAAAAAAGTTATTGATTGCATAAATAATTATGTAAAGGGTCTGCCAAATAAAATTTTTTTTTGAAAATGCTATAAAAAAAACTATTGAATATTTTCTTAAATTTCATTTTTATTTGAAAGTACAATCCTTACGGTTAATAATGGTTACGGTTACGGTTAATAATGGAAAATAATTTCATTCATGCCTCGGCTGGCCATGCAGTAGCCTACACGATCGGTCCAATTTTTAAGCACATTATCGATTGTGTGCAACTGTATTTCACCAATGGCTTCACGAATATTGACGTTCAACATGGCCCGATAACGATCGCCATACAGTCAATGGCCACTCCTTGCTCATTTTCGAAGAAAAATGGCCCAATTATGCCTCTGGACCAAAATCCGCACCAAACATTGACTCGTCTTGGGTGTATCGGCTTTTCAATGTATGCGTGTGTGTTTTCTCTGCCCCAAATGCGACAATTTTGCTTGTTTACATACCCGCCAAGATCAAAATGAGCTTCATCTGAAAAGATGATTTTTCCTTTTTTTCATTCTGCAACGTTACCATGACTTTTAAAGTAACGTCGCAATATTTCCCAGCGTTGTTCAAACGTATACACAACCATATTTGTTCAGCGGAAGGATAAAACTAATTATCTGTCAAATCAGACATGAGCTAAGTGTTACCATTCACGAAATAAGCACTAGTTGAAAAAAAACTTTAGATGGCGGACCCTTTATAAGGTGTGCTTCAAAATGATAAGGTCACCTTAATATTTGCTCAATTTAAGCCGGTTTTGCTCTTAGAGATATACCCTTATATTACGTTTATTTGAATTTTTTAAATTTTTTTTCCGATAAATTTAAGAAATATCGTCAATTCAGTTTCAGAAATCGTCGAAAAAAGCAAGTTTATAGTGTTTTAAATTTTTTAAAGTACCAAAATTACACATTTTTAGTGCCTGGATAGGGCTACTTACATATAAAACCTCATTGCCAAATCGCTTAACTCCACTTTTAAAATTTTATAAGATAGGTATGTCAAAACGTTGTATTGACTCCAAAATAATATTATATTCAAAACTAATTTCTCTGCTAAACGATGAAAGTATTTATAACTTAAGTACTAGTTTTATAAAAGTTTTAAAACTATTCTTTGATTCTTTTATAATTGCTTTCTTATGGCCTGGAGATGATCAAATAAAGTCATCAACTTTTTATATGTGTGCCTGTTGACGTACTTTTCCGGCTACACAAACACGTTGTCAGCATTGATTGAAGAAAAACAAAAATTCAGATTTTTTAATTTGATGACTTGTTATTTGATCGTCTCCAATTGTGATTGACAATTTTATCTCAGTTGCTTCGATTTTGTAGTAATGAGCACAGAAGACATTTTTTATTTTAACTCTACGAAATTAAAATACAAATGATGAATCGCGAATTTATTTGTATGTCTCTTTTTAAATGTCAAGCACACGATACTCACACATGTGAATTATTTGATAAGTTTATTTGATCGTCTTCAAGTCGCTTTATATATATATTTTTTTTTTTTTAATAAATGTTTATATATAAACAATCGTTAGATTTGCTTATTTGAAGTTTTTGGCATAATGTCACAGTAATCAATACTTAAGACCTCATACACACTTACGCAAATAGTACTTCATTTAAAAACCGCATCCATATATTTCTTTACACTTTATTAACATTGATAGCAAGCAAAAATGAACAGAAGAAAGTTAGTTGTCTCACCACCAAAAAATCCTCATTTTAGAGACAAAACACGTCAACCCTCGTTTTTCCAAAATTTTGTTAAAAAATCGTCAAAATGACGATAAATCGTCAAATCTAGCAGCTATGATTGTGGCAAGAACGTGTTTGGCGAAATGTAGATGCTGAGGTAATACTTACCATTGGTCCATTGTTATGTTATTTTTTCTTCGAAAATATTTTACCACAATTTCGTGATAACGTAAGTATTCAGTGCAAACAAAATTATCACACCTCCAACTTAAAGTTAGTTTTTTGCAGAACTCATTTTATCACACGTCTATTTACCTCTTGGTAAAAAGTTAATTTGTTAGAAATTCATATTTATCATGTTTATCAATATTTAAATAAATAACACTTTTGTGTGTAAATTTAATTTGTGGTAATATGTTTAGATAAAATCTCTAAATAAATGAAGTGTGTTTATGTAAATATTAAAGGTAAATAAAAATAATAAATAAATGTGTAATTAATTATAAAATTAATAAAAAAAATAAACAAAATTTTGAAAATATTCAAACTAAATTTGCCACCACCCCCATAGATATACAGTGGCGGACATTAGGTTAATACATTTCATGTATGCTACATTGAAAAGCGTATATTTCATTTTCTAGGTAGCAAAATTGAGAAAAGTATTTACCTACTAACCTATTGTGTGCTCATTATGGACCGTAGCTTCTTTAGCAGTTTTATTTTTATGTTTATTATTATTATTTAATATTGTTACGTTTGTACCTTTTTAAAAACGTGTATTTATGTGTTCGTAGATTATAGTTAAAATAAAATAAATTTTGTGTTAGGTTTTAATTAAAAATCCTTTATTCAATTCAGTTTTGTGCACCACTGCTTGTAATCTTTTTACAAGGAATAATAATTTTTATTCTCAATTACTCTGTCTGTTTACAACTTTGTAAACAACAACAACTACTCGACAGATCTTTCTTCCTAAAGATCTTCCAACCCGATCGTAACTATAGCTTAGGTTCGATCACAACCTTTTCAACCAGAGGTTATGAACACTTAATTCTCTTTGCTGAGTTAGCTCCAACTACACTGGTTTTGTACTTCACAAGTTCACTCCTTATAAACTCTCTTCATACAAACTGCACTCGCTGAGTTTACGACACATTAAATCATTGCTCTTCGCATCGATGAGCTTTTTATATGACTGAGTAAACAACACATCGAAAGCTCTTGAACCTCTCGATATTCCAGGTGGATTCCATTTCTTTCTTTTAATTTCTTTTTAGTGTTTTTGTAGCCAAGCGTATATAAACATCTACCTCTTTCAGCTCTTAGTATTTGTTGTTGCTTGTTACTGTCTGTTACTTGTTTTCTTTTCTGCTTAATTATTGTTGTTGTCGTGTTATTCTTATTTACTTTATCTCTGCTAATGGTTGTTGTTGTTGATTTGGTTATTTGTAAACAGCACGTAAAGTCGTTCTCGCAGCTTTTATTTATTTATTTTAGCGATGCAATAAATGCTGTGGTGCCCAACATTCTTTTCGTAACAATATCTAATCTGCACTGGACAGCAATTTGGCATATTTAAAAAAATTTGATATTCTTTTTTAAATTTTTGTTAAAAGTCTTAAATTGATTATTTTGTGAATATGTTATTTCTAGAGTTTTAATAAAGAACAAATATTTACATTCTGCAAGGAAACAAAAAATATAAAACATAAAATTACATAACATGACATACATTCAAATCAAATATTTTAACCAAAATGAACAACGACAACATTGTCCCAAATAATTACAAACTACAAGTTGACGAAGTATAACGGTTTTTAACCACAATTAAGAATTCAATCACTGACGTGATAGATGAAGTTGTTCCTAAATTCAAAAAAAAAAAAAAAAAAAAATGGCCATAATATGCCAACGAAACATTGTTAGGTTTTAACCTTTTTAAAACGTTTGAGTTCGTTTTTATTGCTTTAAAATAAAATATTATTTTTATTTTAGTTGTTTTACAATCAGTCGCTTTCTTTATTAATTCCACTGTACTTTAACACCATATTCGTTTTTAAAAACACTTTTTATTTGCGTATTAAACAGACTTTAATCGGACTGCAAGCATTATCTCAGGATCATTTTCATCATAAAATTCGTCAGTATCTATGTCTATGCCACGTCTCTGAAATTCCTTTAACAGACTTTTTTGTAATTCGGTCTTATTACCAGTTGTTGAGAGCTACAATGTAGTTAATTCGCGTTTGAGTCTGTCCACTTTTAATTCTTGGAATTTAATTTTTTTTTTCAATTTTTATTTATTTTATATATATTTATTTTATATACCTAATCCCACTTCTGACACCAAATGTTACATTTCAACCTTTTTAAAACGTTTGAGTTCATTTTTATTGCGTTGAAATAAAATAAAACACTATTTTTATTTTAGTTGTTTTACAGTCAGTCTCTTTCTTAAAACAAAAAAACTTCTTATTTGCGCCTTAAGCAGACTTTACTACTTGATAGCCAACTCACAAATAACTAACTCACTAGCCGCTTTTATAGTATTTCGTTTTAGTTTAGAATGTTCTAGTACGGACATGAATTTTCGGTTTTTCGCCGTGAATTCAAGCCGATCCATGCATTTGGCAACACTCTTAATTAGTGCAGATAATTTTAGAAGTTTTTAAGCCTTGATATAAGCCAATACATATTTTAGCTAAACGCATATAATAAGCTCTGACGTGGTAAATTTTGTTTTTAGCATTTTCGTTTTCGTAACAATATTGTAGAAAAACTACACCCTGAGAAAAGCCGATAGATTGGAAATCACAATTTCCCCATACTGATTATTACAAATAAAATCAACGCTATAAATAATTAATAAAAATATTACAATTGTTATAAATGACAACCTTAAGAAAAGATAGCAAGTATTATAACAACGCAATCCATAGAAATATTTAACAAATTAAGAAGAAACTTCAAAAAATTTGAAACAGTAAACTGAGTAGCAATTATAATTTCTCCACAGTCATCTCATATAATAAAAGGTCCGCCAAATAATTATTTTTTATTTTTTGTTGAAACAGTAAACTGAGTAGCAATTATAATTTCTCCAAAGTCATCTCATATAATAAAAGGTCCGCCAAATAATTATTTTTTATTTTTTTGTTGAAAATGATATAAAAAAAAACTACTGAATATTTTCTCAAATTTATTTTTTTATTTGAAAGCACAATCCTTCCGGTTAATAACGGAAAATAATTTCATTCTAATGGCTGCCTCGGCTGGCAATGTAGTAGCCTACACAATCGGTCCAATTTTTAAGCACATTATCGATTGTGTGCAGCTGTATTTCACCAATTGCTTCACGAATATTGTCCTTTAAAGCGTCAATTGTCTCAGGCTTGTTGGCGTAACACTTATTTTTGACGGCACCCCACAAATAATAGTCCAACGGTGTCAAATCGCAGCTCCGAGGTGGGCAAACGAAATGCGATCTTCAAAAACAGGGCGCAAAACATCGAGTGTAGATTCGGCTGTGTGGCACGTAGCGCCGTCCTGTTGAAACCAAATGTTGCTAATATCCTCCTCTTTAATTCTAGTGAACAAAAATTCGTTCAACATGGCCCGATAACAATCGCCATTGACTGTAACGGCCACTCCTTGCTCATTTTCGAAGAAAAATGGCCTAATTAAGCCTCTGGACCAAAATCCGCACCAAACAGTGACTCGTTTTGGGTGTATCGGCTTTTCAATGTATGCGTGGGGTTTCCTGTACCCAAAATGCGACAAATTTGCTTGTTTACATACCCGCCAAGATCAAAATGAGCTTCATTTGAAAAGATGATTTTTTTTTTTTTGGCAAAATTCGCATCTTCTCTAAGTCGATCGCAGGCCCACTTAGCGAAGCGTATACACAACCATATTCGTTCAGCGGAAGGATAAAACAAATTATCTGTCAAATCAGACATGAACCAAGTGTTACCATTCACGAAATAAGCACTAGTTGAAAAAAAAACGTTAGATGGCGGACCCTGTACATAAAACAGGTATTGATGTACAAACAATTAAAAAAGACTCAAATAAAAATGTTGTTATAAATGATGAAGATAAAGTTGTAACTATAATTGGCTCATATTATCAAAATATACATTCAAACAAGGATATTGATAACAACAATACTGTACATACTCACGTCATTCGTACATTCAATGAATTTTTGGAATTTTTTCTGGCGTTGATGACAAACATCAGATGAGCGATCAAGAAAAAACATCACCTACTGAGGAAAAAATAGATCAGTACCACCGCTTAGCAAGGATCTTCACCACTATATAATTATGTGAAGTGGAGCTACAGTGGATAAATCATCTACTTAGCTTGAAAAATCAACTTGATTAACAAAACTGAAATAAACCAATGGATGCTTCCTGAAAAGTCAATATGATCGCTAGAGGGTTGTGGGAAGAACAAAATCTAATGGTCAAGCAAATTTTGTATTTTCTTTATTTTTAATTATAAAATATGAATTTGTGATAATTTTAAAGTTATGCCTATTTTATTACTACGTATGTATGTCCTAGCGATTATGCTTTAAATTTATTTCTTAAATAACGATTTTATTTTTACAAACCTGCATATGTATACGATGTCATATTTAAATACATATTTGTCCAGTAAGACACTTGACATATTTTAAATAATTATATTTCTTTAAGTTTTCAACAATTTTCTGCTTCTTGAATAGAAAGAAGAGTATAACCTGTTTCAAAGAAAAATAAAAAAATAATTATTATCCTTTAATGAAAAGCAAAACCCCTACAAGTAGAATTCAATTGAAACTATTCATTGAAATTTATTTCAAATAAATAAAAGAATAAAAATCTAACAAAATTATAGAAATGTCCGTAAAAAGGAACAAACATGTTCGTTTAAAAGGTTTTATATGCAAATGGGATCATACATGGAAAAGAATTATATCTTTCGAAGCTGAGCTGAAATATATTATAAATAGAAAAATAGAATCAGCCAAAAGTGATTATGGGTACATATGTATATATGTATGAGTACTATTATTTAAGTTATTTAAATTGTATACTATATGCAAAAAAATATTGATTTAATTACTTTAAATAATTTCGAAAATAAATTCAATGACTATCATGCTCAAATACATTATCTAATGTACACAACCTTTAAATACCCTATACCAGCATTGGTGGCTCCATCGACTCTGAATTAATACTTATCTAAGTCAAAATGTATACCTTATAAGAAAACTTTAAAGGAAGGCATTAAAATGAATGATTTATATCTATTGATTACCAAGTCACATAGACCAAGTTCAGAAACGGCCAATCTAACCGTTCTCCAGATATACAAAATTTTATTATTTACTTTGTACTGGGGATGCCACTTATTCAATTTCGGCTATATTTCGACAGATGATGTATGTTGACTACGAAGTTTTTTAGTTCAAATACAGAACTTTCCACTATTACCCTTCCAAAGATACACAAAAATCAGTATTTACTTACTGAACTTTCCACTATTACCCTTCCAAAGATACACAAAAATCAGTATTTACTTTGTATGGGAGATGCCACTTCCACTTATCGAATTAAGTCCACTCTTGAAGCGATTATTTATATTCACCACTAAGTTATTTTGACTTAATTTAGAAACTTTCACTATTATCGTCATCTAGTTATATAAAAATATATATACTAGAGATGCAACGTTGACTTTATTCAATTTCGCCCATAATTCGACTGATGATATGTATTGATCACGAAGTTATTTAGGCCAACTTTAGAACCTTCCACTATTACCGCTCCAAAGATATAAGAAATCTGTCTTTAGTTTGTGTGGAAGGTGCCACTTTCAATTATCCATTTCCGATCACTTTTGACTGATGATCTACATTGACCATAAAGTTATTTGGGCCAAATTTAGAAAATCTTACTATTACCGTTTTCAAGATATAGACATATAAATAAAGATTATATATCAGCGCGACACCGCCAAGTTGAACCAAAACTATCAATGAAAGTACATTTTTCAATGCATGTATTAGTTTGTAAATCGGTTTAATGGTTCTCGAGTTATAAAATGACGAACACTAGGCAACTTAATTTTATATACTCCTATGTATCGGGTAGGCCATCTATCGTCTTAAATTTGAATCAGCGGTTATTTCGAATCTGGCAGTACTTATTTCATTTTAACTGTCACAAAATTCAGTAAACTCCACTGAATGAAATGAATCGATTTGCGCTTGAGCAATGTTGTGGTTTATTGGAAACTTATTTCCAAACCAAAACAACTGGTCCGAAATTGAAAAAAAATCAAAAAAATTCCAAAAATCATCTCTTCGGATGAAGATTATTTTCATCTTGGTGGGTACGATAATAAACAAAAACATACATGTAGCCTCATGGAAGCCAATGCACCCATTACGAGTGACTGTTTGTGGAGCGGAGGCATTATTGGGCAATATTATTTTAAAAATGATTATGGTCAATGCAAACACTTATCGCACCATGTGCCCGCTCTTCATGGTATTGACGTGAACGATGTTTGATTTCAGCACGATGGTGCAACTTGCCACCATCGATTTATTGTGTCAAACGTTTCAATTTTTAAACTTTGAATGGCCCACCCCATATATATATTTGTTGCATTTTCACTAGCGTTGTTGTTTATTATGTCTAACATATACCACTGTAGTTGCAAATAAATTTAAGATTTCTTGAACGAATCTGATCTTAAAGAATTTATTTTAATTGAAAATTTTTCAGTTAAGCAGAAGTCAGTTTTACTGCATCTCAAAAAAAATTTTTGATGAATGGCTTAAAACTGCTAGTACTATTAAAACTACTACGATTTTTAATTTTGTTGCCTCAAAACATGATCTGGGAAGCGTAGGCGAGCATATCGGTGAAGGATATCAAGACAGTTATATCCAGATATTCTGAAAAATTTTCGAAAAAATGAGAGAACTCTAGCAGAATTCGGGATCACTTTCTAATGTCTAATAAAGCATGGGTAGAGAATGATATAATTTATCGTACGTTATACGATGTCGTAGAATCCTCCACAATATTTTAGTTTCCTCTAGCTAGCCTTGAAAAACCGAAGAAACACCTAAAAAAATTATCGTTCAAGACGTGTTTATGATTTGTATCAATCTTGAAGTTCTAAAGACAATATCTGCAGATGATGACTATATGGTGTCTATCAAACATTATCAGGCCTTGACTTTGATTGACAATAAAGTGTGTAATGCTTTGACTGAAACTTTTTATCACAAAAGTGCTACACTTGTGGAGCAAAATCATCACTAATAGAGTCTAGGGAATATATGGCCAACAAAATAACCTTAGTTTTGGTTTGTCTACATTAGACGCCTGGATTCGGTTTTTAAAATGTCTGCTTCACATTAGCTAATGCAAAGAAGTAATGCGAATGCTTCAAAAGAGAAGCGAAATTATTTGTAACAGACCACTCAATAAGAACGTAGGATAAGTAAGAAAAAACAAAATTTTGACAAAGCTCGATTTTATTATTCAACATTCGATACAAAGAGTATAGCAATTTTCCAACTTTTCAATACCACTTTTATAGTACGATTTATCTTTTTTGTCAAAATAGGCCCAAATTTCAGCGATTGCTTCATCATTGGACTTAAATTTCTTCCCAGCAAGCATTCTTTTGAGCTCTGAAAACAGAAAAAAGAAGTTGGGAGCCAAATCTAGCGAATACGATATAAATGGATATAAATGGGTGCAATTCAAAGTTCAATTAATGTGGTTTTGTCATCATGTGGTGAATCATCAACAAGTTATTGTTTTTGGTCAACGGTAAGTAAGCGCGGTACCTACTTTGTACAGAGTTTTCGCATGCCCAAATGTTCGTGTCAAATGGTAAAAAGTCTACCATCTGATATCTTCAAAATGTCAGCTAGCACGTGCACCTTCAATTTAAAATCGTTCATAACCAAATTGTGGACTTTTTTGATATTTTCTGCAATAACACCCTCATTTGCGCATCCACTGCGCTCTGCATCATCTGTTTGAACATGGTCAAACAAATTCAGCAATTCACTGCTCTACCATTTGTCTCAACGGAGCAGATTTTGGATAATGTTTATCAAGGAAGTGTTTGGTTTCCACTGCATTTTTTTTTTCGTCCAAAAGCAATGCTTTATCAAAACACAAAATTTTCTTTTTTTAAATTTCTTTTTCAATAACAAAACTCAAAAACTAACAAATCAATAGTCATATTGCTGTCAAATTTATACACTTATCGTCTGAAGTTCGAAAATTCTAGTAATCCAATCTATGTGTCATCCTACGGACTTATTGAGTGACCTGATAGGCCAATCAAAACCAGGCTTAGGAAACACTAACGGTAGAATTTCAGCCTGAACTGAGAGCTGAAATTACACGATTACACGTGACGTTGATTGTATTTAAGTTTATATCCTTGTGCATGAATACGAGCTTTTCCTCGTAATCAGGCTCCATCTGAAATCGCTGTAGGTAATTTAATAGCTAAATTGAGGCTCACGATACTATTGCTTAACAATATACTCGTAGTAACCATAGTGATGCAAACATACTATATGTACCATAAAGTGTTGAGAATGAGCCTGGAGCATCAACTCGTCGACGTTTGCAAAAATTGGGCATCATCAGAGGAACTTCGCGCAATATTTTGCATAAAGATCTTCATCTTCTCGCTGATAAAGCTCAACTTGTTCAAGAATTAAAGCTAGCCGACCATTGTTTGCGTCGAATATTTGTGAATTGGCTGTTTGAAAAACTGAACAAAAACAACGCATTGTTCAACAAAATCATCTTTTGTGATGAGTCCCTTTCTCAATTATGTGGTTATGTAAACAAATAAAATTAACGCATATGGGGCTCATAAAATTCACAAACAGTCTTCGAAAAACCACTACATTACATGACCATATGGTGCAGCTTCATTGACCCGTATTTTTTTTCGAAAATGAGCAATAAAACGCAGTCACCGCTAATTCTCTGAACTACCAAGCCATGATGACCAATATTTTGTAGCCAATATTTTGTAGCCAATATTTTGTAGCCAAAATTGGCTAATGTTGATATCAGTGACCTTTGGTTTCAGCAGAACGGAGCCACAAGCCACACAGCCAGCCAAACAATTCAGTTATTGCATGAGAAATTTTCCGGTGCGTAATTTCTCGGTTTGGCGACGTCAATTGACCACCTCGTTCTTGTGATTTAACGGCGCTAGATTATTTTCTCTGGGGCCATCTGAAAGACCGAGTTTACGTGAAAAAAACACAAAAAACACTGAAAGATGAAATTCGGAGCTGCATTGTTGAGATAAGAGAGCGGACGTCTGCCGACGTGCTGACATTTGTTGCCTGACATCCATTCCATTATTAATTTCCATATTTCTATTTTATATTGGTATGAATAAAGCTGAATTTGTCAAAAAGATGTGTTTTAAGCCAAATTACTTCCTAACCTCAAATTAGCCCGTCTTTACAATCATCTCCTCTGCCAATTGTACAAGTTTCTGAGGAAGTTTAGGAAGCTCACAAAAAAGATTGATATACAAACTTGCTAACATGCTGCTAATCATGTCTGATCCTGTTGTGAGCGGTCTCTGGTAGATTCCCAGAAAGAGGACACGTGCTTTTTTTTCTGTAATGTAAATAGGAATAGAGTTGACAGATCAAAAGTTTAATCTGATGACGATAACACAGTAGGCGATCCTTCTGAAAAAGAATTTAGTGATGCTGAGTAGGTCGAATTGTAATTTAGTTTACCTGTAATTCATAGAAAAAAATATTTTTTCTGTTAATTAAGTTTTTATTTCATTCTGTGTAAGTCCCTGTAAAGAATTTCTTTATTTTACGTATATCTAGTAGTGAAAAATATATATTTTTTTAATTTAATTATTTTTTTTTTTTGTCATTGTCGGCAAAGCCTAGTTCTGAAAATAGTTGAAATTGTTATAAACATGATCAATAAACGCGTTAAAATTAAAATACGTTAGTAAATAATTTTGTCTTGCTAGCCTGTTCTAGGTGTCTGTTTGTTTTTATATGAACTTTGTTATTAAGGTTAAGCAAGGAAAGTTCGATCAAATTGCCTGCATGTTGCTGGAAAACTTACTTTGCTTAAGCTTGGCATTGCTTCATCACACGCAAAAAAGTAATAATATTCACTGTCTCTAAAATTATATTGTAGTGTAGAGTATCATATTTTCGAGTTTAATCAACAATAATATCAATTGCATTAGCACAACCTTGTAAGTAGAACCATGTATGGACGAACATTTACAATTGTACAAGCATATTTTTTGCTTAACTTGAATTTTATTTCAATAAAAACTGTCTAACAAAAAAACGAATTTTCAAATAGATTATTTAATATATTCATGAATACATTGAATACATGAATTTATTTTACCCCTAATACCATTTTCTATAGGAAAAACACTTTCACAGAATTGACAAAAGAATCCTTTTAAATCGATTTCAATTTAACAATTTATTTCCTTTTAAAAATTAATATGCAAAATATCAGTGGGTGATAAGAGCTAACACATGAAAAATTTGTTATCAAATGCTTAAATTTAGAAACAAAAAATATGGCGAATGGCCTAACAAGTTTTAATGATAACGAAAATGCAAAAAAAAAAAAAAAAATAATTAATGGGTATATATGGGGTGCAAACTTTTTACTTAAACTGTATATTTATTACAAATAACATAACATGCTAGATATACCAGGTTTTACATTGGTAGATGACGAGTAAAAACTACATTATTTATAATTATAACAATGAAACAACACACATTTCAACGAGACATTGAAATTTAATTCACTATAAAAACGGTAATTGTGAACATTTCTAGGTGCCTGAAAAACGGACACTGCCAAAAGGAAGGGTACTTTATGAACATTTTCTTATGTTGTTTAAATAACAAATAAACATACTTTTAAGAAAATACCGAAAAAGTGACGATCGAACGGCAACATTTCTGACACTTCAATTCTATAGTGTTAATTTTTTTAAATCACCTTTTACCAACCTTAAGTTTTAATCAATTAAAGAACGTGTTTTTGATTCCTGATCACTGAGAAGTTTTTTATGTTTTTGATGTACTCATTAATTATGGAAAATGTTGTCATAAAGTTTTGTATTTTTGCCGCGGTTTTTTGAGAAAATGAGCCACTGTGTGTCATGAACAGGGTTGGCAGTCCACTGGGTATTATACTAAAATAAAAAAAAACGGCTGCGTTATTTATTGAAAGATTTCAGTAGTTTATTTACAAAAAATATAAGTATAATTTACTTATTGGGAGTAAAAATTAATTTTGTTCGTTATTTTTAGCTAAAAAATGATAATGAATTCAAATATTAATCAAAATAAAAATTTCCCACCTCTGATTCAAGTGCCGAATCCGGTTTCAGAAAAACTTCTCGTTTTTTGAGGCGATCCAATTTTGGAGTCGATCTTATATTTCTAGAAAAGAAGTGATTCAGTGAAATGCTACGAAATATTGTATATGTGAAACAGCCAATAGTCAGATGGAACAATGTTTGGAATATACGGCGGGAGTGGCATTTAGGCGTTTCTGACAATCGCTTGACAACTTTAGCGACATGGGACCTAGCGGTGTGATGCGAGAGAATATCTTAATCCTTATATTCCGACGGCTTTTCTCATAGTGCACGATTCAAAAGAAGTTACTGCAGTCTGCTTCAGCAGCCAATGGTACATAATGCAAAATTGGGTTATAAATACTAAAACAAAGTAATTTGGCTAACAAATAAAAAAAAATTGCCAAATTAAAGGAAATAAGAAAGCAGTTATAAAACTAAAAAAAACCCATCCAAAAACCAAACAAAAACCGGTGAGTTGGGTTTTCAAGTAAAAAAGCAGGGTTGGCAACTGCTCGTGAAGCACCTTAACTGCCAGCAATTGTAAAACTTGTGAAAACATTTTAACTGCTAGAACAAATAAGTTATGTGATGAACTAAATTTGTACACGTCGCTCAAGAACAATTGCTGTTGTAGCCCATAGTATTGAAAAAGCAAAACCTCGTCCAGTTTTCGTCGATCCTTCGAAGTGGGCGATTCGCAAATGATACTACAATGTATTTTGCATAAAGACCTGCATCTTAAAGTTAAGTTGACACAATAACTTACGTCTATTGACCGTTAAAAACATGGTGTCTTTACTGATTGAGAAATGGAGAAATGTTAATTCATTAAGCTGAGCCGGAATTTCATCGAAAAGCCATCTTGAGTAATAAAGCCCATTTTCACTTCAGAGGCTACGTTAATATGCATAATTGTTGCATTTAGGGCTCGGAAAAATTATTGTTGAAATTATTATTATTGTTAGCTTGTAAGTATACACGGCATGGTACGGTTTTCATTTTTATTCTATCATTTGACCTTTTTGTCTCTGTCACTTCTCTAGGGAGCACAATGCATGCATTGCTTCATTTCAGTTCCATTAATCAATTTGATCTTGCAAGCTAATATATTGTGTAGTAGTGAATATTTTTCCAAGTTGGTGGTAATCTTTATTTTAACATCTTAATTTTTTTCCAGTATGTGGTGATTTTCCTGATCATTTGTTTGATGTTTATCATCATCGCCAGTGGTAAGCTGGAAGGTAAGGGAGGCTTTTTCTTTATTTTTCAGATGGAATTATCGGAAGGAGAGTTGAAGCTTCTTTATTAAACACTTCAAACCACAATTATATTTTTTTTTCGTCATGTCCTCTGCTGCAGCTGTAACTTGAATCGCTTATGTTGTTATGCCTGCGCTCTAACCACAGTACTATGCCATCCTCCATTGGACCTTACTTATTCAAAAATAAGGCCAAAGTAATAGTTATTGTGAGTGGATTGCTCTCTGCAACTAATATTAATGTTTTTGTCTGGCCGGTATTGAAAGATATTGCCAAAAAGTAATGATATCATCGCTCATTTGAATTAAAAATTTCCTTAACGTGTGATTTTTCTCAATTGGCTCAAAGATTGAAATCTTATAGTGATCGAGGACATAAAGCCGCAAAGGTTTGAGTTGGTGAAGGCAAACTTCTTGAAAATAATGTTGTCTTGTAAGTGTACCCTGGGCGACAAAGGTGATAAAGTGTTGGTGAAGGTGATCTTGGTATACATCAGCGTCCAGCAAATTAATATTCATGCATTTTACAAATGTGGTAGTAGTTTAAGAGCTCTCACTCAGGCCGTTTAGCACTGTATTTTTTTTATTTATCTTTAGTTCTCTTTGTTTATTTTTTGCTTATTTTCTGCCATACGTGTGATTACATACGTGTGAAAACAGAAGAGAAGAGTTGCTCTTTGCGTGAATCTGGTATACATAGATAAGATTTATCTTCTAGACTTTATATGACCTTTCTATTTATCACTCTTTTAATTTTTTGTGAAAATTATTTATTGATTTCTTTAAATATAGGGAACTAATTTTTCTAAAATGTAAGGACTTGACTCACTGTAATTCTGTCATTGTACAATGGTTTTTATCTTCCTTTATTCTGTCTATACAACACATCACACTTTGTCTAGACCTGTAACGTAGTTGTCATGACAAACCATAATCATTATATGAGATAGTCAACTGATATTATGTATACGAAAAACTTTTCGTTTACATCTAAATAACATTCATTCATTTTACTTGTTTTTCTTTTCTTTTCTTTTCCTTACTTCTTCTCTAATGGAAACAAAATAGTAAAAAAAAATTGTAGTTGTTGAAAACACATGCTACTTTCAACTTTTACTAAATTTTTTTTCTCCTACAAATATTTTAGTGATAAATATATGTAAGTATATACATATTTACAAGCAACTACAGATGCAGATCTTCCAGTAGAAGGATAAAAAAAAACAAAATTAATAAAAATAAAAAGAAATGCTATTATGAAATGCATGAATATGACACATGAACGGAGTTAGAGCTACTCTATGGATACTAGTTTGGCTAAGTGCATGTGACTGTAAATGGATAAAATTTCTGAATATGAGTAATAGAGATTACAGAAAAGCAACATGTTGTTATACATAATGCGACATGAAAACTTTGTTAATGTCATACAAAATAATACAACACAGAATGATGAAAAAAAAAAATAATAATAATTTTAAAGAAATCCAATGACTTGCAAAATAAAATTAAATTTAAGTTGCATTGTTGAGGAAAAAAATTATTGTTCAGAAGAACAAAAATATTTAAATCATATTTAAAAGTTACAAACTTTTGTTATATATGCGTGGTATCTTTTCTTAATTTTTATGCCAGTTAACAATAAATAAAACCAAAAAACAGTTGGTTGACAGTTGGACTTGTTCAAAATAAAATGAGATTTTTGCTTTGAAAGCTTTTACTATAAAGCGCTTTGTGAGTAATATATAAATTAATAAAACAATTATTTTTTATAACTTTTGCCTTTTTTAATGTTTTTGTTTTAGTTTTAAATTAATATTTTAAAAGTCTTAAAAATTTATTATTTTTTGATAAACGAATAACTTTTCCATATTTTCCTTTTCTAACATTTTCAACAATCACTCTTACTAATTTCATAATCTTAGTTTCTGAATTAAATGATCAACTATTTAAGTTAAACTTAATAAGCCCGAATGAATCTTCTGATTTTATTTCAACTTTTCAACAGAACTAAAGTTTTTCTAAAACAAATTAAACTACCTACTCTTAGATTAATATTTAATATTCCCAAACCTAAACAAAAGGCAGCAAAAACAATCATACGCAACCGTAAACTCGTTAAAATATAAGTTAATCGCGTGCTATTAGAATGCCCTTTATAAAGCTGGGATCACACGATTGCCTCAAATACACCATTCTGATACAAGTTTTATTGTGACAACTTAGCGCACAATAATAAAACTGTCCCAATTAAAAATTCTGTATTCACACGGTTGTCTTATTTAATACAAAATTTATTGTCACAAGATAGCGCGAAACGATGTATTGACAATAATTGTCACAACGCTGTCACACGATTGTTCTAGTTTACGGCAACTCTGTAAATCAGCTGTTGTGGTAAAATAATTTTTTTTGTGCTCAAAATGGTTCGTTCTTGAAAAAAAAAAACAATAATTGTCACAACGCTGTCACACGATTGTTCTAGTTTACGGCAACTCTGTAAATCAGCTGTTGTGCTAAATTAAATTTTGTTTTGTTTTCAAAATGGTTCGTTCTTCAAAAAAAAAAAAAAAAAAAAAAACAAAAAAACAAAATAGCTTTCTCTTTATTTATATTGAGGTCATTTAGTGAAAAGAAATACAAAAAAAGAAAAGAAGAAGTGTGTGGGTTAGGTATTGGATCACAATAAGGGCCATTGTTGGTGCATATGAGAAAACATGTCAATAAAAAAAAGTAATTCACTAAAAAATTTATTTTTTTAATTGGAAAATAATTACAAATTATATTTAATTTTTTAAAGTAAATGATTTGTTCTCTAAAAAAAAGTGATAGTGATAAAAAAGTGAAAATAATGAAAAAACGAAATGGTGGCAGTTTGTGATGCAATTTACATATAAATAATTAAAAATTCATATTTTAAAGGATGAAAATTATAAATGCCATATAAATACGTATTCTTTCAGAACGAAATCAGTTAAAAAATAAAAGTCGGTTATTATTGTCTTCTTCAATTGCCACACAAGTATACAATAAATATTAGTGAATTTTTGGCAATTATATTGGTGCATAATTCACACGACTGTCGCACCAGGGTTGCATTTGATTGGGATAAATAAGCACAATATTCTTGGTGCATTACGACAGTAGTGTGATCCAACCTTAATAAAATCATGTGATATCACCGTTATACTGCTGCTGTTGTTTACGTTTTTACAAATAATCTTAAAAATAAAAAAAAATTATTAAAGTGAACTATAAAATTTTTCGTGCAATGTTTTAATTTATGTAGTCTGTTTTGAAGACTATTACTTTATTGCTAACTTTTTTATTTTTTAATTCTTTAATTAAAAATAAATACGATTTTGTGACTGTGCTTATCACTCACTATATAATAAGTAATCACATATACATATGTAAGTAGACATTTATGTTAACATACAATAGACTTACACAAAAGACATGTCATGTTTGCGGATATAAAGTTTCCAGAAAGTTTCAAAATTATATGTAGATGTTTGAACGCAAGTAAATTATTGATAAGCAAAACGCATAAACGACAAAATGGTTAACATTGTAACATTAATGTTTACAATTCATATTTAAAACCACATAAATACATATGTACTTCGAAGAAGGTCAAAATGTTTTTATATAATGGAGTTAAAAGCAAGTACAACTTCCTGAAAAATGATCCAATTAAACATTTATAATTAAATAAGATTAGTTTAAAATCATTTTTCAGTTTGTTGCTCTATGCGCTGATGAAGGTCAGGCTGCCATCAAGGCGTTGAATAAGCACTGCTTCAGCTTGAGGTTGGTTTCATTATGCGGAAGGACGCGCACGTCACTTCTGGATTTATGCAGCGTCAAGCTGTGCCGGATGCCTATACACTGTGGGTTGTTATGAAATGAGATGCTATTATTATTATTATCGAGATATAAAAGTAGTGCGACACTCCGATCTATTTTACAGCCATTCATCTATATAGGGTTTCTCTATGATATTTCCCCAAATTCGTATGTCTTCCTAATTTCAGGATCTCGTTTAGTACCAACTGCGATAACTTCCTACCTGGAATCTCGATGCCTTACTTGTACCCAGTATGTGCTCTTGTCCTGAAGCTTTTGTCAAAGTCATAGAGTTACATGATCCTGTCCACAGGATATCCAAGTAGGCTAAACAGGTTATCGTGGGCGCAGCTAAGGGTGTAGAATTGGCTGAGGTGTATGTTAGACTCTTGCTGAGCTTCTTCGTTGGCTTTATGGATAAATGGCAGGGTTCGCAACCCACTGGGTAAACCAATTAAACCCACCTGGGTTTTAGTGGTTATTGTATTTTAAATAACCCAGGTTGGTTTTTTTTATTTAAAGGTTTTCGTAGTTTATTTACAACAAAAATAAGTATCACTTAGTTATTGGGATTAAAAATTTATTTGTTTGGTTTTTGAGCTCGAAACGATAATGAAATAACAAATTTATCAAATTGCTGCTTACATCTTTTCCCCGCCTCTGAGGCAATTTCAAAATCTGGTCTCAAAAAATCTATTCGTGTTTTAAGTTTCTCCAACTTTGAAGCCAATTTTGTGCTTCTTCAAAAAAGTGATTCGATGACATGTTGAAAAATAAACTCATACCTCTTTATACAGTCTAGGTAGTTTCTGAAAATGTCGACCGTAAATCGAAATGCCTTTAAACGAGCTGAATATGTATTGCGTTTACTTCATTTACAATTTTTGTTAAAAACGGAGAATCCATAGTTTTATAGCCGTAGTACGAGGTAATTTGCGTTTAAAACGACTGTGTTCCATATTTCAAACAGGCAGTTATAGCGAAATGTCATCTAACGAAAGGCCGACGAAGTAATGTTCGGAGATACAGCGGATGCGGCATTTGATAGTGTCTAATAATCTTAATCATGTCTGTCTTTATATTCCCGCCGTTTTTCTCATAATGGATGATTCAAACGGAGTAATTGCAGTCTGCTTCGCTCACCGAGCTGTAGCAGCTCATAGTACACAAATCTGCCAAAATCGCACCAAGAGTGCAAAACTGCACTATAAATACTAAAACAACTCGATTATATAAACAAACAAAAAATATTGTCGATTTCAACGATATTTGAAGCAGTTATAAAACCCAGTAAATCCCAAACAAGCCCATTAAAAAGACAATAAACGGTGGGCTGGTTTTTTTTCAAAAACCGGGTTTTTGCCAACAGTGATAAACGAGCCCGTCGCAGAGTAGAGGCAGGAGATAATGTAGGTTCTCTAGACTGCTTTGGCCTAAACTTGATAGTTGGATAAAGGAATGGGTCCTGAATATAAGAAAGGAGCATCTTAGGATTCTGATAGATGTTTTGAATGGTTTTGAGGGCAAGGATTAGTCTATCTGTCTCTCTTTTTTCATTTTCTCTTTAGAGGCTTCCACAATGGACCACTATTGGGTCTCTGTGGAAGAAACCTAACCTTGTTGCTTTATGCTGAGATGTTGGGAAGTTCTCTTCTTACAGTTTAATTATAATTAAAAGTTAAACAAATAAATAAGTAATTAAAAAAAATATTTTGGCTGAAATTTGTCACGATAAACTGTTACGGTTTCTTGAACCGTCCTATATTCCATACGTTTTTTAGCCAATGTTTATTTCAAACGAAGCAATTATAAAAATTTAGCTATAGATCTTTGTGATCGTGTTACTCGATTTGGGTTGCTCAGAAGCATTGCACCAGTGTAGACAATTAACTGTATGAAATGATTTTTTTTTAACGTTGATTCGGTTGGTTGGCTCTATGCGTAGTCATAATGCATTTATTTGTTAACGCCAGTAATGCTTCGATGCAAAAATGTGTTCTTTTTATGGCGTTCAGGCAGCACTTTGGAAGTAATTAATCATTTTCCAAATGTTTTCGACTTCAGCATGTTCTTCTGCTGGCAAGCGCTATAAACTTGCTGCTTTATGAACTACCACTGATTTTCAAGTTCTTTCGGAGTCTAACAATAATGTTTAGACAGCAATGCCTCAAATTCATCAACTCCGAAATTTTCACCACTTCTATGCTGCCCAAATAATCACTCTCACATTGAATACGAGAGAACATAATTAGGAACAGCTTCTGTGAGCAATTTTTATTTTTTATTTTTCAATTAACATAAGCAAAGCAAAACATGTTTTGCAGCAACTATTAAAATTGAATAAGGGAAGAAAAACTACCATTTGCTTTGTTGGTACAAAATTTTACTTTTTCTTACCAAAGAAAAAGACTTTTTGTTTACACTCGTCCTTTAATGACTAAGTGAGAATAAATGACAGATAATTACCCTTAAATTTGCCACTAAATTATAAAAAATACAAAACACGTTTTCAAATTATACATCAAATTTTAACACTATTTATATACTCAAATTAGAAAAGGAAGAGAGCTCGAAGTGAATTCATTCGTAAAGAACGAATTTTTAACGAATTTTAAATACAACTCGAGAGAAGAATCAGAAACAAAAGAATTTAAAAATAAAATTCGAAAGGCAAAACGAATCGAAAAGCATTAAAACGAGTTGAAAATAAGTAATTCCTTTTAGTAAATATAAATAAGTGTGTGTGTTATTTCTTGTTCGCTACAAACACATACACACACACACATACATTGCGCATTTGATCTTACACAAACATCATGTACTGAAATGCATTGCTCGTTTTCGACTCTTGTTTGTTCATTTTTAATTCGTTCGCAGTATAAAATTCGTGCTCACGTGTTAAAGAAAAAAATTCGTAACCACAAATTTTTACACGAGCCAAGCAAAAAATATTTTGATAAAAAATGTGATTCTTGTTCATAAATTAAAACAATAAGTCTTACAAACACAAGTCACAAAACGAGCGAACCAAAAAATATTGTTACTAGCTTTTACTCATTTGAAAATATAATTTCGACTCATTTTCGAAGTATATCCGATAGTAGAAATAGGCTATTGACGACCGGGACAATTTTTTTAACCATTCGATTATATTATCGCTGTATTCCTAGGCTTGGGTGCAATTTATGAAATTAAAATATTTAAGACAAAACAAAGCAGAAATTTAATTTTAATATTAATTTTTTTTTTTACAAATTTTAGCATGAAAGTTTTAGTGTTTTAGCAAGTTTAAAAAAATGGGAACTTTTAAGAGAAATAGATTACTTTACTGGTTCCGTGGTCAATGGAACAACAACCCTAAGACAACGAAATTTTGGATCTGCCGAAAACATGACTTGTTTTGGTAGTATGAGTTTTCGTGTCATACAGCTCATGCCACATTAAACATTCTGCACTAGCGATTTGATGACATGGTCATCTGACATGAACATGATGGCACAGAGATCGAGCAATTTAACTACGTTAGACCTCTTCTAGTGGGGTTTTCTTAAGAAGCAGGTCTAAGCGAATAAATCACAAATCACAATGGCACTCAAAGCCAGCATGACCATACCATCGGCCACATTTAAGCTGATTTATACGCAGAGTCTTTGAAATTCCGCTGCAGACATTTGCATGATATTAAAAAAACAAATCAATAACACCATAAAAACACGTTGTATTATTGAAATTTAAAGATATGAAGCTTGCAATGAAGCACCCTTATATCTGAATTAGAATCAAAGCAATTAAATTAAATTTTCTAAATAAATCTATTTTGTTGAAATATGATATGATATATTATATTGATACAAACATAATTACATATGTACTATGTTTCTTATATACTTTCTCTTTGATATGAATTAATTTTTGGTGTTCTATTTAGAATACTCGTAAAATTAATGTGTGGTCATTATATCAAGACGAAGGGTCAACACTAAGAAGACAGATATGTCAGCGATATGTTAAAGGATAAAATTAGTACATATGGTAGTATGAACTATTGTCTATTGTTGGATGACTTATTCATACTGTTTGTACACTTATGTACCATACATATGTACATACTACGAGTACATACCAAAGTTATTAATGAATAAAAAATTATATTTTTGTTTTACTTACTGAATTAATAGTAAAATATTTTTAAACGGAGATAACTTTAATTATTTTTTTTTACATAAATTTTAATTTGAGTTTAAATTCTTGAAATATTTGTTTAATAACAAGAACAGAGCACCCAAAAACTTTTCCAAAGACTAAAAGTACAAACAAGAGGGAGAAGGAAAAACAAGTTATTAAAAGTTAGTTAACAGTGCCACAAAACTACGTAAAGGACAAAATACTTAAGCAATACTGAGAGGAATTCTTTTGAAAAGCGAATTTTAAATACACTACACAAACATATTGATGTTTGTAATACATTGTCCGACAAAAAGCGGCTTTTAAACAAAGAAAACTAAAGACTTGAGTGAGAGCTCTCAAATTACTACCACAGTTGTAAAATGCATTAATATTAGTTTGCCCGACAATTTTGTAATACCAAACTGATAAAAAATTTCTCAAAATAACCCACGTGTGGCGGTCCCATTGTTACGATTTGAATTTTTTTTTCCTTTATTTTTGCTACGCTGGTACATCTGTTGTTGATATTCCTATTAAATCTTAGCGTCATAGCTTGACATTTGCAAAAGCTACTTAGCCAAGAATACATCTATCTCTATGTGTGTTGGCAATTTTTTACTATTTTAGAAATGGATATAAATTTGCAACAACGGATTTGTATTAAAATTTGCGTTAATTGAATGAATGACTTGTATATATTAAGGACTTGCAGGAATGTATATACTTTTTGTTCTCTTTTATAGATAAGAACTTTTACAAGAACAAACTTTTCACAATGTCTATAAATTTCTTTAAACCTCAAGAATAATACCAATAATAAAAACAATAAAGAAATATTGATGGTTGACAAACACAATAAATGATTCAAATAATAGTAATTTAAGAAAAGAATGAATTCTCAAGAGTAGTATAAGTTTATTTTTTATTAATTTTTAGATACAATATAGCATTTGATCAAAGCACTTTGATTTATTTGTTGGTGATATTCCCGCCAAATCTTAGTGCCATAGCATGACATTTGCAGAAGCTACGTGTTCAAGAGTACATCTATTTCTATGTGTGTTGACGATTTTTTACAATACCCATTTGTAAGATTTAAATGTGTAACAACGAACTTTTATTAAGTTTTGAGTAAAAAAATGGATTTAATGGTGCGCGAACGTTGGAAATGTCGGAAAAGTGTTCCGGTAACGAATCTCTAAGGAAAACGGTCGTTGACCATTGGCACGAGCAGTTCAAAAATGGTCGTGAGTCAATATAAGATGACGAGCACAGTGGCAGACCATTTTCTTCGGAAACCGACGAAAACATTGATAAAGTAAAAGATATATAGGTCAATAACCACAGATTAACCATCAGGGACTTAGCGGAGAAGTTGAACATTGCCTATGAATCTGTTTAAGACATTTTGGTTAATGAATTTGGTTTCCGCCGTTTAGCAACAGAGTTCTTGCCAAAAGACCTCAAATTCGCAAAAGACATGATTTGCGAGGCTGAGTCTGACCCCACATTCATCAAAATTATCATTACTGGAGACAAGACGTGAGTATATGAGTACGACATGCAATCCAAGCATCAGGCAAGTGAATGGCGTTCAACAAAAGAGCCGAGACCTAAACAAACCACATCGTTTTCAATCAAAAAAGAAGGCAACGCTCACGGTTTTATTGATTACAAACAGTGTAGTGCAACATTAATTTTTGCCAGAAAGTAAAGAAAGAGTATTATTTTGGCGTTATGAGATAAAGAAAAAGACCAGAATTGTTGGCAATAACTCATAGATTTGGACCATAATCACGCATCATTGCGCAGTGCCATCATTATTTGAAATTTTTTTTAACGTAAAATGCAACAAATACCATTCCAAATCAGTAATACGAGGGGTTTTATTTATATTTCGGGAATAAAAAAATAATAAAAAATATTTATAAATTAAAATGGCTTTATTGCTTTTCAAAAATATCCACGTTGATGATCAATACACACTTGCATTCGTTCGAAGTTTTTCTCAAAGCGGTTTTTCCATTCCTCTTGACTGCTCCTTTAACTGCTCCTTCGGCGCTCGTAAATCGTTGACGATGTAGTTTAACTTTGATTTTTGGGAACAATCATTGGATGCCAAATCAGGACTGTACGGAGGATGAGACATCAATTCGATGTTTCGACAGCTCAAAAATTCACATGATTAACGAGATGTGTGAGAGCTCGCATTGTCATGATGGGGAATGAATGACTTGTCTTCGGCGGTTGGTTTTACGAATTTCTCTAAACATGGTCGTGTACTACTCAGAATTAACCACCATACGTTGCTCAAATGGAACAGTGCCGCCACATCACCTATTCGTCCAAAGAAACAGGCGACCATTTGCTTCGCTGTGTTTTTCCACGAACAGCTTTTGTTGAATTTAGCTCGTCTTGAATCCACACGCATATATCTATGGTTCGTAACCTGACGATTATACACGTCTTGTACAACTAAGTGTTCATGCAAAATAGTATGTATTGGAATGCAGCTAATGTGCAACAATGCCTTTATCTCACAATATGTCACACAACGATCTTGCAAAATCAGTTCACGCACTTCTTCGAAGTTTTGTGATACAACAACCGATTTTAGACGACCTTCACGGAATTCGTCGGCGACCGAAGTACGAGCACGATTAAATTCACTATATCAACGCTATACTGTGGTTTTGATGGTGCTGCACCGAGCAAATGGTCAAGAGTTGGGAGAAGGTCGTAAAAATAGTCAAAAAACTACAAGTTTATCCCCAAAACTGTTATATTTAAGTAAAAATTTTATTCTTTTTTCTTTTTTCTCAGCTTTTTGTTTGGCAATTGAAGCATTCAAATGTCATTTATTATTTCAAAGTGAACAATAATTTTTAGGGTATTATATAGTAGAGCTTGACCAACAAATTTTTCTTTTTATGTCCGTTTTTTTTTTTTTTTTTTGGTATACGCCATATGATTTCAGTGGAAACGTTAGTTGTCCACCTGAAAAATAACTACCAGAGTGTAAAATCTGTTCAAGATGTTCATGTTGGTTTTTTGGGTTTTTCGTTTTGCTTTTTTCGCTAAAATGCGTTAATCGTTCAGTGCCTTAATGCTAATAAAGATACAAATGTCGCAAAAAAAAAAAAAAACAAAAACAAAAAATTGTCGCTTCATAGTCGTTTATAATTAAAGTAAAAAGCGTTTTTAATAGCAGATAATCGTAAGGCATGCAAAAGTCCGGATAGTTAATTTAAGTTTCATTATTTTTTACGATTATTATTTTTTTAAATTTTTTTCTTTGCTGTTTGATAAAAAGCTAAACGTTAAAGTAAATTTAAATATTGTTGGCTTGATATATAAAAAGGGCATATATCGAATTTTTTCAAAATTGCTTTTTCAACTGTTACTTTCCATGTTTTTTTTTTTTAAGAAGAAAAAAAAACGTAAATATCGGTTAGCCCATCGATCAGTTTAAATTTGAACCTGCAGCTATTTCGAATCTGGTAATACTTATGACATTGTATTCTGCTAAAAAATTCAGTATATTATCTCCACTGAAGAAAATTAATCGATTTATGCTTGAGAGACGTTGGGACTTCTTGGAAATTTATATTCAAAACAAAGACAATTGGTCGGAAATCGCAAAAAATTTCTAAATTATCTTTTCGGATTATACTCATTTTCATCTTGGTGGGTACGTTAATAAGCAAAATTACCGTATTTGGGGCTCAAAAAATCAAACTCGGTCTTACAGAAGCCAACGCACGTATTACGAGTGACTGTTTGGTCCATATTTCTTGGAAAATGAGGACGGCGCAAACTTTATAGTCAATGGAGACACCTATCGCACCATGATAACCTATCGTTTGTGTACGCTCTTTATGGTAGTGATGTGAACGATGGTTTGGTTTCAGCAGGATGGTGGAATAAGATCTAAATTTTGTAAATACTTTTTGTTTAGTTTAAAATTGTAGTTTAAGGTTCCGACTTTCGTCAAACTCGAAATAATTAAAAAAATTTAAATGCAGATCAACTAAGAAAAGTTGGAGCTAATAAACGCCATAGAAATTTTTCGCCAATTCTCATTTTAAAAAAAAAAATTTGCCAAAAATTTGTTCTGGCTGTCCAAACGTGCAATGGTTTAAAAACATTTTTTGTTTCTTCTGAACATTTTCAATTTTGAGTTGGGACCGTACATTATTTAGTGCACTAAATGAAACTGTATTTATGAACATTTTTTCAATATAAGTATTTTTCATAAAAAATTTTCGTTATAAAATTGTTATTGGAATAATAAAATTGTACACACAAATACATTCAACTCAAAACAATATTCAAATTTTCATATAAAATAAAAATAAGTGATCAATAACAATAATCATAAAAATAAAGATTAAATAAATCACTGAAAATAATTTGGTGGCTGTGCTAATAGGGCCGACACTGGCCGACTGGAAAGCATTTGGACAGTATAGGATATTGGTACAGCGATCACTGTCGCAGCTGTAGAGAAGGAAGAGACGTCGACGAAAAGTTTTCGGCGAGTGGTTTCTACACATCATCTCCTCGATATGCTGCGTTGGACCAGGTGATATCACATATCTCAAGCTGACGGAGTGGGTACCCGATCTTGTGTGATTTTTCAAGTATTTGTGGTAATTTTTAAAACAGCGTCTAAAGACACTGCTTCACACTCGTGGTAGCTACGGGTGGACACATTCATAATTAAGAATTCCATTTCTTTACTATTGGCTTACTATTTCCTATCAAAAAGGAACGGTTGTTTCAGTTTTCATATAATAGATCAAAAGTTAAAGTAAGTATGCAATTAACCGCTACCTCCGATATTGCGACGTTGCTGTTGCAAATATTCCCTTTCAGCGGAAACAGCAATGTTAAATACTCAAATCAGGGCGAAAACCGTATAGTCAGAAATCTTATCCTTAAGGATGATCTGACAATTTTGAACAAGTTGTTAAGTATGTATGCTAATAGTCCTAAGAGTATTCAATATGAAGTTAAATATAAAATACGGAAAGTTTTTCATTTAAAAAAGATATTTGATATTCTATTAAATATAAAAAGTAAGAAGGACTTAAAAAAGTGTGTATTTTCCTAAAAAAATTGTAATGGAAATTTATCTGATTCCACTGCGTTCTATTTGATAATAAAAAAGTAGTACTGAAGGAGAGTGCTATGACATACCTAAAAGCAAACCAACTATAAGAAGATATTAAAAAAACTTGTGCTGGATAGCTTTAACAAATTCTTTTTTATTTATTTTTTATATTTTTTTCTTTTTATAGTTTTATAAAAATCCAAATATAACGTCCAACAATTTTTTTTAGGAAAAATATTTGATTTTTTGTGCTCCCGTACTTTTAAACATTTTTCTCTCTAATTAAGAAAAATTATTGCTTATTCTCATTTTACCGAACATTACCCAAAAAGTAAAGAAACAGACCTATAATTTCTCTGAACTTAACAACAGCTTTTCTATTCTACTTGAATATTTTAAAAATTTAAAATTTTTATTCGATTCGATTTTATATTTTTTCATTAACATTTGCACACAATTCTACTCGTATTGTATGAAAAAGCATAAATTTATAAAATAATGGAAAATGCCACAAACCAAAACACGTTTATGAAAAGTGTTAATTTAAATAGTGGTACGTGTTAAGTATTAATGTTGCATTGGTCGTTAAAAAAAATAAAAAAAAACATATTTCAGTTTTTGATATGAAATAATGAAAGTCATTTTTAGGACTTGTTATTGATGCCCTACATTACTTAGTTTTATAATTGCTTCACAATAATCAAAGCTTAGTTAGTTGATTGTTAGCGAATATCGAGTCACATATCTACAAGAGTAATCATAGCAACTCAAAAAAAGACTGGAAGGATAAACGAAACGCCTTCATAAGCTATTAGAGTTATAAGATTTCGTCGCTGAAAAAGTTCTTGAATAAGTTAGATGCAGCCCCCCAATTGAAAATTACAACGAGCAGCACAGCTCGCTACTTTTTAAGTCGTTAAGTATTCATCGCTAAGTTTAAAATTTCATTTGTTTCAAGCCTTTGGATTTTATTAAAAAAAAATAAAATTTAGAGAAATATATGAAATATTTATTTGATTCGATAGAACGATCTTTTTAATTCAATGTTTAAAGATGTTTTCATGTAATTGTTGATCGCGTTTACGCCTCAAATGGCTCATACGCTGGATCCAATTTAAGATACTCTCTCCAACATATCGGCTGGTATCTCATTAATTTTTCAATATTGGCTTTGAGTGGATCAAGCGTTTGTCCCTATAGACATGAGCCTTTACATAGCTTAACAAAAGATAGCGTAAAGGCGTTAAGTCGCACGATCTATGCGGGCAAATGATTGGCCCCAATCGTGAAACAAACTGCTCACCGAACTCGCCTTTCAATTGTTTCGCGTGATGAGTGGCATGAGACACTGTCTTGTGGAAACCACATGTTAGCCAAGTCCAGCTCTTCTATTTTGGACAAAAAGAATTTTTAATCATTGCACAGCAACGTTCTTGTCTTCGTTGCCTTTGAAAAAATTTGGTCCAATGATGCCACCGGCCCATAATCCACACCAAACAGTCCATTTTTGGAGATGCAATGGCAGCTCTTGCAATATCTGTGGGTGCTCTTCACACCAAATATGGCAATTTTATTTGTTCTCGTATCCATTCAACCAGAAATGAGGTTCGTCGCTGAACACAATTTTACGATAAAAAGGTGGATCTTCATTCAACTGAATTTTTAAGATACAATGCAATAATCATCTGCAAGCGTTGTAGCTAAGCTGCCAAAAACAGTGTTGCTAAAGAGAATTTTTGTAAAAAATTACCCAATACATTGCAGTGTAGTTTCCGATTAACATTTTAAATGTTCGAATTGTTGGCCAAAGAAGTGAATGAATATGGTTGAAATAATTTTCATATGAACCATTCATTAGACAAAATGATTAACTCTACTTTATGAATTTTTCTCTTGATTGACTTTAAATTCCATAATTTCTCTGTAGACATACTTCTTATTTGTATACTATGGCTTTTGGGAATATAAACGTGCGTTTTATATCTTGCTCTAAAGAAGAACATTAGCCAAATTACTTGTGAATTGGCCGAAAACTCCATAAAACTTTTCTCATTCTGCTACATTCAATGGGATTTAATGGGATTTGAAACCCAGGGTCTTGAGGCACCCAGCCAAATTTTTTTTGAACATCGTGCCCATCATCGGGCAATATGCCGTCATAAACAGCGCTTTTTGTATCGAGTCGTGTACCGATGATTTATTCTCTCCGTCGAAGTATATGAGAAACGCTAACTTCGACAATAAACCTAACATTTACAAGTAGCTATTCAACTTCTTCTATAACAGATTGGACGACTCTGACAGAACAGCATTGACAAATTGGTCGAGTGGTAGGAGAAGGTTGTAAAAAATTAAAAATGCTACGCACATAATCCCCAACCTACTACTTTTTATTATAATTTTAGTGCTATTTTGACATTGCTCTTAAATTTTTTTATAAATTTAATCGATTTGTGGTATGTACTTAAGGGCTCATATGCTTGAAATTTATATTTCGGGAATAGCAAATAACAAATATTTACTGTTTTTCAAAATATTTCCCTTGATGATTAATACATCTTTGCATTCGTTCAGACTATTTATAAAAGCAATTTTTCCATTCCTCTGAAGACACCATCAAAACAGGGTTTTTGAACGCTTCCACTGCTTCTTCGACGCTCGTAAGTCTACGCTCTTTACCTTTGATATTCGGAAACAAGAAGAAGTCACTAGCTAAAAAATCTTAACTGTACAGAGGATGAGATATCAATTCGATGTTTTGATTGTTCAAAAATTCACCTGTTTAACGAAAGGTGTGAGATCTCGCATTGAAATGATGCGGTGATACCACTCAGAATTGATCGTCCTACGTTGCTCATGCAGAAATGTGGCCACATAACCCATTCCGCCGAAAAAACAGGCGACTAGTTACTTCGCTGTGCTTTTTCCACGAACAACGTTGGACTTAGCTCGTCCTGAAATGCCCACACGGTCGATTGCTGGCTCATACGCCTATATTCATGATTCGTCATCTGTCACGATTTTATAGACGTCTTTTGAAGCACCACAGGCTTATTTTTTTCAGCGATTGATAAATTATGGTGTATCCAACGAGAACAAAATTTTTTAAAACTTATTGTTCAGGCAAAATGGTATAATAAATTGTAGTGGAACTGATGTGCAATATATCACATGACGATCTTCCCTTATCAGTTCATGCAATGCATTGATTTCGTCGGCGACTGAACTTAAACCACGATTGAATTCATTATACCAGCAATTTACTCTGGTTTTTGATGGTGCTTTATCGCTATACAAAAAACTGAGTACATCCACACATTCTTGTTGACATAATCCACGTCGAAAGTTGTGAAAAATAATCCACCGAAAACCTTTTATTGAAATCAAATCTCAAATTTTTGGCCAAGTTGATTTTCTTAACTCACTGTTAACAAATAACACTTGTATATCAAAACGCTGTAAGTACCTTTATGCTAAAAAAATGCCAAGCTTTATTATGGTGTTACCAGATTTTAGCTATTGGCATTAGTGTTGACAGTTCCAGATACATAAATAATACACCTCGTAATAGTATTTTAGATTGCCGTATTACATTGTAAAAGGTCCGCCAAATAAATTTTTTTTTTAAATGCTATAAAAAAACTACTGAATATTTTCTCAAATTTCTTTTCTTATTTGAAAGTACAATCCTTCCGGTTTATAATGGAGAATAATTTCATTCAACTGGCTACCTCGGCTGGCTATGCAGTAGCCTACATGATCGGTCCAATTTTTAAGCAAATTATCGATTGTGTGCAGCTATATTTCACCAATGGCTTCACGAATATTGTCCTTTAAAGCGTAAATTGTCTCTGGCTTGTTCGCGTAACATTTACCTTTGACGGCACCCCACAAATAATAACCCAACTGTGTCAAATCGCAGCTCCGAGATGGCCAAACGACATCAGCGCTGCGGCCGATAATGCGATCTTCAAAAACAGGGCGCAAAACATCGAGTGTAGCTTCGGCTGAGTGGCACGTAGCGCTGTCCTGTTGAAACAAACTGTTGCTATATCCTCCTCTTCAATTTTTGTGAACAAAAATTCGTTCAACATGGCCCGATAACGATCGCCATTGACTGTAACGTCAACTCCTTCCTCATTTTCGAAGAAAAATGGCCCAATTATGCCCTTGGACCAAAATCCGCACTAAACTCGTCTTGGGTGTATCGGCTTTTCAATGTATGCATGCGGGTTTTCTGTTCCCCAAATGCGACAATTTTGCTTGTTTACATACCGGCCAAGATCAAAATGAGCTTCATCTGAACACATCGCACACATTCTACAACATTACTATGGTTTACAAAGTGATGTTGCAATATTTCTCAGCGTTGTTCAAGCGTATACCCAACCATATTCGTTCAGCGGAAGGATAAAACTAATTATCTGTCAAATCTGACATGAGCTAAATGTTACCATTCAAGAAATAAGCACCAGTTGAAAAAAAAAACGTTAGGTGGCGGACCCGATATATTGTAAACTGATGAAAATAATTTGATATAATTTGACCCAGACGATAATTTTTTTTAATTATAATTAAATTATATATTACACTGCTATACAAGAAACAAACAATTTTCTCGCCTTTAAGTAAAACTATATGGAAATAATGATTTTGATGCGCTGAATTGAAATCCGTTTTCAGTTTTTTCCATCAGGCTCAAACTTTTTTTTATGCGCGTGGCAAACTTTTCGCCCAAAATATATTTCATCGTAACTTGAAAACGACTTGACTGATTTTAATGTAATTCCCATCAAATGTTTAGGAACAAAATTTACTATAAATTTTTACGACTTTCAAAGTTAATCGTGACTTAGATGCCAAAAAAAATTTTTTTTTTCACGCAAAATTGGAGCAATTATTTCTGTAGAGCCAAAACAAATTTCAGAATGAAAATTTTACACGTTAATCATTTAAATTAAAGCTTAAGAGATTGAGAATAAAATAAGATATAAATCGTGAAAATCGGTTGGCTAGTGCTGACGTTATTTGAAATTAAATGCAGGTATCTAACTTTGAGAAAAATTAGTGAACAAAATTTTTCCTGCAAATTTAATGGAAATATTTTTTTTTTTATTTGTGTCCAAAAATTTATAAAAAAATCACAAGAATATAAATTTTACATTTAAAATGAAAGCCTGATACGTTTGAAGTAAAACCACCCAAAGAAACAAATTTATTATGGCTATAATAGGTGAAAACTATTTTAAGAATAAGATTAAATTTTTTTTGTATTATTGTGGTAAAAAATCCAATACAAAATACACTTTTAAGAAAAATAACACAATTTTTTTTTATTTATTCAACACTTGTCAAAGTTAGGTACTTGCATTTAATATTGAATATAATTGGTAATAATGAACTGACGTTAATGATTTATAGCTTATTTTATTCTCAACGTTTTAAGCTTTAACTGAAATGCTTAACATGTAAAGTTCCCATTCTGAAAAAATTTGTATGATTTTTTGAAAAAAAAAAAAAATAAAATAATAATAAAATTGCTCTAATTTTGTACGAAATTTTTTTTTTCGCAACTAAGTTACAAATGACTCCGAAACTGTTAAAAATACCAAAAAAATGTATTCAGTTGATTTATAGTAAACTTTGCTCCTAAAAATTTGGTGGTAATACATTAAAATCGGTCAAGTCCTTTTCAAGTTATGGTGCAGCATATTAACATAATTAAAATATTTTGGGCAAAAAGTTTGCCAAGCCCATAAAAAAAAATTTAGGAAAATTTTTCCCAAAACATTAGGTGGTAATTACATTAAAATCGGTCAACTCCTTTTCAAGTTATGATGCAGTATATTGACATAACTAAAATATTTTGGGCGTAAAATTTGCCACGCCCACAAAAAAATCTGAGACAGATGGAAAGCAACTGAAAACAGATTTGAATTCAGCGCATCAAAATCATTATATTCCATAGACTAGTGCTATCAGACTTAGTCGCTCGATATGTCAAATATTCTATTTGTGTTCAGAAAGTGCGATGGTGTGGATAAAAAGTGCATATGTATGACAGATATTTTGGCATCAGAGTCCGAATCTTTTGCAAATGTTCTTAAAATAGTAGTTTCTGTGGGATGAGTGTTGCTTTTTGTGAAGCAATCACACATTTTGTTGCAATTTTCTCATATAGGAGCGGAATATATTAAATTTTTATTTGACATAATTTCACGACTTTATCGGATAGTCAGTTATGGACTTAAGCAATGTATGATGAAATTACAAACCTTACTGGATATTCTGATTAGCTAAAATGATTATAACTTTTAATGATTATTCAAACATTTAATCAAACACATAATACCCACGTTAGTTATCTAAAACTAAAAATTAGAAAAAACAAAAAATACATATCCATATAGGTTAAATACCAAATTGCACAGGTTTTGTACCTGTTATAGAATATTTAACTTCTCTTCAATACCTTAGCATCTATGAAACTAAAAACTGGATGTAAAAGTGAAAAAATTAACAACAAAAAATAAAAGAAATGCATTTTAATGTAATTCAGCTTTACACATCCACTCCTACGCCAATTACAGCATGTAAAATATAACCAAACCATTGTAGTTTTGTGGTAAATGTGTGGAAAATACTCAGCAAAACAACAACAGCAACAAATTTAATAGGAATAGCAACAAAAGCAAACTCTCATGGTATATGATGGTCAATAGCAGAAGGTTCAGTCTGCTTGTCTGTCCATTTGTTCATCTCTTTCTTTCCATTTTAGTATTTTTACTTTACGAAAAATGTTTTCGTGCAAATGTTTGCAGATACAATCGTGCACGTAACTGAAAGTATTTAAGTGATGAAAAACTAACAACAGCACCAACAATAACAATAGTAGCAAAAAAAAAGAAAAAATGAAATAGAATTGAATGGAATGGAATCGAATCGAATGCAAACAAATATTAAATATTTATACATACACATATATTGCTGCTGATCGATTAGTTTTCATTTGGCAAACAGTAAGAAAAATTTTAGGTCTAGTGATTAGAATGCAAAATCATAAACCATTTACAAAAAAAAGGATAAATAAAAAAGCTATAGCAGGTTAAAGACGAATATATGATATAACACACTGCAATATACCTTTCGAATGAAAAGTAATTTAGTCAAATGATTTATTGACTAATTTAGATAAATTCTCGTCCCATAATTAACATGCCTGACACTGGAGGAAATTAAATCACAAGTTTTAAATCGCTCATTAGTGCTAAAATTATATACCCTCTTATAAACAGTGTTTGGGTAACTGCGAACCTACCCGGTGAGCTGACGGTTTAAAATTTAAATTTTTGACATATCGAACGACTGAGTAGCCTTTAATTTATTTGTAATTTATAATTTAATTATAATTAAGAAAAAATTTTCGTCTGGGTCAAATTATGTTGTGGTTACAACACGAGCTCATAAACTGGGACAGTCAGGGTTCCGATCGCAGAAACCAGTGATAAGGGGTGTTCAAAAATGAGGTATCATTTTAATTTTAATGAAAAAATACTTCGTATTTCAGTCTATTACAAATAAGTTCCGGTTAAATATTAAAAATTATGTTGGTCAAGTGACCCCCCTACCGGCTCGGCAAGCTCCCAATATTTTATAAAAATTATCAATCAAGTTTTTTAATAAACTGTTGGCAGTGGTTGATTTCTCCTCGATAATGTTGGTTTATTGCTGTACACTTTCGATTTCAAAAAACACTACAAAAAAAGTCTAAAGTTGTCAAATCAAACTATCGTCTACGAGAAATAGTGCGATTTTCGAAATTTTATTTCAAAAGATCTATGGTTTCTTTTGCTGTGTCACAAGTGGTACCATCCTTTTGAAACCACATATTCTCTACGTCTAATTCATAAATTTTCCTCCACAAAAACCTTCGTATCATCTTCCCGTAGTGATTTCCATTGATGTTAGATTAAAGTAGCATGTAAGACGATAACGACTGATAAAAATCTCCAAAATCCCGATAAAATGCTGATTTATGGTTATCCAATGGGACTAAGATATGACCGAAAATTGAATGCGAAAAGTACTCACTAGTAATAGTTGTATACGTTGTGGTGGTAAAAACGAAAATAACCAAAATATCGGGTGAAATCTGATAAACCATAAATTATAGAGAATTCAAAATGTTAACAGAAAGTTGCTTTTAATTTCGCCCAAATAGATTCACAGGCAAGGCAAATCATAAACCATAAAGTGGACGGGATTAGTCAAGTGGGCGTGGCACCTTCCATACCAAGTAAATATTGGTTTTAGTTTATCTTGAGAACGGTTACAGCTAAAGTTTCAGAATTTGGTCTAATTTAATACAATCATCAGACAAAAAGTGAACCAAATTGGAAAAGTGGGCGTGGTACCTTCAATACAAACTAAATATTGATATCAATATACCTTGTGAACGGTTAAAACTAGTCTCAGTATTTGGTTGAAATAACTTCATACTCAATTAAAATCATCAGGCCAAAAGTGGTAAAAATTTTAGAAGTGAACGTGGTAAGTCTCATACAAACTGAATATTGATTTCTGCACATCTTGCGAATGGTTAAAACTAAAGTTTAAGTATTTAGTATAAACGACATCATAGTCCATGCAAAAATGTGCGGAATAGGACAAGTGGGCGTAGTAGCTCCCATAAAATTAAATGTTGATTTTTGCATAGCTTGAAAGGGGTTAAAGCAAAAGCTTCTGAATTTTGTCTGAATGACTTCATATACAATAGAAATCATCTGGCCTGGCACCTGCCATATAAATTAAATATTTATTTTTTTATATCTTGAGAACGTTAATAGTAGAAGTTTCCAAATTAGGTTCAAACAGCGTGGTGAAAAATACACATTGTCAGTCAGTAAATGGGCGGGATTGGATAGGTGGACGCGGCACCTTCCTTTCATACTAAATATTGGATTTTGTATACGTGGAGTACGACAACTATGTATAAGCGTTACGTTATCTATCCATATAAAGAAAGAAGTGGGAATTACAGCAATCACACCGGATAAAAGCTGTTTATATACGTATACTATATAAAACTGAATGTGTGTTTGTTTGAAGACTTTATATTGTTAAAAAGCAGAATCCGGAAGAGAACAAAATGGGAAAAAGGGGGAAATATGTAACCAAGATAGATATTTAACTTTTTTATTTAAGAATATATAATTTTCTGAAATATTTATTAGGAACATATTGTCGGAGACACTATTGAGAGTATCTATTTTAACTAGCAAAAAATTAATATTGAAATCCAGAAATCCAGTTCATATTAAAGAAAATAAACAAAATTATAAGTAAATAATATAAAAATATATATTAATTTTGTATTAGTATTTGTTGCACGCTTCTTACGTGTATTTCTCCTTACGCTCTTACAACATTTCGTGGATTGTGAGTTTGTCATTATATGCTTTTAATTGAGACAAAAACCGCAAATCTTGCTTTCATTTGCTTAAAATCATCAAATAAATCTTTTTTAGAGCTCATTTTCGTTCTCAAAAAAAAAAGAAAAGAATAAATAAATAAATAAAATAAAATAAATAAATAAATGCATATTCATTAAAAATATAACAAAATATATGGTGATGGGATTCTACTCGGTATTAACCCATATATCGGGTAAATACTAGGTAAACATCAAGTAGATTACTTTTTGGTTGGGTATTTAAAAAAAGCATTTGAAATGCTGCTACAGGCAACTTCTCTTTGTCAGCTTAAACATAATTTCAATACATTTGGCTGCTTTTCTTGATACCTATAGTAAACGGCACGACTTAAATTCATCCGATTATCTAATTGCGATGCAGTTCATCTATAATATGCGTACGAGTTTTAATATGAATCTAATGGTCGACCCATTTAACTATAAAGCTAGAGAAGATTTGTGATGTACAAATTTTGGGCAGGATAACGGATCGTGAATTTACTGCTCAATATACTTCAGCGGCAACTCATAGAAACGAAACAACTTAATTGCACATAATATCTGCAATAAACACGTACGGCAAAAGGACACTTCCTAAAAAATTTTACTGGCTGCGGATGAAATCATCAATACTGCTAATTTATTTGAAGGCGCACCTTCCACTTCCCCTGATATCCCCCTTTTAATTATTTTCTATGTAAAACTGATAATGACAGTGATTTCGATTAATGTAATGTAATATTGCAAAAACGAATATGTCTATGTAAAATAGACATTCCTAAGTTGTTATTCTTTATTGTTCTATGAAATTTATTATAAAATGCACTAAATATTGTTGCACAATGCGTTTATTCATTAAGTTTTCTACAACATAATTTATACCTACCTTTTAGGTAAGTATCAGGATATTTACCCATTTTTACCCATTTTTACTCAATTTACCCATTTTATCGGGTATTTATCAATTGGATTTTTACCCTCTTCCCATCTCCAAAAATGTAAAATTGAAAGTTACATGAACACTAACCGTTAGTCGAATCGGCTAACACGAGCTTTATAACCACAAAACATAAGAGTTACTGAAGAAGTGTGAATGTTCACTAGAAGAGAATACTAGCGACAGAGAATACAGAAAAGTTCAAGTTGATCGCGCAATTAAATAAAAACCTGCATATGAAAATAAAGACGATGTTAGTCGAATCGACAGTTCTACGGTTAAGATATTTATTAAGATGGGAGTAGCGAAGCTCACCGGGTTGTAGCTAGTACTGAATAAATATGTAAGTTGCAGCAATAGTCTGTCGTGTGGCACGCTCTAGAATTTGTTAATGTCTTTATCTTTTTTGGAATTTAAGTACACAGAAATACTTCAATCGCTTTTATTAAACAGATTTCAATCGATTTTTATTTATTTATAAGGATTAGTTCCTTTAAACACGATTATCTGTGCATACACTAATATTTATTTATTTGTTGTATTTTTAATGACGAACTGATTTTGATTTAAGTCATTTTGTTAAATATTTACTAAAAAAATATATAGCATGTTTTTTATAGAGGTATAGAAATTTAAGTTGGCATTACTTTTCAAAATGACGACCGATTTAACAGCTGTCAAGTGATTTAGTCCCAGTTTGGTTCGGAAATTCATCATGAAGTGACTCACGCCTAAACAACGCTTGCAAATAGTGCAATTTTATTTCGAAAGTAATGGTTCTGTGCGGAAAACGTATCGCGCACTACGTCCATTTTATCGTCGACAAAATTTTCCATCAGAGCTTTTCACACCACGTTTACTCTTATTGATAACTCGCATCCACAGAGACGCTGTACGGTGCGTACAGAAGAAGCTATTGCTGCTGTAGTGCGTAGCATTGAGGAAGACCCGAATGAGTCCATCCGCCATCGAGCACAGGAATTGGATCTGTGTCCATCCACTTTATGAAAGATCTTGGTTTGCATGCTTACAAAATCCAACTCGTGCAAGAATTGAAGCCAAACGATCATCAAGTAAGGCGTAGATTCGTCGAATGGGCCCAGAACGAGATTACCGTTGTTCCCGATTTTCATAAGCGAATTTTGTTTAGCGATGAAGCGCACTTCTGGTTGGCTACGTCAACAAACAAAACTGCCATATTTGGAGTGAAGGTAATCCTCAAGTGTATGTGGAAACACCGTTACATCCAGAAAAACTGACTGTTTGGTGCGCTTTATGGGCTGGTGAAATCATTGGTCCGTACTTTTTCAAAAACGATGGTGGCCAGAACGTTAAAGTCAATGTTGATCGGTATAGAGCCATGATTACTAACTTTTACATTCCTGAATGGAATAACCATGATGTTCAGGAGATGTGGTTTCAACAAGATGGCGCAATATGTCACACAGCTTTGTCACAATAGATTTATTGAAAGACTCGTTTGGTGACCGCCTAATTTCAATTTTTGCACCTGTGAATTGTTCTCTAAGATATTGTGATTTAATACCGCTAGACTACTTTCTGTGGGGCTATGAAAGTCATTGGTCTATGTGGTAAAGCCACAAACGCTTGACCATTTGGAAGACAACTTTCTCCGTGTTATTGCCGATATACGGCCACAAATGTTTGAAAAATTCATCGAAAATTGAACGTCCAGATTGGAGTACATCCGCGCCAGCCGTGGCGGTCATATGCCAGAAATCATATTTAAAATATAATGCCACAAAATTACCTTTCGGATAAATAAAATTCATGGCAATCGAATAATCCATCGTTGTTTTATTGCAACTTAAAGTTCTTTACCTCTATAAAAAACATCCTTTTGTCTTGTATGAATTAATAAATTAAAGATAAATTAAACACCAGCACAAATACAATATACTCCTATTATTTGTAGTAATGTAGGGTATAAATTCTAAAAATGAAAAGAAACAAACAAAATAAGCCAGATACATACAATTGTTTCCAGTCTAAGGTTGTGTTGCTACTGTTGTTGGTACTGATGCTGGTGGTATTACCATTATTGCTATTGTCCCGCTTATTTTGACTGTTCAAGTATTTTGGCCTTTACTAGTGATTTAAAATGATTGCAACAAACCTACTACACACATATTCATTTAGATCCAGTAGTTATTACACCCTTGTGTGACCTACTTCAAACTAACAAATGTTGTTACTACTTTCATGCATTTCGACATGCATGAAAACACATCACATTTTAATTTATTGCCAAATTTATTAAAGCGCTTTTGAAGAATACCCAACAATATGTTTGATTTAGTTAGAGACTGTAGGAATAAAGGCATAAATTCATTATTAAAGATAAAATCTTTAATTCGTTATATTGAAAAAGGAAGTTCTTTTATTCTAAGATTTGGTCAACTCTGTTTTAATACGGTTCAAAAAAAAAAAAAATTATGATTCAGGGAAATCGCAAATCTTTTTAATGTAAACCTAATGTAAACTCTCTTAAGAGAGTTCACATAAAATATTCATATTTTGCGAAATCTAATAAAAGAGAAAATACAGATATTGCTGCCTAAAATCTAAAATGGCACGTGTAAAATGTTGCTTCAGAAAATAGTATTGCTTCTAATGGAAATGTTTAATTTTATAGCTGCTTCCGGACAGCGAATGTTGGGTGTATCGCAGTACTCCATTCAGCTGTCTATTAGGCAAAAGTACGTAGTGGGGGCTGAAAGATCATGGGCAGAGGCAAATTTTGCTTAATTGCTAGACTCGTCTGGCATAGATTGAATAGCAGGCGCTCCAATCAATTGTTTAAAATGGATCGTGGGAGCATCTCCTCTACTCTATGTATCTTCTTTAGGCATTGTATTATGGGTTGGCACGCGCTAAAGGTTGTTGAGAATGAGTAGAGTGTGGTCCAATTCATTTACCAGTATCCTTTTTTAGCTCGAAGTATATTGTTCGTTCTTTCTCCATAGCTTATCGGGCTGGTTTCCGTCTTGATTTTAGTGATTGTGCTTCTATATGGGGTCTATAGCTAACTGTCAAAACCGGTTAATCCGTCCTAGATGATTAGTACAGGTCAGCGCTTCATGTGTGGTATCATAACATGCCGTTATGTGTACAAGTGTGCCTTGAGATTATGAGGTAGTAACTCAATTCTGACCCTACCAAACTTTACTTTTAATAAAATAAATAATTATTTTTATTTTATGCTTTGCGGACAAAATTAAATAGTTAAAGGATTTTTTACTTCTTTTTCTAAAGATGTAATCAGTGTCAGCCTCTACTGCTTTTGCTATAATTCATTGTCCATTGCTCTAGTCGACCGACGAAATTCATTCATAAAGCATTTGTTTTACACCTATTTCTTCGATATATTCATAACTTCGACTATTTTCGTATATAAATATGATGTTTTTGCTGTATTTCTTTTTCGGTATACTTATATCCTGTATCTCGGAGAATCATCGTGTATGAATCGGTACGAATAACTATAAGAACAATGTTTGTACTGACTTTGTAATCAGCTATCAATATGGAGTAGAAGTGTTTAACAGTTTTCTCTTACACCTCACCAAAGCTGCGATAGTGGTCGTTGTGCCGTTACTCCATTCTGCATGGTTTCCAATCGGCCAGTGCCCAGCAAGCGCAGCCACCATTCTGGACACATCTCTTTTACCACGAGCAATAAGCGATCGAGTGCACCTCACGTCACACTCAGGTCAAGATAGCTTCGTAATCCTACCGGAGCCTTTCGCTATCCACCTGCCGTCCGACCGATCCAAGTAGAAGTCATAAATAACCCTCTTCAGTGATCCTATTGGCGATGGCGAATCCGCGCGATCAAGCCTGTCAGCCCGTTCATTCCCGTATAAGTCTTGGCGGCCCGAAACCCAACCCAAGGTCATTTCGGAACGCCTTGGTGAGTAGTTTAGGTCTAGACTCAATGACCTAGTAAAATCACACGGTTACAGGTTTGGTTGCAGCAAACCAAACAATCAATTTACAGAATCAATTAAATAGTCCAACGGCCACTTAAGAAAGTCTCCCATTTAACTCTGCCGTTTAAGTATGGCTTTCTCTTTCCAAGCCTGACGTATATTCCTACCGAAGGCTTTGGAACAGCGTCCGGCAAACTAATATTGATGCATTTTACAATTGTGGTGGTAATTTGAAAGCTCTCACTCAGGCCATTTTGCACTGTATTTTTCTATTTGTTTTCTCTTTAGTTCTCTTTGTTTATTTTTGCTTATTGTTTACCTATGTGTGTAAAAACAGAAGAGAAGAGCTGCTCCTTGCGGGAATCTGCTTTGAATATCCATTGAACTCGGCATAATTATTGCCTAACTGTTAGTTACACCAGCGGTCTTTTTACACGCGTAGTCTCGGTGCTTCAAAAACCAAATCCTCTATTACCTCTTCTGTTATATGACGCAAAAACGTGGTTACTTGCGAAGGCAGATAAAGCTGTTTCTGGAATTTTCGAGAGAAAGATAGTCCGTAGAATATAGTATGTAGCCGTCTGTGTTGGCGGCGAGTGCAGACAACGAATTAATCATTGGTTATGATTCAGAGTGCACCGGCGAAAAGATGTTTCGAGTATGTACCGAAACTCTGATGAAAGAACCAGGTTGAAGCTGATCTTTCAAACTTGATGTGAGGACTTGGAGAAGCAATAACTACGATTGATCTGCCAACTGCAGATTCATTATTAACAACTAATTCTGTATAATCCAGATTGATGCGTTCGCATATATGTGTCTGCTTCTCGTGCAAATGTCTGAATCTAATTAAAATGAAACGTTGCTTCAAGGCCGACATTCACTGCTTCTTCAGGTTTATACATATAATATTCCACAGAAATAAGCCTACTACAATTTCCCCTTTATATTTTATTAGCAAATGTATTGTTTTAATTTGCTTACTTAATATATATTTTTTATTATTATTTCACTGGGTTAACACAATATTGTTGTTGTCGTTGTTGTTGTTATTTTTAGGAAATAATTAATATTTATTATTTGTTGTTCTTTTTTTCTATTTTTTTTATAAAAGTATATGTTGGTATTGCAATTGGTATTGCCATTGCTACTGGATGCTTGCTATTGTTAAAATATCATTTAGCACATGCATGATTGAGTGAATATCATTATGACTATATGGTGGTATTTCCAATCTATGAAAATATTTATTGAAAATTTTTATTATATTTAAGCTGCTTTACATATTTTAAAGTATGTATGTGCATATGCGATTATTCAAAAATAATTTTCCATATTCGATTTGACTGCGTGCATAAACTAAATTATATTTTAAATAAAAGCGAACACTTTTAAAGTTATGAATTAAATATTGTATACATACATATTTAAAAAACGAATATTTGATGTATTGAATTTATGAAAATTTTTTAAATGAAAATAAAAGGTATATTATTACTTATTAATGAGAAACAATATAATTCACATTATTAATATACAATCACTAAAAATATTAACATAAAAGTGAAATTCTTTGTTTTGTTATTCATTGCAAAAAAAAAAAAAAAAAAAAAATTAAGTTAAAAATTTAAATGTAAAAAATCATTGGTTAACCACTAAACTCATTAGAACAATATACTTTGAATTGACTGTTTTAAAATATAAACTTAAATTTAAATTTAATTTTTAAAATTAGCGCAATAATTAGCAAAACCAAAGAGTTTAAAATTTAAATTTTTAATATATAATCGAAGTGTATTTAATAGGTTTCAAATAACACAAAATTTAGTACGTAAATACCAGATGCATTTTTAGAAATTAAGTTGGTAAAACTGCCTTATTTGAGAACTGATCTAACAGCTAATAGCTGGTTTTTGTTTAGTTTGGTTTTCAATTTCTATATGCACAGACTTACATTAGAGCAACGCTAACAAATTGTTTAAATTTGTTATCGAAATAATAGTTCTGTTCGTCAAACTTATTTTGTTCTCTGATGAACCCCATTTTTGGTTCAATAGGTCCGTAAATAAGCTGAATTGTCGTGTTGTTGTTGAAGTGAAGATAATCCACAAGCTTTGGTCGCAACGTCATTAAATTCACAGAAAATTAATATTTGGTGCAATTTATGGACTGGCATAGTAATTGGACCATATGTTTTCGAAGACGGTGATTGTCAGAATGTTACTATCAATGTGAAACATTAGAAAGACATGATTAGACATTTTTTCGTACCTCAATTAATCTTGCTGACATTTGGTACCAAGCGCGCGCTACAATTGCTTTACTCAAAGAAACTTTTGCTGATGGTGTATTCCATTTAATGGTTGAAGTTATTCGCCACCAGGATCATGTTATTTGATCACATTGGATTATCTTCTTCGATAAGCCAGAGACAATTGAATACCTAAAAATCAACATTCGAAGAATTATTGGCGAAATACGGCTGCATATGTTGTGAAAAATTTGTGAAAATTGGTATTTCAAATTGCACCTTGTACACACTAGCCACGGGGGCTACATGACCGAAATCAACATTAAACTTTAAGATCATAAAATGTTCCAGCCAACGAGGCCCCTTTCGTTGATATTAAAAATATATTTCTTTGTTTGATTATGACTTAAACTTGTTTAACTGTAAAATTAACAGCCGATTCCTTTTTAAACTAAGTAGATGATTAGTCTACTGGATCTCGCCTTCATGATGATCATTACTTCATTGCCATATTTCTCCAATAGTTGACACTTTCTTCTGATAATTCGTTTGATGTTTGTCAGTATCGCCGGAGATAAGATGAAGATGGATTTGTGTGAAGGGGGGTTGAACTAGAACCTTGGGCGTTTATGTTGTATTCGGGCAGTCTAACTATACACCATACCACCTTATCATTTACATCGTTATGTATACCATATTGGTATTAGATCCAGCCGGTTTCCATAAGATATCCCAGTAGGTCTTTAAGTCTAGACTCTAATAAGACTACTGAGTAGTTGCCTAAGCAAACTGTTTCTTTTGACTGTTTCTAGGTCCACATTACATTTAACTCGATTGCTCGTTCATTGCCATTGTGTTGTAGTCGCTATAAATTTACTGTCGTAAAAATATTGACTAATTTAGTTTGCGAATGACATTTTATTGTCGCTGAAGATTTCTGATGACTATGCTTTAGCTAAACTGATTTAATTTCTTAAAAATTTTGTGCGGACTAGAAGCGCAGATTTTATATAAAAATTTCAAGCCTTTTGTGGTGTATATGGCGACAAGAATCGTCATATTCTGAAAACAAAATGTTTATCGACTATGCTTTTTACTAAAGACCAATTTGCCGGAAGCTTACATGAACCCTTGGTGACTTTAAATTTGAGCTTGGAAGGTTGAGGTCAAACTTGAAACTCAAGCACGCTGAAAACAAACTAAGTTTTCTGGTAATTGGAGGAGAATATGTAGGAGAGGAAGCACTATTATTAAAGCCGTGATTACGGCTCTGACCCTTTGAGTAAGAAGGGGCAGTATAGCTCTTAATTGCAACACTTGCCTCCCTTTGACTTTGGTGTGCATTTTGTAGTATATCGAGACAATTTAATAATACATGATACATACACATGTATAAGACAAATCACTCTTGGTTATCGGACCTGCTTTGTCATTTTGATGATGTAGTAGAGTTATTAATCTTTCCCTAATTTTAATGACTTATCTTGACGGATATAAAAATGTAACTAATGCTACTGAATCACCAGAAATAAAATAATATCTTTATTATTTTTAATGTTCTTTGCTTTATTACAAAAAAAAAATATATATATATATATATAATATATATAAATATATATGTATTTCAAAATGTACATTATTCCTGTGGCGGACTTCATAGTGAATCATCGTGACATACGCTGAGAATGGTACACCATCGATGATTTACGATGAATTTTCTCTGGTGTTATATATATGTTTTTTTAAAGGAATTGCCCTAATTTTTATATCAATATTTTTAATAATCATTGTGCCTTATTCGTTAAATGTAGCATGTAGTGGACGCATAAGAGAAAATGTCGTTAAGTTTCAGCGTAAAGTCGACGCATAACTACTAAATTTCAGCTTTGCTTAGCCCTCTCATGCACCAAACTTTGTTAAAGCGGCTATATTTTTTCAAAACTTTTATTCCAACAAGATTGAGTTCAAATAAGATAAAAACAAACAAAAGTTCAACTTGCATTCGAGGCGTATTTTTCAGGAAATGTGTTACACATACAACATGGCTCATAGGCGGAGTAAAAATGCCAATGTTTTTTGTCAGAAGATAATAGATTTATTTTTCATTATATTTAATGTATTTTGAAGTTTTCTAGTGGATTATACATTTAAATCATCTTCTACAGGATTATTTCATAGTTTTTTCCATTTTATATATTTAAGGCCTTAATTCTTCCTCCAGCTGTAAACAATGATTTTCTAATTTTTCGGGCAGCTCAACCCTCTTCGCAAATATTACCAAAATGTTCGCATTCATCACTATGAGTTTTTAACAATAATAATATCGGATTCTGCCGTAGCATCAGAGTCATCCAAATCAAACTTAGGAATTTGTTGCATACCTCTTGCTGTTAAACAGTTTTATCGTTTCAAATTGGTAAAGGACTGGAAAATAATGTAAATGTAACAAATATTGAAATAAAAAATATCAAAGCACCATGGTGTATATAAATACAACAGATAAATTATAGTTCCAAAATATCGTCTTACTAAAATGTTTAAATATATATATTTTTTTGTTATATTTCACTTGTTTATAAACCATTGTAACTGAATAAAAATATTCACTGAATTACCTTCAGTTTTTCTAAAAAAAAAAAAAAAAAATGGGCACTTATCTTTTCACAAAATTCATATCAAAAAGATCATCTGACTTGGTCGAAGGAAATTTATAGTAAGAAACACAAAAATTTTTGCGTATGCGAAATTAGTAAAAATTTTATCTAAATATATATAGTAAAATGTCATTTTAAATTACTTCGCTTAAAAATAAGATATCGATAGGTATGAGAAATGTGATCTTAAATAGTGATGTTGTATATAAACTACAAATGCATGAAAGGATTAGTGTGGTGACGTTCAACGACGTTGTGATACATAACTCCTTTTGTTTGTGTCGTTGCCACGGCAACTCATCAATGAAATTTTTTATTTGCGATAAATTCATACGAATTTTGTCTTTATACTGATATTATGACGATGATTCACCGATGAAAATATCGTCAGAATTTGCCACCGCAATAATGTAAAACCACATATAGCTGTACCTTGCCGGCTTATTATATATCTTCTTACTTGTGTATATTATTTATTTAAATATATTTTATGTTTTTAATATTTACATTCCCTAATTTTATTTGGGTTACAGAAATGTAAAAGTAAATAAAACAATTGAACAACTTTTTACTTTACCCAAAGTCAAATTAAAAAACCTTCTTTAAAATTCCAAAAACAAGGAAAGTTAAACTGAATAAACAATGAAAACATCATTGAAATTCCAACAAAGATTTAGCATTTTTAATTTGACCTTTACAAATTGAAACCTTTTTTTTAAACTTATGTACCAAGAAAGTTTTTAAGCGCTTTACTTAAATAATTATATAGAAATAAAAGGTAGATATATGGTATAGGAAATTGGTTGTTGTAGTTCTGGGGAGCGAGTATATACGAAATGGTTAAGGTAAATTCCCGGAATTTGTTATAAATTGATAGCTAAATCATATGTATAGCTATGCTTAAAAGAGTCAAATCATTAAATTTTTAGTATTTTTATGACTTTATATCACGCGGATACAAATCAGTATAATGTATAAATATCTATATCTTCAAAATTGTAACAGTAAGATCCCTTCAAATGCTCCAAATGGCTTCATAGTTAATATAAATCATCAGTCAAAGATTTGGTATAATGGGTCAAGTGTCCATATGACCTCCCAATTAAGCTAAATATTGATTTTTGATATCTTGTGGACGGTAATTCTAAAGTTGCTGAATTGGATTTGAATGATTTCATAGTAAAAATTAATTTATATATACCTCGAATATGGTCTAAAATTTGGTTCGATAAACAACACAATCGTCAATAACTCGACGAGATTGAAAAAGTAGCCGTGGCACACTACATTCATAATGAATATTGAATTTTGTATATGTGGAGAAAAATAATAATTAATGTTTCTTTATCTATTCACATCAGGCTAAGAGCGGGAATGATTGGATAAGCGGGTATGCACATAGCAGACCTGGTAAAATCTATTAAAGATCTGCAACGAATAACTTTTTTGCTTCATATGTGCAACTCGTTGTCGGATAAAGAGAGTACTAACTTTCACTCTAACAGCGCAAACCGAAGCTACTTATGTTGCGTAAAAACTGTACTGATATATATGTATATTCGTAAAAAGATGTACCCATAAAAGTATGTTCACTTCATGTGGTACTTCAAATACACGCTGCATAGAACAGCACATAACTAATGTGTGCATATTGATACATGTAATGCTTTTGCATAATAAGTAGGTATAAAAAGAGGTGTAAGTATTAATTAATAATAATTATTAATATATGTATTTATAATTATTAATAATTAATAGTTATTAATACATATCTTTGTCAGCATTGGTCTTGTTTCACAATATAGATATTTTCTTTGCCAAAATTCTTTGTAGTATTTGTAGTACTTTTTGGTATTTGTAGTACTACGTGAATTTTGATAGTACTCATTGTATTCGACATGTTTTATGCCGGTATTTTCGAGTAAGAAAGAAAGTTGAACATGTATTTGTATACGGCGAACACAGTCATATAACAACAAGAAGTTATTCGGTAATTTTGTTGCTCTCAAAAAAAGTACTTTTCTTCCTCGGATAATTCGGTATGCTAGATCATATTTACTTTTTGAAGTCAAATACATTTGTGGCTTTACTACATATAGCATATATATATTAAGGAGATCGATTATTCGAATTTTTCCAAAACCCGGTTTTCGAATAATACGAAAAGTGGCACTTAAAAAAGACCGGTTGTCGGATACTAATAATTCAAATAACCGGTTAACGGGTTCTTTTATTTAAATAAAATTGTTCTTAATTCTTGGAGCGCACAGCTCGACCACCTGTTTTAAAAATGCACAGAAGCTGTCGGAGAGCTTAAAATTAAATTGGCAATCAATACTAATAATAAAAAATAAAAAATAAAAAATAAAGTTTGTTACACAAACTACTGAAAGTTACTTAGTTTCAAACAGCTACTCAAGGAGCTAATTTCATTTTTGTTGTATTACTTGGTAGAGAATGGAGTTAAAGGTTTGTTATTATAGTTAAGATTTAGGTGATAAATAAGATGACAAAAATTAAATGTTTTACTTTGAATAAATCTATCAGTAATATACTAGACGTTAATTGCCTCGACAAGAAAATTTGCTTAGATTTCGAGCAGCATTGTATGTAATTATTTGCACCACGTATACAATAGTGTGTGTGTCACTGTGCTATGTTAGGTAAGAACTCACCCAAGCAGAACAAGAATCTGGTATTGAAATTTTTAAAACACCTCGAAAATCTCGAGTTACGGGTAAAAAACCAGTTTTTCAGAACTTCATGCATTTATAAGCTAATAACTTAGCTGAGTATTACTGGATTTTTAGATTCTCTTCAGATTTGGATAGAGGAGGAACCATATTTTTTATGAATTATTTGAGAAACTATATTAATTTATGGATAAAATGAGACTTACGATTTAGAAATTCATTGGAAATTGGCGGAGTTATTAAATTTTTAATTAAATTAAATTTTTAAATAATAATACTGTTATCACAAAATTGTATACTTTTTAAAAAATACAGTTTAAAAGTAATGAAAAAAAAAACACCAGTTTGCTGAAAATTGTATGATTTATTCATGAGTTGCATTACGAAAAAGATTAATAACTCCATCAATTTCTAAAACATAAGTCTCATTTCATTCGTAAATTAATATACGAGTAATTCCTTAATTAATTCATAAGCGGCATGGTTCCTATGTAAAATAGTGCGCAAAAACGCATCTAAACTTGAAAAATGTGGAAAAAGTTGTTCACTTGACAAATACACCCAGATTCATCAAGGCTATTTAAACAACATATATATCATTAAAAGGTTCATACCATTTATTTCCAAAGCCTGTAAGAAACCTAAAATCGGGTAATATTCAGCTAAGTTGTTAGGTTATAAACACATGAAGGTCTAAAAAACCGGTTGTTTACCCGTAACTAGAGATTTTGGAGTTGTTTTGATAATTCCAATAACAGATCCTTATTCTAATCGAGATCGCCTATCAAAATGTAGTATCATTTCCCAGGTATTTCAGCTTCGTTCATTTTCGTCGCACTGTGTTATAGTTGAGATAATAGTTAGGATAGGGGTAGCGCAGCAAGCCGAGTTTCAGCTAGTATTATAGAAAAAGACATTGTAGTTCTAGGGTTGAATAAATTTCATACAAAACTATATGCTTTCTTGACAAAATTTTGCGTTCAACATCACATTTTTGGCGTCTTTTGAGAGATGTAAGCTTTCTTTCTTTATTTCTTGTAATATGAAAAATGTTGTATTTTATGATTACAATCTTGTTTTAAACCAGCATTATAAAAATCAATAATTTAAAGATTTTTGTTTTAATTTTTAACCTTTACATAATAAATCTCAATTAAAGAACATTTAAAACATTAAACTTTAATTGCTTTATCATCATTTAAGAAGACATTAAAATTAATTTCTTATTATTATTTTTCACATCCCTTTCTTTGAAGAAGTGAATCAATAAAAACAAAAATTTTATGTTAATCAATAAAGTTTAGCAAAATAAATTCCATCATGCAGAAACAATAAACATCAAGCGAGAACAATTTGGCCAATGCTAATAAACATTTAAACGTAAATTTATTTATTTTAAAATATTAACACACTTTCGACCTTTTCAACTGAAAACGAACGGAAAGATAGACAGACGTGCAGACTTGGAAAGAACATCTTATCAACAGATAACAATGTGTTTTCGAGATACAATATAAACCATTTCTCTATCTTAATGTCCAAAACGTAGGTAGGTATGTATGTATGTACTCGTATGTATGTACGTATGTATGTATATATTTAGTATATATTTCCAGTTGACTGTATTTTATGTATTTTCTTAAGTTTTAATGGATTTTCCTTAAATGTATTTTAACCCACCAAATGGCCATATTAAAACACATAAAGTATGTAAAAGAAAACTTAAAACTAAATGATATGGGTGTCGAAAATGGCCTTAGATAATGTCCAATAAATACTATATGATGCGTTTAGTCATCTACTGTAGCATTGTGATAAATATCAGAAGACAAAAACAGAAAACAAATCTTTATATTGATAAACTAAGTTGTACATGTATATACATATGTATTACAACACATTATCCACATATGGATGAAGAGCTCGTATTTATGTATATAAATAAACACTTAAAAGCTGCTACATATATATCAGAATTGTATACAGTAAAATTTAGATATAATGAAATTCGTTATAATGAAAACTATATGTAATGATTTCTTTCTGAGATCCTTGAAAAACACTTTTTATTGCAAAAACGAACTATATTTATAACGACTAAATTTTGAGTTATAAGTCTCTTGCATATAAGGAAGTACCCACGCAAAAGCCTATGTACAACTAAGCTGGAATGAAGTAAAATGGGAAGTCCCGGTCTTAAAACAACGAAATCTAAATGTGTTTAAGTTTTTTTTTTCTTTTTCAACTTGTGATCAGCTCCCAGAGGATGACCCTACTTTTGCAGCGTATTCTGGTGGTACAAGGAAAATAGGTAATTGGAAGGAGGATAGAGGGAATAGTGTTATCTACGTTTGATTTGAATTTACCCATATCGTAAGTAACATGATAAATTTTATCTGGAAAACAAACGAACGGTGCGAATGAAGAACGAGTTCTGTTTATAAAACGCTGCGCGATTCGTTGGACAATCAAAAAAAGGGATAAGCTCAACGTGGAAAACGAGTGTTATGAGAAAATATGTTATTATTAATAATTAAATCCTTTATTTCGTCAGAACACATTCCGTTATAGTACCGATAGAAAAATGAAAAAACGCCACATTGCGACGATACTCTAACGAATCAATAGAGTTGGCCTACCCTCATTAATAAGCGCCTTCGCCCTCTCCTGTAAGCGGTCGAGAAACTCTAAAATAGACTTTGAATCACCCATACATGAGAGTTGTATTCCATTGTGGGTCGAATATAGGTCATCTAAATATTGAGAAAGTCAGTTGGAGTGAAGTATTTCTTGCACCGTCTTGTAAAACCGAGGTATTTGAACGCTTCTTTCGACACTCGGAAAAAGTGATCGTTGCTACGGAATATCACGAGCATCTAACTCCACAATGTAATGTATACCCATAGCTTAAGACGACACCACACCACCACGTTTGTGTGTCAAAAAACAACATTGGGTCTTAGGCGCATTAAAATCGATCCGAATCGCACGACCCCACTCGGATATTTTTGCGGAGTCACTTGAGAGCAGGGTTGGCAACCCACTGGTTAACCCAATTATACCCAGCCGGGTTTTATTGGGTATTATATTTAAAAAAAAAAACGAGTGGGTTTTTTATTTAAATGTTTTCGTAGTTTATTTGCAACAGAAATAACTAAATTTTACGTACTGGGACTAGAATTTAATTCGGTCCGTTCTTTTTTTAGCTCAAAAATATAATGAATTACAAAGTAAAATTTATCAAATCACTGCTTACTTATTTTCCTCACTTCTGAGCCAATGTCAGAAAACTTCTCCTGTTTTTTAGAGATACACTTTGAAGCTGATTTTATATTTTTTCAAAGAAGGTGATTCGGTGACATGCCAAAACGTATTGCATCCATCCAAACAGACAATATTCAGAAGAACTAATATTTGGAGATTAAGGCGGGTGTAGCATTTGATCGTTTCTAACAATTGTTTGGTAACTTTGGCGATGTTAGACCAAGCATTGTCATGCAAAAAGGAAACCTTATCTGTCTGTCTGTCTTTATGTTACGGCCGTTTTCTCATAAAACATGGTTCAAACGAAGTAATTACAGTCTGCTACGTGAACCGAATTCTAGTAGCTCATTGAAGACAATGATGCCTTGATCGGACTAAAAGTGTGAAATAAATAATAAATAGTAGGAAAAAGTAATTGTACTAAAAAACAGAAAAAATTGTTGACTTGACCGAAATTCGGAAGCAGTTATAAAACTAATAAACCCCCCTCCAAAAAACACCCATCAAAAAACCCAATAAAACCCGGTGGGTAGGGTCTTATTTAAAAAACCCGGGTTTTTGCCAACACTGCTTGAGAGTGTGCCATTCATAATTCGCTTTTTCGCCCTAATATCCAAAAGTCTTGGACTACGATCAACAGAATTTGAATCATAAATGTTCCTGTCGTCTGCGAATGAGTATATGGGATTGAAAATGAAAAGAAGAAAGTCATTCAAAAATATTAAGAATAAAGTTGGAGAAAGAGCAGAGTCTAGCAGCAAAAGCCGCTATACTGCGAAATATATGGTAAAAGCCTCTTTACAATGAAACTAAAATAAAAAAATTAAATTTTTAACAAAAAGAAATAGTCCCGGATTTAAAACAACGAAACCTAAATATGTTTCCAAGAGCACATGTAAAGCCTCCATATAGCAGAGTATACATTCAAAAGCCTCTTTGCAACGTGCAATGTGCTCTTTGTTAGGGCATATTTTTGCATATTTTCCTTAAAAGAGCATTTTTGCATATTTCAGTTTAAGAGTATATTTTCAACCTATTTTCATTATAAGAAAACAATTTAAGCCTCCTTCCTTTTGTGTTCTAAAATATTTTTACAACGAAAACAAAAGTTTTGTTATAAATTCAGAGTCATGGCAGTTTTGCATTACACTATACAAAAAGCAAATATACCTTGAATAACAACTATATTTTTTATATGCGCTTTGGTCGCCTAACTTCAAAAATCATCAGTATTTCAGATTCTATGGATACATTTTTTGTAATTTTTTTTTATAAAATGTGAGAATTTTAAAGAGGCTGCTTCATACATCTTACGATACCTTTGAAATGACTTATTCAATTTCGTTAAGCCATAAAAAATTCCAAATTGAAGCAGCCTTAAGTTATTCTGATATCAATGTTTTTGGAGTTATTGAGAAAAAATCATATATTTTTTGTTAAATATAATATTTTTGATTAGTAAAAATTCACAAAAAATAGAAAGCAGCAAATAAAGGGTTCGCCAAATAATTTTTTTTTGAAAATGCTATAAAAAAACAACTGAATATTTTTTCAAATTTCTTTTTTATTTGAAAGTACAATCCTTCCTACAATCATTGAAATGGCTGCCTCGGCTGGCCATGCAGTAGCCTATTTTTAAGCACATTATAGATTGTGTGCACATTATAGATTGTATTTCACCGATGGCTTCACGAATATTGTCCTTTAAAGCGTCAATTGTCTCTGGCTTGTTGGCGTAACACTTATCTTTGACGGCACCCTAAAATAATAGTCCAACGCTGTCAAATCGCAGCTCCGAGGTGGCCAAATTACATCAGCTCTGCGGCTGATAATGCGATCTTCAAAAACAGGGCGCAAATCATCAAGTGTAGCTTCGGCTGTGTGGCACGTAGCGCTGTCCTGTTGAAACCAAATATTGCTAATATCCTCCTCTTCAATTTTTGCAAACATAAATTCGTTCAACATGGGCCGATAACGATCGCCATTGACTGTAACGGCCACTCCTTGCTCATTTTCGAAGAAAAATGGCCCAATTATGCCTCTGGACCAAAATCCGCACCAAACAATGACTCGTCTTGGGTGTATCGGCTTTGCAATGTATGCATGTGGGTTTTTTGTGCCCCAAGTGCGACAATTTTGCTTGTTTACATACCCGCCAAGATCAAAATAAGCTTCTGAAAAGATTTTTTTTTTTTGCAAAATCGGCATCTTCTGTAAGTCAGACGCAGGCCCAGATTCCCAGCGTTGTTCAAGCGTATACACAACCATATTCGTTCAGCGGAAAGACAAAAATAATTATGTCAAATCAGACATGAGCTAAGTGTTACCATTCACGAAATAAGCACTAGTTGAAAAAAAAGCGTTAGGTCGCGGACCCTTTATTTACCAGTTTCACTATGTATTCATAAAGTTGTATAATAGAAATAATATAAACCATAAGTCATGAAAATCGATGGGTAAATGCATATTTTATTGCCAATAAAGTGAAAGAATCTAGTCTCGAAAAAAAAATGTTTTTTGGTGTAATTGCAGAAAATTCCATTGAACGTATGGTACTATTTATGATTTTGAAAGAAAATAAGAATCTGAACTTCTATGACTTTTGAAATTAGGTGACCATAGCGCATCAAAATAATATAGTGGTTATCCAGGGTCAGAATTTTTTTTTTTCTGTTTGTTGCATAGTGTTATTTGTCAATTGAAATTTATTGCTCCATTAAAATTCCAATTAAACTTATTACCGCTTACCAGGATCTCAAACAATTTTTGTAGGAATATTACAAACTCTAGAGTGCAGTCAGAAGGCGTTTAAGCTGCAAGGTATGTTTGCATATCAAATTTATTTACAAAAAATGCTTAGAGAACTTACGAAATTGCATAAAATAGCAGCAACTGTTATTTTAGGTGTTCTGCATAGTGACAAAGAAGCATCAACCCAAAAATTCTCAATTAGCGCAGCTGTTTTAGACAAAACCAATCACTTCACAATTGGACGGCTTTGTGACAATTCGTTAAAGATATTGAGCATAAATTAAAAAAAGCTTGATTTTGCTCTTTGTCGCAGTGCTGTATATGATGAAAGCTGCTAGAGCCATAAAGGTGTTTTAAACTTAACTAACGCATATTGCATGTACTACAACTAATGCTTGTTTATGTGAACACGAAAATATAAAAAAGTCATTGTAACTGTAAAGAAAGTGTTATTTGGAACTCCAAATAACTCCTTCCATTGTCCGCCGAACCAGTTATATCTCAATTACTACGCTTGCAATTATGAAAGTTCTGGCTAAAAAATGTAAATAGAAAAAGTAAATTTATTTCTATTAGTGGAAGCCTCGGCTTCACTACAGAGTTACTTAAAAAACTGCAAATCAATGGCTTAATATTAGTTCAACAGTATGCCGTATTAACTGACACGTTTCAGAATATTGGCAAAATGAAAGATTGCAATATAAAATTCAATATTAAAATTCATCTAAAACAAATCATAGCCAAAGACAAAGAACTTGATGTAATAAAATGTATATGCCAATATCTAAGAAAAGATCTTAGCGCATCTTATTTACATATGACCCCAGTACATCGATAGACATTGATCATATTTGCGGATTTTTTCTCCATATTTTATGCACATAAAACACTTTTTTAAGAGCATACTTCAGATTTTCCTGGTTAGATTATTTTTCGATCCCCTATATATTCGTTATATCGAAATTTCACTGTACTAAGCATGGATGGTAAAATTCTTAAAATTATGATATAACTTGTATTTGAAATCAAATTTCTGGGTTAAATGTTTTGTAAAATGACATTTTGTGACAATAATTTAAAAACGTAAAATACGTACATATGCTTCATAAAACTCAAATAACTTCTTAAATATTTTTAATAATATACTTGTTGTACATATTATGTACACAGTGACAATATGAATACGACAATAAGAATGCGTGCGTGACATATGAAAAAAATATATGTATTTTACATTATAATATAATTTCATATATTTTTTTTAAATATTTAATTATCACTTTTCACCAGAATCATTATACGAATATATCATGATTTATTAAAACAAAAAATGCAAATAAATTGTTACTAAATTTGCTAGAAAATAATGGCTTGCGAAGCAAATTAGGTTGATATATTACACCATAATTCCAACGCCACATATCCATACTGTTCTTTAATGATAAGTGATGAATAAGTTCTGCGTTCCATAACAACAGGAAAATAGTGTTTTTAACGCTTCTACTTTTTATATTGTTCAATTTGTTACTTAGAAAAGGTGAGTAATTTAAAACAAAATTCAAAAAGTTACTAAACTGGAATTTCGAAAGACGACAAGTAAAAATTCCCCTTATTTCCCCGCGCTAATTTTTTATCAAGCGTAAAATGCACCACTGCAGTTAAAAATAAACCCAAATTTTCCAAAGAATTTTCGAAAAAGTGAGAGAAATGCAGAAGAAATCAATTTCGTTTTCTAACGTCTAAAAAAGCATGTATACGTGTAAGATAATGTTTCGAGCGTTAAACAATGATATAGAAAGATCCACACAACACTGCTCCCTCTGGCAGGCCTTGAAAGACCGAAGAAAGACCTAAAAAATTTATTTTTCTAGATTAACCGTATACATGTTGATGTTTTGGATCAATTTTGAAGTTCTGAAGACAAAATGTGAAGATGATGACTATGTGGGGTCTGTCAAACATTATCTCTTTTTGACTATGATTGACGGTAAAGTTTGTAATGGTTTGACTAAAACTTTTTTATCACAAAAGTGCTACATTTGTGGAGTAACACCAACACTAATAAATAATGAGTCTATCGAATATGTGGTCAACGAAAAGAACTTTAGTTTTGGGTTATCTACATTAGAATCATGGATTCGGTGTCTTGAGTGTCTGCTTCATATTAGCTACCGCAATGAAGCCATGTCAATTCTTCAAAGAAGAAGTTGGATTATATGTAGACGTTCCAGGATTCGAAAACTTTTTCAGGAATCCTGATTTGAGAGCTGATATCATATTATTGCACGTGACGTTGATAAAAGGTCATTGGATTTAAGACTGTGTTCGTGGTATTACATGTATGATGCCGTACACTAGATCCTTGTGCATGTGGCGGAAGTTATACAATCATCTCTTCTGCAAATTAGGCAAAACTCTGAGGAAGTACAGGAAGCTAGCTATAAAGATTGCGATGCAAACTTGACTAACAGGCTGTACATCGTGTCTTATCCTATTTTTAACAGCCTCAATTAGATTGCCGGAAAGAGGACATTTCAATCTATCCTGAGGTCCTAGATTTGGTTTTGAAGCCAACCTGTAATGTAAATAGAAACAGAGTTGATAGTTTAAATGCTTTTTCTAATGATGACTAAACAGTAGAGGATCCTTCAGAAGAAGAATTTAGTGATGCTGAGTAGGTCGAATTTAATTTTGTTTACGTGTAATTCATAGTAATAAAAAATAAATTTTTTGTGAATTAAGTTTTTATTTCGTCCTCTGTAAATACTTGTAAAGAATTTAATTTCTTTATTTTTTCGTATATCAGTAATGAAAAGTATCAACGCTTTAAAATTAAAATACGTCAGCAAATAAGTTCGTCCAGCTAACTTGTACTAGGCGACACACTTTGCGATAGTATCTTTACTTGTGTGCACATCATTGGTCCAGCAGTTGACCCAGCCTTATTTTTGAAAAAGTAAGGTCCAAAGACCAAATACCATTACCTACGACTAGTATCTTTAATTGTTCAACAGTTTGATTATTAAAGATCTGCAGTGCCCTTTTGTGTCAGAAACGACATTAATCATACAAAATTTAATCACAACTGATTTGAATATCCTCCGTTGTATACATATTCAGAAATTTATGGAAAGTTCTCGAAATTTCTTCAAAATATGGTTGCGTTTTTGTTTTTATTTTTTTATTTTGTGATTTTTCATTTTGTGCCACTGTATTAATAGTAAAATTAAGGGCTTTCAAGTAGATTTTAAGACTTCGTAATAGAAAAAATACAACAAATTATTTAAACTTTTTAAGGTGTGAAGCATTGAAGAAAAACCTAAAACTAAACGTTAAATCTAAATAAAACAACTTTTACAACTACGAAATCCTATTTATAAAAACAAATGTATGCGTCTATCTAGTATATACATATGTTCAAGTTAAATTTGGTTAAGGAAATTCTATTTCCTTCATAGATTAAAACCACAAGCAAATATTTTATGTCGTTTTTGTATTCAACAAATTGGTGTTAATGAAGCCCATGAGCACTAAGCTCAATCAGCATAAACTGTTTGTTTTATACTGGTTCTGCAAAATAAAACAAAAAAAAAAAATCGGTGCAGTTACTGAAAAACTATTCGGTATCATGTTAAATATACAATATAAAAAACAACAATTCTAGGTCAGAGGTTTTAAACGAATTTATTTAGTTCTCAATTGACTTTCAGTTTCTTTAAAAAAGTATTTAATAAATAACACAAATTGCTCAAGTTCATGTGCTTAAAAAAATTTCTTCTTACTTAGCACTTACTAGCAAGCCAAAAGATGTCTCTACAAACAAAATTTTTCTTTTACTTTACCAAGTTGTGAAAACAAAACTTTTAACTTTTCATAAGAACAGATTATTAAATGTGTCAAAACTTGAAACAACTGAGAAACAATATGTTACAAAATAACTTGATAAACTCAAATGACATAAAAACATACAAGTGTATAGACAAGATTGCCATACAAACCGAAAAACATAGATACATGCAATTTTTTTTTCTTTTCGAAATATTTTCCTTCAAATGTCATATGCATACAGTAAATTGTATCATTACTGTTTGTTAGTGTATTAAGAAAGTATTGTAAAGGAAAAGTTTAGAAAGTTTTTAAAAGTAGTTTCAGTCGACTAAAGTGCACACTTAACTAAATTGCTACCTACGATTTGAGTTTTTTTTTAGGTTGCTACATCTGTTAATAATATTTACACTAAATCTTAGCATCATACATAGCTTGACATTTGCAAAAGCTACGTAGCCAAGAGCTTATCTATTACTATGTGTGTTAGCGATTTTTACAATTTTGACCGTGAATTTGATCCAAAATTCATCCAAAGATCCATTACTGGCGACGAGACGTGGGCTAATAAGTACGACACGCAATCCAAACATCAGGTAAGTGAATGGCGTTTAACAAATTAGCCGAGACCAACGACGTGGTTTGTTTTCAGTCAAAAACAAAGACAATGCTCATGATTTTCATAGAATACGACGGGGTAGTGCATCATGAGTTTTTGCCAGAGAGCCAGATAGTAAACAAAGAGTATTATTTGGCGATATTAGATGTTTGCGTGAAGCCAGAGAAAGAGTTCAGAATTGTGGCCGGAAAACTCGTGGTTTCGCACCATGATAACGCACCATCGCACAGTTCCACTATTTTTCGAAAATTTTTGAGGAAAAATGCAACAAATACCATCCAACTGCCACCGAATTTACCTAATTTGGCTTCCTCTGACTTCATTCTGTTCAATCGAGTTAAAAAACCATTACGGGGAAAGCGTTTCTGCAGCCGAGAGGAAGTAATGGAGAAATCCCAGGATGCACTGATGGAAATACCGAAAACCGAATATAAAAAATGCAAAAATCTAAGCTATGATGCTAAGATTTAACGGGAATATCGACAACAGATGTACAAAAAAAAACCGGAACTCTTTGATCAAGGTAGAATATAAGGCAATTAGTTTTTAATGTACGATATTGTTCATTATAAGGTTAGATATTGTTATCGGTAATATATCTTATAAATCAGAATCATCTAACTGTTAAAATACGAATTAATAGGAGCACCACCTAAAATTGTGGAATTCACTACAAATGTCGCCGTTTACAAATGGTTTGTTTTCCTAATATCTTACATGATATTTTGAATGGTAAATATCTGTTATTTATTCTCACTTATGGCGAATTATTTTTTGAAAAAATGTTGCACTTTGTCGCCCTTAATTTTTGTGTGCAACCTTTTATAAAAAATTTAATGGAAGGAAAATGTTCTGTGTTTATTTTAACTATGTTTCCTTTAAAAATCTTAGATATTTCTCAAATTTTGATGACATTTTATGGCCAAGAACAAGCGAAGAGCAACATTTTTTATCAGAAAAGAAAACGTCATTTGTCATTGAACAATATAGTGTTTTTTTTGCTTAGAAAATGCTAAATTTAGTGTCAACGAAACGTTAATTTCAGATGAGCACAACGACTAATTACTAAGGATTATTTTGAATATGCCCCATCGATTTCAAAATGTTAGGCAAGAATTTGTACAATCATTTAGGAGTTTCGAAACGTAAGCAATCAGAAGGACTTTTCCAAAAGGATTTACCATATTTGAAATGCTGCTTGAACATCACAAAAAGAAGTTTTTATTTCATAGAATCATTACTGACGATGAATGTATCTACTATGACAACTCGAAGTACAATAAATTGTGTGTGAAACTCGGCCCACTAGAAGAATCAACAGCAAAGTGTTGGAAAAGGCTTCACCTCTTGCGTGTTTAACACTTTTGAAGTGAGCATTGTCCGAAAAAAGCCAATGAAGATGTAATGTTCTATCATGACAATACTCGGCTACATGTTACAAGATCAGTTAAAAACAATTTAAAAAGTAGTAGTTGAGAAGTTTTGGCTCACCAGCCTTACAGTTGAGAGCACTTTTCAAGTGAGCATTGACCGAAAAAAGTCAGTGGAGAGGAACATTACATCATGACAATACTTGGCTAAATGTTACAAGATCAGTTAAAAATTATTTAAAAAATAGTAGTTGAGAAGAAGTTTTGGCTCACCCGTTGTACAGTCTAGAACTTGCACCATCCAATTTCTATATGCGGTTCGTACAAAACGCTCTAATTGAAAAAAGCTTCATTGAGAAGATATGGATATTCAAACAACCAGCAGCTCTTTTGGCACTAAAACAATATGTTGCCAAAAGATTGGGAAAGGATCATAGCTAATTATGGCCAATACTTTGAAAAGATTTATATTCCGCCAATGTTTCAATATAAACAGCAAAACTTTGACGCACATGATGGTGCAAAGTTGTTAGTCGGGATTTACCAAACGTAATTTTCTTAGAAGAAAAAAACTTATTTCAATTTTCTAATTTAAAATTTTCCCGTTATTTTATTCCTCAGAAATGAGTACTAAAATAAATAAGTTCTTCGATTATTTTTAAGTCAATCACGCACAAGCGACTAAACCGCTTTTGTTAAAATTTTAAACATACAACTTCAAAATTGGACCCGTAAGAGTGAATTAGTGACTTTTCTATCGAAATTCTACTAAAAACAAAACAAAAAAACCACTTAAACTTAAAATACATTTTCAAATTATGCACTTATCATCGGTCAAAAAGTGGGGAAAGCGGAAAAGTGGGCTAGGTACTTCCCGTACGAAGTAGTTATTAGCTTTTTATGTCTTGAGAATGGTTAAAGCTAAAGTTGCTGAATTTGGTCTGAACGATTTCATAGTCAATAACAATCGTCTGCCAAAACATTGGCGGAGTCGGAAAAGTGAGCGTGGTATCACCCATACATAGCAAGAATTAATTTTTGTATATCTTGAGAGCGGTAATGGTAGAAGCTTCTAAATTTGGTTTAAACATCTTCGTGCACTATACACATTATCACTCAATAACGGGGCGAGTGGCGTCGTCCATTCATACTAAATACGTTTGATACCATGTGGCATGATGGTTTAATATTCAAACTTAGTAAATTTAATTAGCCGAAATATCTTCAAATTATTATTTGAGGTAGAGCTTAACGGTGGGGCTTACACTTATTCTACATTCCAGTAGGAATACCTCAAGGCTCTACAATGTCACCAATTTGATACTCCATCTTTATACCTGAGTTTAAAACAACCAAAGGTCAAAATATTGATTTTTATGCTGATGATTTTGCGTTTATTACATATGGCAAAATTTCCAACGCAATTATAAAGAGGTTTATTGGCTTTCCAGGAGTTTTTCGACAAATGGAAAATTAAAATTAATAATATTTTCTTATAATAAGACTCCCAAAAGAATATGTACTTGACCCCTTATAATGAATGAAACGGTAATTTCAATACAGGATTCGCTAAAATATCTCGGCGTTATCATGGAAAACAAATAAAATTCTAGTCCACATATCCTCTACACTTGTGAGAAGGCATTAAATTTTGGAAGAAATTCTGAATACAAAATCGAAATTAAATTCTGAAAATAAATTATTACTTTATAAAATGCGCATAGCCCTTATAGTGAGTTATCAAAAACAAACCTTGAGAAGCTTCAAGTGATTCAAAATAAAAAAATTGTGTTTAATTTGAATGCAAGATTTTCCATCGATCGTCTTCAAAATAAAAAATAAAAATAAATCATCAGAAAAAAAAAGTGGGAAAAAGTGTACAAGTGGGAGTGGACCTTCCATACAAAGTAAATATTAATTTTTGTATATCTTGGGAACAATAACAGTGGAAGGCTCTGAATTTGGTCTAAATAACTTCGTAGTCAATACACATCATCAGTCGAAATATGTCGCATATACCATACAAAGTAAATATCTAGAAATCGGTAATAGTGAATGTATGTTTCAGAAGTTGGTCCAAGTAACTTTGTATTCAATATAAATCATCACTCAAAAAGTAGGCGGAATTGGAAAAGTGGGGGTGGTACAAAGTAAATGTTGATTTTTGTATATACTGAGAACATTTAAAGTGGAAGTTTCTAAATTTGGTCAAAAAATGGGAGGAATTGTAAGAGTGGGCGTGGCATAACCTACACATATTTTGTATACCTTGTGAATGGTAATAGTAAAAGTTTAAAAATTTTACTTAAACAACTTCTTGGCCAGGACACATCATTGGGCACGGCAGATCCGATTCATACTAAACATGGAATTTTGCATGTGTAGAAAATGGTGCTGTTAAAATTTCGTGATCTATACATATCAGCCCAAAAACTGGTAGATTGGAACAGCGGGTATTATACAAAGCACACCGGTTAAAATCTATTTATAAAATTTATCTTGTCTATATATATGCGGTGTCCAAAATTGAGGTATCGTTTTCATTTTGCAACCATTTTTGTTCTAATTTATCATAAATTTATGTTTTCAGATTCTAAATACATTCCGGTTAGGTAGTATTGAATGTTACACGAAGGAACAACGCGTTTTTATTATTCAGACATATTTTGAAAATGGTAAAACCTTTCAAGATGTAATTGGGAAATTGATGTGGTTTGTAAAGAATGAATCAAACCAATTTCTGATACCCTGTTCTGAAGTGAAGCGTATTCCAGTAAGAGCGTTCTGCATCGATCGAAACAAATGGTAGTCAGAAGGAGCATGGTCTGGCTGAAACTTCAAATCCACTGTTTTACGAATAGTTTTTGACCGAGTGCTTTAATGATGGAAAATTATGGCCTCGTGTCTGGTGGAATATTCTGGTAATTTTTTGTTAATTACTTTCTTCAAATGAATCAATTGCGTTTGGTACAAATCCCAAGTGATCCACTGAACTGATTTCAATAGCTCATAATGCAAAACACCCTACTGATCCCACCAAATACATTGCATTACGTTGGTGTCATGGATATTGGGCTTCGGCGTTGATTTGGCTGGTTGGCGGGCCTTTACATATGTCTTTTTGCACTTGGGGTTATCGAAATGTACCTATTTTTCATCACCACTAACAGTACGATGTAAAAATTATTTATTTTTTTAGCGTTCAAGCATCATTTCCGACATGCAAAATCGCCTTTCAACGTCTCTTGGCTTCAATTCATATGGGACTGTTGGATGAATCCCAATGATTTTAAATGTTTGTTCTGTGGCTCCAAATGATAATGCAAGTTCTTCTTACGTTTGACAACAATATTTGTCGAGGAATGCTTCCAATTTCTCATCTTCAAACTTTTTCGACTGACTAGGCGTCTCCTTGTCTTCTGTGTCTTAATCGCCACTTTTGAGTCGCCCAAACCATCGTTCACAAGTTTATTGTGTTGGTGCATGTTGATCGTAAGCCGTTTTCTTTAAATGAAAAAAAGTTATAGACTTCTCCGCAAAACATCTTTTTTAGGCACAAAATTCCACATTATTATAGCGCTTGAAAAAATGTGTGTTTACACTTTGGCGTCTATCAATACTGAATTATAATGACAGATGTTTACCCTCCAAAATATCATATTTGTTATTATTGACACAAACCAAATGTGACAGTTATTTCATTTATTGTCCAAATCGACATTGTTAACTTGTATACCCAATACATTCTATAGGTATAAAACACACAGCCTTCCAGCAACGCGGGAAGTGTTACTCTAGTTATGTATATAGTAAATATAATAATTTTAAGTGACTGCTGACATAAAAAAATAAAAAAAGCTTCGTTATCTATCCATATCAGCCAAAGAGCGAGATAGATTGGATTTAAGCGGGTATTGCACAAAACGTAATATTGCAGGAGGTAAAAGCTATCAATATTCAGGAACTATAACTGTAGTAAGTGTTTGGATTTTGACTGGATGGCGATAAAATAAGGAAAAAGGTAAAAAATTATAACTAAGATAATAGCTTGGATAATAATTAAGATAGCTTTAGCTAGCTTGTACTTATGAACATATATAATAATATAATAGTTATTACCATATATTCCGCAAAGTATAATAGTGCGCGACTGAAAAACTTGTGTTAGCATTTTTTAAAGAGACAAAAAAGTGATAGGAAAACAGAGAATTTACCTCCAATACATAAATAGTCATTTCCATACACTTCAGCGAGGGACATTAAACTTCATCTTAGCATATACTTTAAGATAAGTAGGTGGAATAAAAACTGATAGGATTAGGACAAATGAGGATTTATCTACGTAAATACAATAGGTATTATCGTATATTTCAAGAAGTATAACAATGGAGAACTACATTTATTTAGTCTTAGTGCAAATATTCACGACCAACGCCTGATGAGTAAAGCTATTGTGATTATGATTTACTTAGGTTTTAAGCTATATTTTTTTCACTAATTTTTGAAATTCTTAAAAAGACCAATTAGCTGATATTATGCAACTTTACTTATGAGTATAAATATCACTTTTTGTATAAGAGAAATTAATTGAACCTTTAAATTATTAAAATTTTTTAATGTACATTTTTATTTGCCTGAGAGAAAACTTACATATAATTTTTGGATAAAAAAAATATGTTTTTTTTTATTTGTTTTATCAGGCTCAATTTCAAATAATAAAACTTATTGGAAAGTATGTGACTTTGTTTATAGAGTGTCTTCAAAAAGTAAAATAAAAATAATAAAAAATTAAGAAGACAAAACTTTTTACGATGGCAATAAAATTTCGAATAGTAACGAAAAGAACACTTGTAAAGGATTAAGGATTTTTGATTTCACTTCAAATCAAAAAAAGGTCATAAAAAGTTTCCTCTTTACCAAAAAGTAAACCCACCCCTAGAAAACCTTGCGTGTGTTTAAATACAGTTTAGTATATGTTATCTATTGTATAAAATGTTTAGTTAGGTAATAAATCAACTTTAATATTTTGTACCATATTTGGTGCTGCTCCTCCTCTTTTGGACAAATTTCTTAATAATAAAAAAAAGAAAAAAACGTAAAAAGTATCTTTTTATTTGTAAAATACAAAAATCTTGAATCTTGGCAGGAAACTGTAAATCCTGTTGTATGATTTCCTTTTTAACGCATTGTCAGTTTATGTTTGTTTTTTATATTGTAGTAAAATGCAGGACAAGAAGGAGTACAGAAAAAATATGTCCTTTTTGAAAAGTAAGCTAATCAAATTCATATTTGTTATGGAACCTTATTGTTCGTTTTTATTGCTTAAATTGGTGTTGTTGTTGCCTAGGTTATATTATTGCCTTATTTTGTTGCATAAGCAAAAAAGTTTCATAGAAATTTTTTTCTGCTAACATTTGCTACTGTTCTGGTGTATTTGCGCCGTCACTAACGCAACTCTATAATAAAAAGTAACAATTGATGTAAATTGCTCAATAACTGCTTGTTCTTAAAGTAAGAAACATTAGGTGTTGCAAAAATGTATATAATTTAAATCTCTTTCTAAGCAAAAAAATATTGTTAAGCATTCAGTTCCATTAATAATTTTTTTAAATAGCACATGGTCTGAAAATTCCCAAGTCTAACACATAGATGGTGCTAATCTTATTGCATTTATCTCTAACTATCACAAGACAGCTGTTAAAATTTCATGATATTCTACGAATTAGTATGTGAGTTATTGTACTTTTGTTATTTACAGAACAACGAATCAAAAACAATTTCGTGTTTTAATTCTACACTGCTTCTTAATAGGAAAAAATACCGTTCAAGCAAAGCAATGGCTTGAAAAGTATTATGGCGACTCCGCTAAATCAGAAACAACAACATTGGTTTGCTGACTTCGAACACCACAAATTATTAAAAAACAAATTTATTTAAATCGTTTTGAATGATCGAAAAATTAAGTTGCGTGAATTATCTGACATCGTAAAGATATCGATAGAACGCGTTGGCTTTATATTGAATAAGCTTTTGACTATGAGAAAGCTCTGTTTAAAGTGGGTGACGCGTTTGTTCACTGTTGATCAAAAATAAGAACGTGATGATGATTCTAAAATAATGGTAAACCGTATTCGCAAGATTTAGTTCGCAGCGACTACTGGCTGTTCGAAGATCTCAAAAAAATTTCGCAAAAAAAATCGCTAACATTGAGGCCTATTTTGAAGCAAACATTAAATCGTTTTACAAAAGTGGTATGGAAATGTTAGAGCATTGCTGGAGTGATTGTATTGCTCTTGATGGAGATTACATTTATGAATAAAGCTTATTTTGAAAGAAACCTATTTTTTTTTTTTTTTTTGTTAGAATCGTAACTTTTCAGCTCATGTGTTAGCAGTTACAAATTTACGTAATTTATTTAAAGTTTAAATTTTTTTAAAAGCACAAAGATGGGATGTGCACACAGAAATATTTAGCCTCTCAAGCTTGATTTTATATTATCATCTTTTCTAGCCTACGTCTCTATAAGTGCTAAGGGTATATTTTGACTAAATTTTAATGTTTGTAACACATATGCCCAAGATATTATATTAAGTCTAGTGTGATCAAAAAATTCGCTCAATCCACTTTATTCGCCTTACAATATGACGAAAATTGATGTTATAATGGGGACCATTTTGGAAACAGCTAATTGCTTAGTAAACAGAAGGGCTTAACGGGGTTTCATTTGCTTTGAATTAATAACTTAGCGGAAAGATCAACTCCTGGGTTAAGAGAGAATTCATTCAGCAAAGCGCTATGTTCGCTGCCATAAACCAAAAAATAAAATTTGTAAAATTTTCTAACATAATATGACCTCACTATCTAAAGATAGACCAAACTTTGTGAAGCTATATTTGTTTCTCTTTTATCTATATTCTTACTAGCTAAAGCCCGACGTGCTACTTTCATCTTAAGTATTATCTTAAATTCTTAGTTAAATTTTTTACCCTTTTTTTCATCATTTTGTCTCCTTCTGAACAAAATTCGCTCACTTGTTCCTTAAAAAAAAAACACTATTGATTCTGCTATTTAGCTGTATACAGCCTTCAAACAAACCCACATTCATATTTATATAGTAAAGGTATATAGACAGCTTTTATCCAGTAATGTTTCTGCAATTCCCGCTTTTTGGCTGATGTGTTGTCATGTTCCACATATACAAAATCCAATATTGAGTATGAATCGAATCTCGCCCGGTCGCTGACTGATGAGGTGGATTGTCCACAACATTGTTTGAAGCTAATTTAGAAACATCTACTATTGCTGTTCTTAAGATATATATATGTACTAAAACTTATATTAACTTTATATGGGAGGTACCACGTCCAATTTTCCAATTCCGCCCTTGTTTTGCCTGATAATTTGTGTTGATTATAAAGTCACTCAGACAAAATTCAGAAACTTTCGCTTTAAGCGTTTGCAGATATAAAGAAATCAAAATTTAGTTTATATTGGAGGTACCACGCCAACTTGTAATGCCACAAAGTGCCACTCCTTTTGTTATCTTCTTAAAACCAAAGAGATTTCTTTATTTCTGGGAAAATTTTCTCAATAACAAGATAAGATAAAAGAGAAGAAATTTTTACAAATCGATACTGATTTTTTAAAAATTAATTTTGTAAATATATAAGTGCCAATCTTTTTTAGGAAAACTTAAGATAATTCAGTGAAAATTTTTTCTAGTAACAGTAGTTTAAAAACAAGTAAAATACATATAAGAAAAAAATGGTACACATTTTAATTACACAATTTTGTGTGATAAAGGGTGTCCAAAATTTAGGTATCATTTCAATTTTAATAAAACAAGCCTTTTTTGAGATATTAAAAATATTTTTATTTCAGTTTAGTACAAATAGATTCAGGTTAAAAATAAAAAATTACGTCAATCAAGTGATCTCCCCTCTGTAGGCTTGGTAAGCTCCAAATCTGTTACCAAAATTAACAATCACGTCTTTCTTCCGTTTTCAAAAAATCCCACAAAATTTATTTAATTTGTTAAAATTGCACGATTATGGTAATCAAATTAACCCTCCTCTACAAGAAATAATGTGATTCTCGAACTTTTCTTTCGAAAGATCCATTGTTTCACTTGCTGTGTGATAACTGGAACCATCCTGTAGAAACCAAATATTCTTTACGTCTAAATCATCTATTATCCGCCACAAAAAGCTTTGAATCATCTCACTGTAGCGATTTTCATTAACTGTAATCGCATTTCTATTTTCGTTTTCAAATTATGATTTCTTCGGACCACAAACCGCAACCGTTATTGTGGATGTAATGGTTGCTCTAAGATAACTCTTGGGTTCTCTTCACCCCAAATGCGGCAATACTGCTCGTTGACATAGCCTTTAAACTGGAAATGGGCTTCGCCGTTGAAGATTATTTTGATAAAAAAAAATCATATTTTTTTTCTTGTTTTTCGATGGCCCATGAAACGGAGTGCCGACGTAATTCGTGGTCAACAAGTTTTACTTCTTGGGTCAGCAGGATCTTAAAAGTATTTAAATAAAGATCATGATGAAAAATGTTGAATAAAGTGGATCGCGAACGTTGACGAAAGGATGTTTTTGAATCTTACTCAACACTTCTGCTCACAGCTGTATTCTCTGTATTCTCGCTTGAACTATCATTACGTTGATAAATTCTGTTTGTTTCAAATTTCTCATCTATTGGCGCATAAACGAAGTAACTACGCTACGCGAGTAAATTAAACTTTTGTTCCTTTTTTATCTTATATGATCCCAATATACTTGGAAACAAAGTTAAAAAAAGTATAGCTGCCATAACTAACCTTGAAGCATGAGAGGGTTAAAAAAATGATTCTGAGTGCTTGGTATACTAATAAATATTTCTAAGAAGGTGGTGAATAATATTAAAGTTGTGATGAATTGTTTCTTAATTTCTTTAAAATTTCTTATGAAATAACTTATTTCTATATTTAATTAACAAGTCATTTGCTTCTGCAATTACATAGGACAAAGTTGAAATTGAATTTTACACCTGCTGTCATTATGAAAAGCTTTAAATAAGACTCATTAAATTAATTAATTAACTGTAAATTTTGTTGCTTCTTTCGCTTTTGTACAAAATAAAATATGCAGAAAATAAATCTACATTTTGCTGTATTGTTTTCATAATCGCTATTACTTCTAGCAAAGTTGACAGCATAATTAAACATTTTGTTATCTTTGCACTTCAACCAACTCTGAATGGATGATGAAAATGGCTACAATGAATGATAAAAATATGTACTTACATGAACTTACAATAAATGGAAAGTTCTTAAGAGTACTTATATTGTTTTAAATTTTAATTTATTTAACGCTGCTCTTAATTAAAAAAAAAACACTTTTTAAACTTAGGCACGTGACAATTTTGGCACATATTGTCTTTCAACTTTTTATTATAAAATTTATTTGTAATTCAACCAGTTTTCATTTCTGAAATTTCTAGTTTTTCACTCATACTCTGTAACAAAGATATTTCAATTAATCAGGCTTAGGATGAAAATATTGAATATGAGATCAACGCGATGAGTTTATTTAGAAAATGAAAAAAATGTTGCATCAATATATATATATATATATATATATATATATATAAATAAGACATATTGATATATATATATATATATATATATATATATATATGTATATATATATATATATATATATATATATATATATATATATATCAATATGTCTTATTTAAACTGTGTCTTAAGAACTTCAGACAATAATATCATATTCACACACTTGGGGTCAACATAATTTGCCGTTTATAGATGCCATGTTACATTGCGTTCACTTCTGTGTGGCATTTTTTTAAGCATTTTTCTATTTAGCATTTAGCATATTTTTTAGCACTTTCCAACTATTTATTTGGCATTTTTTTAGCTGTACTCAATATAAAATTATAATTAATGTACTTCAAAAATGTTGCTTATTAACCCTAGAATTTTGACAGTCTGGTAATAATGTGAATACACGATCCTTTTTAACCAGGGTTGGCACAAAACTGGGTTTCTTAAATAAAACCCTTCCGAATTTCGTTCAAGTCAACAATATTTGTTCTTTTCAGTAGAATTACATCATTTTTAGACTTTATAATGCAATTTTACACTCTTAGTGCGATCAAGGCATAATTGTGTATAATGAGCTACTAAAACTCGGTGATCAGAGCATTACTTTGTTTAAACCGTGCATTATGAGAAAACGGCCGTAACACAATATAAAAAGAGACAGACAGATAAAGTTTTCCTTTTGCATGACAACGCTCGACATCACGTCGCCAAAGTTGCCAAGCAAGTGTTAGAAATAATCAAATGAAATCCTTCTGAAAAATGTCTATTTCGACGGATACATTATCTTTTAGCATGTCACCGAAGCACTTATTTTTAAGAAATATAAAATCACCTTCAAAGTGTACTCGATTAAAAAGACGATAAGTTTTCGGACATTGGCCCAGAGGTGAGGAAAAGAATTATGCAGTGATTCGATGGATGTCAGGTAAAAGATATTTCCAATGGCTTTTATTTGGCGTGCAAAGAATTTGGTTAACTTTGTTTAACGTGAAACAGGGAGAAAGAAAAACTTTTGTATGTTGACATTTTATAAAATTGCATTTATTTGACAAACAACTTTATACTCCACACACGTAGCGCACGTAGCGCCGTCCTGTCGAAACCATATGTTGCTAATATCCTCCTATTCAATTTTTGTGAACAAAAATTCGTTCAACATGGCCCGATTGACTGTAACGGCCACTCCTTGCTCATTTTCGAAGAAAAATGGACCGATTATGCCTCTGGACCAAAATCCCCACTAAACAGTGACTCGTCTTGGATGTATCGGCTTTTCAATGTATGCGTGCGGGTTTTCTGTGCCCCAAATGCTATAATTTTGCTTGTTTACATACCCGTCAATATCAAAATGAGCTTCATCTGAACACATCGCACACATTCTGCAACATTACCATGATTTTCAATGTAATGTTGCAATATTTCCCAGCGTTGTTCAAACGTATACACAACCATATTTGTTCAGCGGAAGGATAAAACTAATTATCTGTCAAATCAGACTAATCAGATAAAAAAAAATACTAAATGAACAAATTTTGGCTATTGAAGTATATTGTATATACGTACGTCAACGTAATTCCGTAGAAAAGAAGTCTTAAATACTTATTGGCTAATTTGATTTATCGGGTCAATAAGTTCATAGGATGACACATAGATTGCGTAACTAGAATTTTTTCCACATGATTTTTATTTAGTACTAACCTTCAAACGATACGTGTATAAATTTGACGGAAATCTGACTATTGATTCGTGAGTTATAGTATTTTGTGTGAAGCAACTTTCGTTATTGAAAAAAACAAAAATGGAAGAAAGTGAATTTCGAGTTTTGATAACGCATTTCTATTTGCTGGCTTGATAAACATTATCCGAACCATGCTCCAACGAGACAAATGGTAGAGAAGTCGGATTGCTGAATTTAAACGTGATCGCACCAGCACAAATTACGAAGAGCGCAGTGGACGCCTAAATGAGGCTGTTATTCCAGAAAACATCAAAATATGCCCAAATTGGTTATGAACGACCACAAACTGAAGATACACGAGATAGTTGACATTGAGAAGATATCAGGTGGGTATGTTGTCTGTTCAAAGTGCTTGCCGTGTGAGCTCACACATAGATAAAAACGAAAAAAAAATTCATCGTATTTTTCAGATCTAACCCCCAGCGATTTTTACCTGTTTTCAGATCTTAAGAGAATGCTTGTTGGAAAAAAATTTAAGTCCAGTGATGAAGCAAGCGCTGAAACTAAAGCCTATTTTAACGAAAAAGAGAAATCGTGCTATAAAATTGGTATCGTGCTATAAAGTTAAAAAATCGCTATACCCGTTGTAGCGCCCTCGAAGGCAACTATGTTGAATAATAAAATCGTGTTTTGTCAAAATGTTTTTTTTTTCTTACTTATCCCACGGACTTATTGAGTGACCTGTTGTGTGCCATATTTTAAAAAATATTTCGCAAAAAGTGGCTTAAACGGCAAAATTTTATCTGTTCTTTGAAGCATAAAATGTATAAAACTTATACAAAATTCCCCATGACTTTACAAATTTTTAGGGATTATTAACACTACGACTGACTAAAACATTAAGCCACTTTTTTTGGTCCATTTTTTGTATATAAATTTATAAAACTTTAACTTCAATTTTTTAAATAATAATTATTGGGAGTTACGTCAAGACGACTTCCAGGCGACGATATGTTTGTTAGACTGGAGTGAAAGTGTAAAATTTCTCTTTTACTTAATTATTTTTAATAAAAATAAAGGAAATTTTTTTACAGAAATAAAATATCAAATTATAATATTTTTATTTACTTAAACGCTTTTATTTATTTATTTATTTTTATCACATTTAAAATATTATTGTAATTGTATTTGTATGAAATTGAATTGGTATATCTAATAATGGATTTTTTTATATTCGAAAATATATATGTTTGCATTTAGACAGAAGTATTTGTTTAATTGCTAATAACCCTTATATTTTATAATATAAATAAAAGCAATAATAATTAGTATTGCATTATTAATTAGCATTTAAAAGGACTTCTAAAAATCAATAAATTAAGCTTCTAAATAAATACCGTATTTATCACCACAATGCCAAAAAATAAATAAATAAATAAATAAATAAATGAGAATAATTTTTTCGAGCCGGAATGTGTGTGATACTCTACATTGCAATGAAATTTTGGAAATGGTTTAATAGCTAGATAACCAAGAATTTTCTGAATATTACTTTGTTTTTAGGAAAGGCGTTGTTATGGAATTATTATTATTATTATTTTTTTATTTCTTTTGAATTCTGTAATGCGTTAGATTTTCAAGGTTTTGCAATTTAAATAATTTAAAAAAACTATTTAAATTCCGAGTGTATTTGTTTAACGTGATTCTATTTTTTCAAATTTCATTATCTTTATAATCTCATAATACAAAATATTAATTTTCAATTCGAATACGTTTATTAAATAAATATGCGTTTTTTTTGTAGTTAATTGAATTTAATTAAGTAATATTTTATAAAATAAAAATAATCGTACAAATATTTGGCCTATTTTTTGTTAAAATTTTTCTACAATTCGATTTTCTTCTATGAAATAATTAAATTTTTATGGAAAAAAATTAAAAATAAAATCTAAATAAAAAATTTCACTCTCAATTTTCTAAAAGAAAAAAGTTTTAATGTCATTTGCAATAAAAACAATTTTTGCATATATAATAAAATAGAAAAAATTAATGTTGTTATTATAGCAAAAAAAAATCGATTTGAAAACTAATAAAAAATCGACTAAAAACATTTTATAAACAAAAAGAAAAATAACGACTAAAAAATAAATGAAAATATATTCGTGTGTCTACAACAGACCACAAACACAAAGGGGAAATTATTAGTAAAATTTTATGGATTTAAAAAAGAAAATTGTTTTGAATCAATAAGCATCATTGGAGGTTTATTAGAATACTAGCTTTACCCATCTGGCGTTGTTCGAAAATCTTTACATATACATACAGTGGCGACAATTTAAATAGCACGTTTTCAAAAAACACTAAAAATTGTGTAAATTTCTTGTATTTTCCTTTAAATTTAAGTTTTACAAACAGATATTTTATTGTTTTGTTTTTTATTTTAATTTAACAAAACAAAAATTACAAAAACTTAACATAGATGTAAGGTATCTAAAAGGTTTAGATCAGTGAACATTATAAATACCCCGCGTAAAAAAAATCCATAATTGTTTGTATTTAACGTCCGTAAATTAAGTAAAAATTTAATTCGAAAAAGGCAATTAAAAAATGTATTGCTCGAAGAAAGCATTCCAATCAAGACTTGCAGAAATTCTTCCTCGATTACCGAAAAACATGACTTCTATAGCAGAAATTGCCGAAATAAGCTTGTGCTTACGAAAAAAAGTGAATAATGATCTTAAGTACTATAATTCTACCAAATCTGTAGACAATTAAATTTAAAAGAGACGTCAAAAACCTCCCGGAGAACTGACAATGCGATTGTTCGAATGTGTCTAATGGATCTCTTTTTAAGTGGTACAAGCAGCATTGCCAGGGTGATGATTTTATCATAATTTTGATGGTTTTTTAACCATAATATGATTTGATGATATTTAATATCAAATGATGATTTTTTAAATTTAAAAATGAGGTTTCTACTAAAATAACACATTAAGACTAATCGTTAATGTTCCAAAGTTTGTTTCAAATCATATTATAGACAATGACCTAAACGTGTCAAAAGTCAAAGATGAAATAAGAAAATATAGCGAAAACTATCTGAATAGATTAAATAAGCACAACAGCTCACTAGCAATATCTCTACCTGATGATAATGCAGAAATCAGAAGACTGAAGAGATATCACATACTTGACTTGCCATTTCGATAATTATTGTTATTCATTTTTCGACATTTGTTTAACATGTAAATATGCTTATTGATATGTAGTCTATTTTTGTATAAAATCTAACTTTTAAATAACTGAGAAATAGAAAATGTGTTGTATAAATATTGCTGTTCTCACTGGAGAGCACTAATAACTTGTAATATTATTGTATAAAATTTGCTTATTATCCTCAATACTAAAATATATATATATATATATATATATATATATATATATATATATATATATATATATATATATATATATATATATATATATATATATATATATATATATATATATATATTTGTTTAGTTAACCAAAATATTTTTCTAAAAAAAAAATTAAACAAAATTTCAGTTTTTAAAAGGAAAAAAATTTGTATAGATTTCTGATTTTTTTGTTGTGAATCCGGCATTTGTTGCAATCGATGCAAAATGCTTTCACTGGAGTACGCTTCACTTTACAGCAGTTTTTGAAATGGGCTTGATTTGTTAATTGAAACAGAAACTTACTCGTCCGCCTTACGTAGAAGATTTCGGAATCGTTTATTATATGTGTTTGGTTACTATCTATGAAACTACTATGAAATTTAAGTTATAACAGTGAGTTTGACTTGGTCGTACTTTGAAAAGATTTTTCGTTAAATCTATAGACTTATATCGGAAATGCTGCTAAAAAGAAAACTAGAAGGAGTTATTTTTCAGAAAAGTTCAGGAAAAAAAAAATTATTTTCACAGATTTAAATAACGATCTGCAGATGCAATTACAGTGAGATTTCATTCTCAAAAAAGGCATGACCCGACAACACAGCTTAATAAAACTGCACACCACACTGTGATTCGAGCTTGGTACAATTTTTTCTTTTGAAGAATTTGTGGATTAGATACAAGAGTTAAGAATCCTCATTATTGTTCACCTGCTGGGTGTAGTGTCTCCGGAAGTGCTCTGAAACTCTTATTAGACGGAAATTATTGATTCGAGTGCGTTAGTTATTACATTTTATTTTGGTAGCGCATTTCATCTACTACCAATGCAAACAAACTGAGAAATAATTTTGCAAATAGGAGGTAATTTTGAGTTGAAACTATTTAGTTCAAAATTTAATTGAGTTTTTTCCGTTGTGTAGTGGCTATTGTATCAAATGTGCCTCTATAACTGAAAATATGTTTTGATTAACTCAAAATTTTTTCATAATTAACGTCACAACTCGATATAATACTATTTATGTGAAAGAAAACTACTTAGTAACTCATAATCTGTCTGTCACGACTAAAAATATTACTCTTTGGATAATTATGTGCAAGCGGCACAAGTAACATAAAAACGGGCATAACAATGATTTCTCGTGTGAGGAAGACAGTAATGCAAACGAAATTTTCGTGGTCGTTAGATATTTGTTCTGTGAATCGGTTCATGAAAAAAAGCGATTTTGATAAATTTGGAGTTGTGACTGTTCAAAGTTTAGTGTGCAGTATATGTATAGTTCATACATAAATGTAAATAATATTTTTAAAAGCTAATTTTGTTTATTTGACTTTTGTATGTAAATTTTTTGTCGAGTGTTTTCTTATGTAAATCATTATGTAAAAAACGTATGTACCACAACTAAGAAATAAATATGTATGTATTTAATTTACAAATATTTATTATTTATATTTATTTAAGTACACGAATATATTTATATGTGATAAATTTGACACCAGTTTTTGTTGTGGTTATTTTAATGACATCGGTTTTTACAAAATATGCCATCATTAATAACATTTTATGTAAAAAAAAACACTTTGCATAAGGATGTAACATTAAAAAAAACTCATAATGATCAGTCTATAAAAACTACCACCACACCACCTACTGTGTTTAAAAAATAAAAAAATGCATCATTTTTTATTTAAAATTAATCACTTTTTTGTTTAATATTTTTTAAGCATTTGTTTGATTGCGTAAGTTATGCGTCACTGTCATATCAGCTTATTAAATGCTGTGACAGATATTAACTTTTATTTAAATGCGCAAATACGTACGGACATATGAGTCTGTTCAAGTGTACATATTGTTACGTTTTAACCTTTTTAAAACATTTGATTACTTTTAAATTGCGTAAAATGATTTTTTTTATATTTTTTTTACTTGTACACTTTTATCTTAATACAGCAACTTATTTATCTTGTACTTAATATTTTTTTACACAACACTTTTACTCACGCCTAAGCACGACTTCACTTTATGACCACAAAATGTTAACTATATGGGCGTAGTCAAAACAGTCCTCTTATTTATATACCTAATTGCCTACAGTTTGAAAAGTTATGGAAATGTCTCAAATGTCTCAAACGCTTTCACATCCTCTATTTTATGTCTGTTAATTTTTAATATGTAAGATTGTGGTACTCAAACATGGTCAAATTGGCAATGCCGTTAAATACACAAATAAGTATGTCAATATACTAAAATGCCACAATACAGTCCCTGGTGTGGTGAACTTGTATTTTAAGCATTGTTGTTTTGGTAAAAATATAAAAAACAATAGTTGTTATATTACACGGAAGACAAGAACTGTATAGAAAATTAAGCCTGATCTTATCTAACTCTATATAATAAACTTATAACGTCCTCAGATATGTTAATTGTACTTAAAATTCAAGAAAGAAACTCCATTAGTAATGGCCACTAACTGAATTGCGCCTTACTATTTGTAGCATCATTACAATTTTCGAAAACAAATGTGGAAACGTAAAGTCCGCCAATACATAGCTGCACTTTGAAAAGCGGTTTGTGGGCGAAAAGAGTGAAATTTACGCTACATTCTTCTTCAGGGAAAGGACCAAAATATGGTTCACGAATAAGTCAAAAACGGAAAGTAGTATTTCTTAACTTAAAAAATGAGAATTTCTTTTGGAACTGAATTCATATGATGCCAGAAATACGGCGAAAGGTCTAAGCTAACAATGGCCAAGATATTTAATAAATTTATTTTGTACCATGTTCACAATAAACGCCCAATATTTGTAAAAAATTCGACATTATAAAGTTATACACCCAATACAATATATAAATACGACCTAAAGTGGTGCACGGTATATAAAGGGTCCGCCATCTAATGTTTTATTTTTCAACTAGTGCTTATTTCGTGAATGGTAACACTTAGCTCATGTCTGATTTGACAGATAATTAGTCTTATCCTTCCGCTGAACGAATATGATTGTGTATACGCTTGAACAACGCTGGGAAATATTGCGACATTACTTTGCCGATTTTGCCAAAAAAATCATCTTTATAGATGAAGCTCATTTTGATCTTGGCGGGTATGTAAAGAAGCAAACTTGTCGCATTTGGGGCGCAAAAAATCCGCACGCATATATTGAAAAGCCGATAGACCAAGACGAGTAACTGTTTGGTCCAGAGGCATAATTGGGCCATTTTTCTTCCAGAATGAGCAAGAAGCGGCTGTTACAGTCAATGGCGATCATTATCGGGCCATGCTGAACAAATTTTTGTTCACAAAAATTAAAGAGGAAGATATTAGCAACATTTGGTTTCAACAGGATGGCGCTACGTGCTACACAGCCGAAGCTACACTCGATGTTTTGCGCCCTGTTTTTGAAGATCGCATTATCAGCCGCAGAGCTGATGTCGTTTGGCCACCTCGGAGCTGCGGTTTGACACCGTTGGACTATTATTTGTGGGTGCCGTCAAAGATAAGTGTTACGCCAACAAGCCAGAGACAATTGACGCTTTAAAGGACAATATTCGTGAAGCCATTGGTGAAATACATCTGCACACAATCTATTTGAAAGAAATTATTTTCCATTATTAACCGGAAAGATTGTACTTTCAAATAAAAAAAGAAATTTGAGAAAATATTCAGTATTTTTTTTTATAGCATTTTCAAAAAAAATTATTTGTGCGGACTCCATATAATATATATATATATATACATATATATATATACATATATATATATATATATATATTTTTTTTTTAATTTAACAAATTTTATTTTAAAATTCAGTCTGCTTGAATGCAATGAATAATATGCTGAGCTGATTTCGTCTAAAACAATTTTACGATTTTCTTCATTGCTTTTTAAATAAATCTCTCAATTTAACGTTTGATTGGCAAATCTTTTTTCATTCTTTTATTGCATTTTTATTTATTCTCTTGGTTTCCTCACATCATTTCGTTTCTAATGTAAATGCTCTATGAAAACCGTATGAAAATGTTACGGCGCAATATCAATTTATTTTTTAGCTATACCATTGGAGTTTGTCCCTTACTGTGTGAGAAAATCATTTTAAGTAAGTAAAAGATTTGGGTAGTGCTTGTTTCTTGTAAAGTATGTGTAGCCGAACTTCATTCAAAATTTTAAAAAGAAATTAATTTTTGGCGTCTATTTGTAAGCCTAGAGAGCTGAAGTTAAAAGCAAAACTTAAAATGCACAAAATGAATATATGACGCTTAGACATAGACAGATATATGAAGTTATTAAAGGTACTAGTAGACTGCAATGTTAGAATAGTACCGCAATATAAAGGCTTTATAAAATGAGAAGGTAAATCTTGGTAATTCATGACTTGTGATTGTCCTTTTACTATTTCGTGCTCCTGCAACTATTTTCGGCTCTTAAATCTAAAAAGGACAAAGATTTGCGAAAAAAAATAACAATATATTCCTAATAGAGAAAAAGCCTATACCAAATTATATTTACCGGAAGTCCTTCGAGGATTTAAAAGTGTTTTCAAAAGTGTATTAGTTAGAATGTTGGTAGACATTTACATAAAGAAGCCTTCATAATGAACTTATAGAAATTCTAGTATCTATTTGCATTGTCTGCCGCTGGGGTTTAATAGGCAAGACACTTGATATATCGCGAGAATTATATATGTATTGGATTGAGGAAAAAAAAATTTGCTTAATCAAGAGCTTAAACTAGCATCAGCCATCACAGGTTGATATCAAACGGGAACTGACGGAGGATATTGTAATATCTAGAGGCGTCAAAAAATGTAAACACTGTCACTATTTTACGTTTACTCCAAGATAATTTTTAATTAATCGGTTAAGCAGGTTCGAGATGTAATCTTTATTACATTGTTATTTTTGGCTGATAACATGTCAGAATGCCAGGAGTTGTTGAATATCTGTTGAATGCAGCGAAACCTACGCTTAAAGACTAATAAATATATGGTTATTGACGTATATGACATATGTAGAAAAAGAGCTTTAAATATCAATGGGATATTTGTATATCAATTAAAATGTCTGATTCTCTTCTTTGCAAATTCGCTCAAATCCGCTTGGATAATATTTAAATAAGGCATTAACCCATAAGTTAATGGGGGTACGAAAAATCGTTTTTTTTTTTTTACCTGTATCTTCAGATTTTGGAGGTGTTTTAAAAACGTCAAATATATATTCTTGTTGTACTCGATCACAGCATCGTATTATTTACTTATATACAAAAAACAAAAACAAAAAATTTAATACAGGAAGTCTGAAATTTCTAAAAATTGTTCTAGTGGGCAGCCGTGGGCAGAACGAAATTAATTACTAAAGTTCGAAACTAGACACTGGATGCCGAAAAAAGATCCCAGCTTTGAAAAATATAATTTAGATTTTTTAATAAGAAAAATTAGATTTTTTAAAATGCTCTAATTAGCGTTAGTATATGTGTGCCTATGTGTCTAAGCGTAAATAAATAATAATAAAATTTTTTTTCTCTTGAGAGTAGCAATAATGGAATAACCATTACTCATGCAGTGCATTGTACTGGTACTAGGAAAATAGGTTATGGGAAGGACGATAGGTAGAGTAGTGTCTGTGGACGTTCTATTTAAATTTGTTCATGTCATAAGTGACAAGAAAGACAATCGCAGGAAGATTGTTCCACAAACGAATAGTGCGACTAAGAACCAATCTGCCTATAATACATTGTGCGATTTAGTGGACAATCAACTACAAAGGGATGGGCTTTACGGAAATACGTTAAAATATATGATTAGTAGGAATTAATTTCATTAGATGGCTGACCCTTCATATAATATATAATATCAGGTCCGCCTTCTAACGTTTTTTTTCAACTAGTGCTTATTTCGTGAATGGTAACACTTAGCTCATGTCTGATTTGGCAGATAATTAGTTTTATCTTCCGCTGAACGAATATGGTTGTGTGTACGCTTGAACAACGCTGGGAATCTGGGCCTGCGATCGACTTACAGAAGATGCCGATTTTGCCAAAAAAATAATCTTTTCAGATGAAGCTCATTTTGATCTTGGCGGGTATGTAAATAAGCAAACTTGTCGCATTTGGGGCACAGAAAACCCGCACGCATACATTGAAAAGCCCACACAACCAAGACTAGTCACTGTTTAGTGCGGATTTTGGTCCAGAGCCATAATTGGGTCATTTTTCTTCGAAAATGTGCATGGAATTTTTGTTCACAAAAATTGAAGAGGAGGATATTAGCAACATTTTGCGGCAGGACGGCGCTACGTGCCACACAGCCGAAGCTGCACTCGATGTTTTGTGCCCTGTTTTTGAAAATCGCATTATCAGCCGCAGAGCTGATGTCGTTTGGCCACCTCTGAGCTGCGATTTGACACCGTTGGACTATTATTTGTGGGGTGCCGTCAAAGAAAAGTGTTACGCCAATAAGCCAGAGACAATTGACGCTTTAAAGGACAATATTCGTGAAGCCATTGGTGAAATACAGCTGCACACAATCGATAAGTGCTTAAAAATTGGACCGATCGTGTGAGCTACTGCATGGCCAGCCGAAATGAAATTATTTTCCATTATTAACCGGAAGGATTGTACTTTGAAATAAAAAAAGAAATTTGAGAAAATATTCACTACGTTATTATTATTATAATATTAACTAAATTATTTATTTATTATTTTTATTTTTTTATTTTATATATTTTATATATATATATATATATATATATATATATATATATATATATATATATATATATATATATATATATATATATATATATATATATATAATATATATATATATATATATATATATATATATATATATATATATATATATATATATAAAATATATAAAATATATAAATATAAATATAAATATAAATATAAATATAAATATAAATATATATAATATATATATATATATATATATATATATATATATATATATACTTTGAAATAAAAAAAGAAATTTGAGAAAATATTCACTACGTTATTATTATTATAATATTCACTAAATTATTTATTTATTATTTTTATTTTTTTATTTTATATATTTTATATATATATATATATATATATATATATATTATATATATATATATTATATATATATATATATATATATATATATATAATATATATATATATATATAAAATATATAAAATAAAAAAATAAAAATAATAAATAAATAATTTAGTGAATATTATAATAATAATAACGTAGTGAATATTTTCTCAAATTTCTTTTTTTATTTCAAAGTACAATCCTTCCGGTTAATAATGGAAAATAATTTCATTTTGGCTAGCCATGCAGTAGCTCACACGATCGGTCCAATTTTTAAGCACTTATCGATTGTGTGCAGCTGTATTTCACCAATGGCTTCACGAATATTTTCCTTTAAAGCGTCAATTGTCTCTGGCTTATTGGCGTAACACTTTTCTTTGACGGCACCCCACAAATAATAGTCCAACGGTGTCAAATCGCAGCTCCGAGGTGGCCAAACGACATCAGCTCTGCGGACATCATGAGGCAGTGTATTGGATCTGGATCTGGATCTGTTATTATTAATTTATAACATTCCATGCTTAAATATATTGCTTATCTTTACCCTTGGCTGGCCTCGGGGCTTCAATAATGCAGCCATATCAATTAGTTCATCACAAAAACAAATAAAAAATGTTTTGTAGTGCATTAACTAATTAATCAAAAGAGACATACACAATTATATATTTGATTAACTGTAGAGAATCATTTATTCGACGTTGATAAAAATTATTTTTAAATACTTTTTTGGTTTCTGTTTGTTAACTTCTTAAAAAAAAGAACTCCATTTTATAAACACGTCCTTACATGCCTTTGCATAAAAATACATATTCATTTATTCTTTTATATTTATTTGTATTCATATTATATTCTCATCTAAATCTTAAAGGATTTCTGTTGAATGTGCGTTAAAAAAGTTTTTTTTTCATTCATTTCAATACCACTGCAGTTTGAATCAATTGCATGCAAAAGTTTTTCATATTTATAAGGTTTTTTATATTTTTTTTTTTTATTATTTCCATAAAATATGGTTTTATTGAAGGCACATTATAAAGAATAAAAATAAGAAAAATGAAATGTGAAAGCAATCTTTTAAGTTCGATATTTCACATGATTTGGAGTAAATTTATTGAAGATTATTTCAGCTGACATTTAAACAAGTGAGCGAATACGAAATGCTTTAAGTGACTTTTAACTATAAGGAAGCAGCATTTAGTGGCACATTTTATAGTTGGATGTGGTTGCTAGATTTGTATAAATTAAAATGAAAACGCAGTCAAAGAGCAGTTTTTAAATTTTTTTAATGTTGAAAAATTAAATGATTTTCAGTTATTGATTAAAATTTGTAAAACAAATGAAACTCTTTTTAAATTACGAACTAAGCTTATTATATATAGTTTAACTCTTAATGTTTTTAGGTAAGTTATCTAAATTCATATTTGAAAATGTGGAGTTCAGTCAGTTTTCAAACTAAAACTCACAAAAACAAAAATTAAATTTTAGTAAATTCTATCAAAATAATTAAAAAAAATGGCCAAATTTTAGTCTTATCGGAAACAAATTTTTTTCTCACTTTCAGTTGAATAACAATACGAGCTTATGTAGTTTAAGCACTCTTTTTTTAAGATAGGGTAAAAAGATTTATTTGACTGAAATTTTCGCTTAAACGGTATAATAATATACTTAAAGGGAATTTTTATAAATCCATTAAGCACAATCACAATGTTGGGTAGATAAGTAGGTTAAAAAGGAGGAGACATTTAAATATAGTCTCATGTCTCCGTGTACACAGCTTGGCCAGAGTTCAGCCTGTTGCGCGTTCGCTATTAATGCATTAAAATGAAAAAATAATCTATTAATTCAGTTCCTAATGAACTTCGTACTGTTACAATATTTCACTGGTGTCTTTTATTGAAGACCCTTAATGTGATAAATTTCCGGAATCGTGTCAATCCCGTATATGGCAAAAGCCGGAGGCATAGAAAGCGCTTCAAAGTTTCATCATTTTAACCACAAGCCCTGCAACTATTGCTCCCTAGTAAGTCTATGCAATTCAGGTGCGCGCATAAGTTTGAGTGCCTCTTTATAATGCACAAGAACTTACTAATGTCCCACTTGCTCAGTCACAGTAAGCTCCTAACCTTGTTCTAACTGTGGTTCCCCAAAGGAACTTCGCAATCGGCCCCACTGATTCTCTATTCCAAATTAACAAATTAAGACGTGGGAATTTAAAGCCAAACTCTATAATTTAAATTTTATTGCCCCGAAGAGCTTTGGGTCATTCATTTTTTCCCTGGGTTTAATTCACTTCGCCCCTGCATCCACGATAACCTCCTCATACGTGAGAAATTTTTTACCGGCGAAAATTTTTTGAGCTCTGTGAACTGCTAGCAGTTGCTAGAAGCCAAATCTTATGAATATAGTGGGATCAATTCGAATTCGCTATTATTCTGATTGACTTGAGACGTTCTTGAAATGTTTTTAGTCAAGAGTAACCAAACGCGTCACACACTTTGAACAGAGCTTTCCCATAGTCAAATGTTCATGTACTATAAATCCAACACGTTCTTTTAATATCACGGAACTTCACTTTTTAATCATTCAAAACATCATTCTTTGTTTCTGATGTAACCGCCTCATTTGTCCGTCCACTACATTCAGATTCATCGGTTTCTCTACGACCACGTTTGAAGTCAGCAAACCAACATTTTGTTTTCGTTTCTGATGGAGCAGGGTCCCTACAATGCTTTTCAAGCCATTGCTTTGTTTGTACGGCATTTTTTCTTATCAAAAAACAATGTAGAATTTAAAACACGAAATTATATTTGATCCATTGTTCTGAAAATAACAAAAGTTGCGTCACTCTTAGTACAATAACTTACAAATTAATTAATAGAATATTATATGAAATTTTACAGCAAATGCAATAAAACTAGCGCCAAGGGTCCTTGTGTACTCATTTGCCTAGAATTTGTAACCGCTTCACTAGATTCTAAGATTCATAAAATCCTAGTTGATGTGGTCTGTACCTCTTCGCCTATCCGCAAGCAGCAAAAGATTTGAGAGTTTTGTAATGTCTTGACATTAAATTTTTTTATCATTGATGCCAAGCATATTATGGGAGTGTATGTGGTAATAGACCCTATCGCGCTCTTAACACTTCCAGTTCAGTTTCTGGTCAGTATTACTTCCCGATATTTTACCCTGTCAGATATTACCTGGCACCACATTATTTCTGTTTTATTCAGTTTGTATTTTGATTTCCTCCTGCGACCTTCAGGGTACAATCTATTTTCATCATGGATATATAATCGTGAAACCTTCTCAGAATAAGGCCAATCTAGATCTATTTACTCTTTACAATTTTAATGCGGATTGGTTCTTGCCAAAACTCTCTGTTGCAGATCATGCGATATATTAGTCACTGAAGGCCTTACGGCAGGATATTCACATAGGAAGTGTTTACCAGTCTCTAGTTGCAGCCCATGAGTAAATATTCTTCGCAAGCACTGCATATACCAAAACTCAGTGGCTTTTATCCATCTAACGGAGTAGAGTGGATACTTGAAGAGAAAAATAGCGATGCTTAGTACGCGTGAGAGCTTGTAGTGATTTCTGTACCCTTGATGAACTTCAAGTGACTGTTTTGCTTTCCATCTACGATTTGCGATGTCATCACTTGAGCTGCCTGTAGTAGATACAGGCAAAACGATTTAACATCTTCTAATTCTACACAGTTAATTTTGACCTTGTAGAGGTTTTTGGTATTGATGCGTAGTACTTTAGTTTTATCGATGTTAATGTGTAAACAAATCTTAGATGCTAATAGATTTATTGAGCTGATATGTCGGTGCAATTATATATAAGCAGACAGATATCATCATTATACTCGAGATTCGATAGTTGGCTGTTAATACCTGATGAAATGCCTCTTCTAATAGAATTGATCAGTGTTCGGCAAAATATTATTAATGCCTTTTAAAATTGTGAAAGTAGTTGAGAGTCTCTCACTCAGGTCATTTCGCACTGTGTATTTCCACTTCTTTTCTCTTTACTTCTCTTTGTTTATTTTTTGCCTATGCTTGTGACTACGTACGTATGAAAACGGAAGAGCAGATGAGCTCTTTGCCGATATCTGGAATAGATCCCTGTCGTTCCCCAATACTTAAGCCAACTGGATCGCATAAAAAGCGTTAATACAGTATTCACATACATATTTAATTCACAGTTTCTCTTAACATGGTAAGTAAAACATACAGAATCTCTTTCTATGTTAAGCCATTACACTCTCTTCAAATGTACCGAACCAAAAACAACAAAAACTATATTGAAAATTTGAAAAACATTGCTTAACTATGACATTTTACATTGACACACTTTTCTAAAAGTTAAATATACGCATGTATGCCTCCACACAAACACACATTTATTTACCTACAGACACATGCATAAAATATATATTTAACAGCATACTTTATTTTAACATTCACAACAACAAGTAAAAATTGAGGAAAAAGCCAGAAGTGAATAAGAGTATTGAAGGAAAATAACAAAAAAACAAACAGATTTTAAAGACATTGGCGTATAATGTAATCCACTAACAGGAACAGGATTTAGTTAAAATTTTGCCGGTGAACTGTAGACAACGTAGGAGCGGGAGATAACTAAAATATATATTAATAAGAAATAATACAAATTAATAAAATAATTAATATTAATTATATATTAACACATATACTTGTAAAAAAATTTGTTAAATAAGTTTAAAATTAAAAATCAAATTTTTCATAAATTTTGAAAGTTATATACTATTTTAAAATAAAAACTAAAATTTTAATACAAGAATATAAAACACATGCTTTAATGTTAATAAAACTTTTCTTGATTTGATTATACTAAAAGGGTGTTCGTGTGAGAAGCAAATGTGCGTCTATGTGTATTTATATGTATGTGAAAGGATATTAGTACAAATGTATTTGTGTATTAAAGTTGTTTCTCGTACTACCACCGCCTTTATATAAAACTTCAACACGGAAAGAAGTCTTTTATGTTCATTTTAAGTGCTTTCAAACTGTCTTGAAGACAAGACAAAAAAAAAGAGGAAAAAAGAAAAAATACACACTTCCAGCTGTTGTTTGAATTGATTTAAATAAAACAAACATATTTTCTGTGCAAAAAAAAAAAAAAAAAAATAAATAACGTATATGTATATATAAGCAGCGAATGTATAAAATATATGTATATATGTATATATACATATACATATCCATATGCAATAATATGCCAGACCAGCATATTAAATTAACCTCAACAAAATTCGAAATGAGAAAATCAAAAAAAGTTGATATAAATTGAAAATATAAATTTGTTTGTATTTCGAAATATTGTTTTAAGTCTTAAATAAAAGAATTCATTACATACGTACTATATGTATGTATATATGCTTAAGAATTATAAGATAAAAGCTTAAAATCTAAATAAATATTATTAAAGAAAAGCTAAAAAAACAAATCACATAAATAAATATGTAGTGCTTCATATAAAAAAGAAAACAAAATAACTCATAACTTAATTCTCAAATACATTTCTATATGCTAAAATAAATATTACTCTCTAATGGATTACCAGTAAATAAGCAATATGGATTTGATTAATATAACGCTATATATTGGGAATATATTTCTATTATTTTTAGTTATCCTGCCAGGTAAGCTATTGTGAAATTTCAAGGAATACAATTTAATTATTAATACAATTAAATTCCACGAAATACAACGCATAATAATACTTTATATACTGAATCATTGTTGTGACATGTACAGAATTTTTATATGCTACACTATCTCATAAGTACATGGCCTTCCAATAAAAGGTTTCATTTTGATACGCAAAATAAAACGATTTTTTTAGGCGAAATTATCGGACGATTTTTCGGTTGTAAGGGAAAGAGTATGTCATTAATAATAGTATGTCATTAATAACAGCCGAATAGCCACCACAAGACAACGATTGTAGGGCCAAATTTTTTATGAAATTTTTCACCACTAGTCCGCATGTCCTCGAAAAGTTCGCGAATTTCATTTCGGGTCATTGGAATACATTTTTCACGTAGCACAAAAAAAGTATAAATCACAAGACCTCGGTGACCAATTGTGATCGCCTTTTCTGAAAATCATACGCTCAGTGAACTTGTCAAGTAAGAGAACGATAGTATCGTTGCTTGTGTGTGGGGATGCCAGATTCAACATTGCAGAATTTTTGACATTTATAGAGAAAATCCTTGACTTTAGAAAAAATATTTGACAGTAAAAAATATGAGCTACTCGAAAAACTCGGTTACAAATTAACGGTGTAGTATTAAGTTCATCAGGCATTACTATAGCTTATTTGATAGGTCCGAATAATTAAAAATTAAATGTTTAAATAATTAAAAAGATTATGGACTAATCAAGGCTAAGCCAGGATTGAAACCAGGAAAAGTAATGCTAGTATATGATGGGATTGGAAAATAATATTTCAGTATGAGCTTCTACAAGCTGGTCAAGCGATCGACTCGATTCTGTCAACAATTAACGAGATTAAAGCAAGCAATTTAATTAAAATGCCAGATCAACAGATAACGCAACACACATCTTTGATGGCCCGATAAAAGCTGAGAGGCCTTAGCTAATATGTTTTGATATATCCACCATAAAGCATATACCTTGCACATTCTCTGCAGAACTCTCTTAATTGTGTAAATTTAAATTTCGCTCAGAACACTCAATACGGAACATGTAAGTTCTAATAAAGCTCGTTAAATAGCTTTTCATAAAACTTTGTGTAAGGAAATTTTGAAAAATCTTGACGAAAGATGTTTTTTGTTGATTAAGCGTTAAGTTAAGCGAAATCAGGGTCATCGGGCAACACTAAATCAATATCTTCAAATTCTAGCTATACAAGTTTGATAAATGTACCATAACAGCTGTTTCATTCTAGTTTTCATAAAAGTAGAATTATCGAATGACCCCGCCAGACCAAAAGCTGTACCAAAAGTTACATATTGATAATGGAGATGCTTTTCAGTAATAATTCTTGGATTTTCCCACCTAAACTTCGCGGTGCCAGCTGAGTTTGTTGCATTTCAAGGATCCAATCAGCAACGACAAAATGTTGTTGATGGTAGATAGGCATGAGTTCTTGTGTCAACTGAACTTAATGCAAAATACAGTATAAATTCCTATGTGAAATGTCGAATTCCAAAGATCGACAAGAAATGGGTAAGCCTGGGTTTTCCACAACGGAATGGGCTACAACAGCAATATTCTAAGTTTTTCTTGAGCGACGTACAAAAGTTTGGTTCTTCCTAACACTAACTTGTATCGACAGCTAACATTTCTCCATTAATTTAACAATTGCTAGCAGAGGATACAAAAATGCTTTAGTTTTGCGAACAGTGACCGCGAATATTTCATTATCTTTGTAGTGCATTTAATTTTTATTAATGGCGTAGTTAGAGGTTAGTGCATGATAACAGTCTGTAAGTTAGCAGTCGGCTGGTTGACTGGTTAACGAGGTAGTTCATTATGCTCAAGCAAACAAGCAGAGTCGAAGGACCTTCGTTTTCATACACCACTCGTCAAATCTATTGTTCTTATCATCGTAATGTGTACCTGTGTGGTATTGGATACACCCTGTAGCCATGAGATATCTCTGTAGGCTATTAAGTCTAGACACAGGTAACTCACCAAGGTTTATATAGTATGTAGTCACCAAGAAATCTGCTTATTTTGGCACCTAGGCCGTCTCCTCTTTTTTCTTGTCATTGCAGCTGCGACTATAGTCATTGAGGGCAAGTGCACCCAACGTCCAGTTGTTATCGGATAGTTTTTTAAGAGCTTTCAGATTTGAAATGTATAAAATCTGTATTTGAGTTGATAGAATGATCTATATAATTTTATGTTTAAAGATGATTTCATGTAAATGTTGATCGCGGCTACGCTTTAAATGGATCATACGCTTGGTTCAGTTTTGACATACTCTCTCCAACATATCGGCCGGTATCTCACGAATAAATTCTTCAATTTTGGTTGGCAGTGCGTTAACCGTAGAGGGCTTGTTCCTGTAAGGGGTATAGCGTTAAACCGCACGATCTAGGTGGCCAATTGATTGGCCCAAAAACGTGAAATAAACTGTTCTTTGAACTTGCCTCCCAATTGGGACATTGTTTCACGTGCTGTGTGGCATGTGGCACCATCTTGTTGCAGCCACATGTCAGCCAAGTACCATTTTGGGTAACAAAAAAAAAAAAAAAAAAAAAACAGTAACATTCCTGCCTTCGTCACCTAATCCACACCAAACACTGCATTTTTCAAGATGCATCGTCAGTTCTTGCAATGCTACTGGCTACTCTTCACACCAAATACGGCAATTTTGATTGTTCACGTATCTATTCAATCAGAAGCGAGCTTCGCCGCTGAACACAATTTTCCGATAAAAAAGTGAATTTTGATAATAAAATTCACTAATCTGAAGCGTTGTATGTCGTTTCTTGGTTAAATTATAAATCAAACTGAAGACGTTTGATATAACATAACATATTACACGAATACAGCTGAGCCAAATAGAAAGATGCTAAAAAATCATCTGCGTTTCCTGTTAAAGCATCACATTAAAAGCTAAATTCCTACAAGTTTTTAGATTATACCGTATATTTTTATCCTTTTGTGTAAGGGTCTGCGAACTGGCGTAATTGCTACAGAAACCGATTTGGAGACATTCAAAGTAGATTCCATTCCATTCTGGCTATTATTTATTATTATGCTCGAAGAGAAAATTATGACCTTGAACATTTTATCAAAATCCGTATGTGGAGTAGTATAGACAGGTGGTGGGTTAAGGATTATGCATACTTTTCAATAATTTATTTTTAAATATAAAAATGTAGTTCCATGTAGTTCTTATTGTTTTTTTAATGATACGTTATCCATAATGAAATTTTGCCAGAATTTTTTTATCTATTGTACCGTTAAAAAAAAGTAAATAATAATAATTATAATAATAATAAAGGGTCGCAGCTCCGAGGTGGCCAAACGACAACAGCTCTGCGGCTGATAATGAGATCTTCAAAAACAGGGCGCAAAACATCGGGTGTAGCTTCGGCTATGTGGCACTTAGTGCCGTCCTGTTGAAACCAAATGTTGCTAATATCCTCCTCTTCAATTTTTGTGAACAAAAAATCGCTTAACATGGCCCGATAACGATCGCCATTGACTGTAACGGCCACTCCTTGCTCATTTTCGAAGAAAAATGGCCCAATTATGCCTCTGGACCAAAATCCTCACCAAACAGTGATTCGTCTTGGGTGTATCGGCTTTTCAATGTATGCGTGCGGGTTTTCTGTGCCCCAAATGCGACAATTTTGCTTGTTTACATACCCGCCAAGATCAAAATGAGCTTCATCTGAAAAGATGTTTTTTTTTTTTTTTTGGCAAAATCGGCATCTTCTGTAAGTCGATCGCAGGCCCAGATTCACAGCGTTTTTCAAGCGTATACAACCATATTCGTTCAGCGGAAGGATAAAATTATCTGTCAAATCAGACATGAGCTAAGTGCTACCATTCACGAAATAAGTACTAGTTGAAAAAAAAAAACGTTAGATGGCGGACCCTATAATAATAAAAATAACATTTTGTTTTTAAATAACATAAAAAATTATTGGAGTTGTACTTTGTATTTCTCATACATAAAATAATAAACGAAATGAAAAAATTTATATTTATTTCTAGATTTCACAGTAGTGAAATAAAATTATAGAAATGACACTATAATAAAAACATAAAGACATAAAAACAGAAATAAAAAATAAATAAACAAATAATAGACAAAACTAATATTATTTAATTTTTATATTTGACGCATTTATCTGAAACAAGTAGAATATGTTATTTTTTATCTTAAAGTAAGTAAAGTTTAGCAATTTTGGTAAATAGAGAAAAAAACTCAGAAAAATTTTGAAAAGGGGAATAGTTTAGTTATAAACGCCAAATTATTTGCATTTTTTTACATATCATATATATAGTTTTATCAAATATGTTTATAGTTTTATCAAATATGTTTGTAGTTTTATCAAATATGTTGCGTAACAAAAAAATCTAGTCCAGTTGGTAGATTTCTTTATAAGTTTATTTGCTTCTTTGTTTGCTTGCTTGTCTGTCAATCACACTTAAACTACTGAACCGATACTGTTGAAATTCGGAACACAGAGACACCCAGCTCAGTGCAATTCAGTATGCTTTTATTTAAATGGACTGGAACAGGTTAAAAACGATTGATATTTCTTCTAAAATTATCTTTGTTTCCAATAATATATATTGAATATCGGTACATTCATAAATTCTGAAATATGAGGAAAAAAAAGAGATTTTTTGCTTTATAGTCCATTTCTACGAAATAAGTAGTTACTACAGTATATCTTGGGAGATATAAAGGATACAGTCTTCAAACTATCCATATGATATTCTATTGAATTATTAATGTTCATTAAGTTAAAAGACTAACTCGAAAGGAAAATTCAGCGTGGCACTTCTCATAAGAAATAATATTTGTTACCGTACATCTGAATAAATATATGGGACGGAAACTTCAAGCTTCGTCTTTTTCTTTATAAAGACAAATAGAAAGCACAAAACTGGATAGTATCGGAATAAATGGGAATTTATCTCTTATATATAATATATATTGATTCTCGGGTAACGCCGGATCGATAATTGAATGAATGCATACACATAAATTCGAAAAAGTCGAACTTAACTTGTTTAGTTACATTGACAATCAAATACCATTAATAATTCTCAATGAGCTTTTGATACTTTTTTTACAGTTGCACAGTTGCACAAGTCATAATAAAACAAATAATTATGGTATATTTTTAATATCAATGAAACCAGCTTTGTTTAAACGGAAAAAGTTATGACATTAAATAAATTAGTTGAATATGTTTTCGGCCATTTGGCCGCCCTGGTTGGCATGTAATGGCGCAATCTGGAACACTAATTTTTACATTTTTATTTCAAGAAAAATAGACTGAGTCGTAACACTGCTGGGAAAATAAACTGCATCACAACTTTTAAACGTAAATTTCGAAAAGCTTCAAAATTCTTTTTTTTCATAATTGTTTTTTTTATGCGAAAGTTTTTCTGTCATTTGCGATAAGACGAAATTTATATTATTTCCCATTCTAGCACCAGCGTAATGCATTACGTGAGTAGGGGTCATTCTCTTAGTGCTGAGCTGAAAAAAGAAAAAAGTAATAAAAGTGTTGGGTTTTCGGTAAATGGAAATGTCGTTTTCCACTTTAAAGATTGATGGGATATTTTCTTCACTTTTATACCTTTTATAGCAATCACTGTAAGACTTTTAAATAATAACTTTTATTCAAGCTTGTATTTTTTTCAAAAACCGGTTTTCGAATACTTCGAAAAGTAGCACTTTTTAAAAAACTGGTTTTCGGTTAATAATAATTCAAATAACTGGTTAACCGGTTCTTTTATTTAAATAAAATTGTTCCTAATTCTTGAAGCGCAGAGCTGGACCACGTCGTTTTAAAAATAGTCAGAAGCTGATGGATAGCTTAAAATTAAAGTAGCAATCAATACTACTAATAATTCTAACAAATTTAATAAAAACTATGCCAAATAAACTGTACTCAAGGAGCTAAATTCGTTTATGTTATATTACTTGGTAGAGAATGAAATTAAAGGTTGTTATTATAGTTATAATTTGGATGCCTAAGACAAAAAAGTTAAATGTTTTACTTTGAATAAATCTACTAGTAATATACGAGTCCTTAATTGCCTAAACAAGAAAATTAGCTTAGATTTCGAGGAGCACTGTATGTAAATTTATGTACCACGTATTTAATAGTGTGTGTGTCTCTGTGGTATGTTAGGTAAGAACCCACCTTCCAACCAAGAAGTCGTCGGTTCAATCCAGGCCACACCATCTGACAATATTCAACAGCGATATCACCTCACAATATAACTAGCGATTGGTTATGTGTATTTACGCTGTGAAAAACTTCACTAACTAATATATCTGGCGTTCGGAACCGGCGTTTGTGGGTTTGTGGGCTTTCAATGAGTCTAGTTGATCATTCTCCATATATAAAAATCAATACCTATTTTCACAAGATGAGAAAAGTGCATACCTTTTTCGATCTACCTTGGTCTTCAGGTTCTTTGTGAGACGTTCAAAGTTTTCATATATACAAAAATAATACCTAAGTTTATAAAAATAGTTAAATGATGAGCAAATTGGCAATAAAAAAATTATACAAACTTATACAAAATTTACTAATTTAAATTAACCGGTTATTCGTGTTAAATTACCCAGTTGAAGATTTTGAAAAATCCGTATTCGACAAAACCAAAAAAACCGGTTAAAACCGGTTGAATAATAACCGTCCCTTTGTCTTCTCATCATACCTAAAATTAGCCATTGAACTTGACTTTTTTGAGCAGAACACCCAATTAGCATAACAAACTATTAGTAGTTTTTAAACTGTGGTATTCTTATGCATGCTGATGATGTTAAATTAGTTTATACTTCTGATGAGACTGTTCTGAGCAGATTGCTCTGCAATGAAGTGTTGATGTTTTTTTGATTGTAGGATATGTAGAAATATAGTTCATTTTCGCAAGAGTTTAATTCCGTTCGCGTATACAATTATGTAACGCTCGTTATGTAACGCCCGTTAGAGACCGTTACTACTGTTACTACTACCGGGAGTGTTGGTGGACAGGAAACTGTCATTTATTGATCTTATTGATATTATGAATAGTAAGGCTCAGGCTGTTCTTTGTTCTTTGTTTCTATGAAGATAGTGTTCAAGGAATTCACTAAGCAATATATTACTAGATAGTATTGGGCCGATTCCGGAGTATGTTTCGACTATTTAAAATCCTTATTATCAGTATCATATTTTTTCAAATGAGTTCATGCAGAGGCAGTTTCTATTATTCTGTTATATAGTCATGTGAAAAATCATAGGAACATATTGCGGTTTTCTTTAAAAACTTAAAAGAAAAATGTACTACAACTGAGAAACGGTACAAAATTTGTTTATCAAACAACGGCTCTTTACGCCGCCGAAATTTTTTGAATTTAAAAGAGTGTTGGAATTTGAACTTTTTTGATATAAGTTTCCTATTAAACTTCACATGACTATATGTTATGCTTAGGGTGAAATGGGTCTAGATTGGCCCAATACAATTTTCTACATTGGAGCAGAGAAGTCAATTTTGGCTGTTTGTTTTGTTTGCAACTTTATTGCTGGTGATATTGCTGGATATATTTTATCGTTTTTAGCTTTGGACTTTTTCAGGATAATCTATGCGAATTCTTTCCCTTTCCGTAGATTGTTTCAGGATTTAAACTGACATTATGGCCTGTTATATTAAACGTAGTTTGATTTCTTTCTTTAATTAGTAATTTTATATGCATTTTCATCATAAATTTATGGATCTTTTTGAAGTTTTAAGTCTGTCAATTGTTCAGCTTGTGATCATGTTTTGTAGCTGATTCGTGTTCTCATTGCCATAGTTATTTGCTTGTATCCGCTAAAGTCCAGACGAAATAATTTATTGCTCTTTTGGACGAAAATCAGAAAAAGTAGCTACTTGATGATAAAACACGTTGCATGTTGCACACGTTACAGTGTGCGACAAAACATATGCACGAACTGGTTATGAGACATTTTCAATAACGAAAGCAAAAACTTTAAACGAAAGCAAAAAATTTTAAACTATTTTATTTATTTATAAAGTTAATCATCTACATTCACTAAAAAATAAAAATAAAATTCCTATTTAACTGAAAAAAAAACATTTTGTACGTTAAACAAATTTTTCGAATCCGTCAAAATATAAGCACGTCTTCAATAAATTCACTTAAAATATTAATTTTACTAATAGTTGCCTAGATCTTATTTTTTTGAAAGTTCTCTACATGGACTCGATTATATTCGATAATATTTCACCAGAAAGATTCCATTAAAGGTATACCTAAATTTACACGCTCCTTTGTAAATTCAATTTAGACCAATTTGTTTTTGGCAGTAGTAAATTGTTTTTTTGCACTTCGACATGATATTAATCCACCGTCTATAGATCGTTCTTGATACATCTAATCGCTACATTTTATTTTAATTGATTTAATTGTAATAGACATTCTTGATATAAAGACATTCCTTTTTATTTAAAGTACTATCGCATGGTCGTTCCAATAGATGGTTTTCAGGGGTCTACCACCTCTTTTTATATTGTCAATGAGCCAGATGAATGGAAACGGCTTATAATATGGTAAATAGCACTGTTTGATTGCGATTAATGTCACTTATTCATCTATATTATAATCATTAGATATTTTTTTCTCTAACTGCTAATTATTACTGCGACAGATAGGTTCTATTGTGCCCACACCGATCTATAGTCTGTCCAGCATATCTAATGATTTCCTAATAAACATCAACAGATCCGAGCGCTTAATGGTAGATATGTCACCCAGTGAGACTCGATGTTCACCTAAACGTCCCCACCTACACCTTTCAAGAACCATGTTTACATGTTCCACCGTATCTGTTGCATGTGAGCACAATCTACAAACTTTCATATCCGTGACCGTCATCTTTTTCAGATGCGCTCTTAATTTACAGTGGCCTGTAAGAAACTATGTAAGAAGTTTCAAGTCCGGCCTTTCATACTTGAAAACCTCAGAGCGATGCACAAATCGCGGAAAGATCGTCGCCTTAGAGTGACGAAGTCCATTTTGAGCGCTTCAGTGTTACAAGAATTTGGCAATTTCCCAAACCCTAACTGCATTGAGAATGGTAGTAAGCAATGCCGTACAGCAAGGTTCTGGATCGATAAAGGGTGAAACCTTTTCTGGCCAATGCATCCACTCTTTCACAGTGTCCAGGTATCCAAAACAACTGCACCTTACTCCCAAGCAAAATCACTTGCAACATATTATAGCATTATTTGACCAGTATACAAATCATCCGATTTGTGTCAAGTGCTTTTAAGCTTGGCTATCAGTCTTACCCTTGATCCCACTGTCTAGGTTGATATCCGCACATATAGCAATTGCCACGATCTCAGCCTGGAAGACACTTTCGTGTGGGATATAAAAGTCTCGTTTGGGTCCATTGATACCAGCATCAGCACTGTTATTCATTTTAGAGCCATCGGTATACCAGTTCAGGTCAAACTCGCTTCGAACGAAGGCCTATTAAACCAACAATCCCGGTCAGAAAATTCGACCATGAATCTCCTGTCAAAGCACAGATCCAAAGGCATAACATACACCGACTACCCTGCGTAAAAAAGACGAGACTTCCCGAAGCATTTCGCGACCCTTTGGTACAATTTTTCGTCGCCGAACATGCCGCCACCTTCATCATATAAATGTGAAGTGATGATAAACCAATCAAGACCTTCAACCTTTATACGTTCTCATTGCCCCAGTAATACCAAACTGCTAATTGGTTTTAGTCATTTTTGTAGAATATTGCAAAATTTTGTTGACCAGGGACACAGTTTGGTAGATTCGGTACCATTATAAAGACATTCAAATTTTCTCTAATTATTTCTGCAGCGTGGAGAGTGTTCGATGTGGAAGTCAGTGGGCGTGAGCCTAGAGGTCGCCCTTGTCTATGATAGAGAGATCAGGTCGAGGAAACCCTGTCCGCAATGGGTGCGACGAATTGGCGAAGGCACGCGCTAAGCAAAAGTGCCTGGAATGAGGTGCAGCAGCAGGACCAAAATCCGGTAGACGGGTTGAAACAGGCCAATTATTTATGTATGTAATTACTTCGTGCTATTGTTTTGACGTATGCGAAATAGCGGTTTTGTAATTTTAACATGAATTTTTCCTGCTACAAGTTTGTTTTTCTTTGTTTCTGTGTTTTTTTATCGTTATAAATTTGAGCTTTTTCATGTTATGAAGCTATATGATAGTAAGTACGAGCTCGTGCATATGTTTTATCGCATATTGTATATATAATAGTATCATTACTTTTTAAATATCTCTTTGCCTAAAAAAATTTTGAAAAAATTAATGAGGTTTCTGTGCCAAATTAATGCGTTAGAACATGTTAAGGAATTTAATAGGCATACGAGTACATAGTTTTTTTAAGCTGTAATAAATGTTCATTTTATGTGCTTTTTCACACAATGGTTAATAAATTATTTAACAGCGAAAAATCTTTGTTTAATCTATTCTATGTTTGCTACCATTTGCACTATGAACTAATTAATCCAAAAAATTTATTGTAGTACATGGTTAAATTTTTTTAAATATAACTTACAGTTTATTCTTTCTCTACTATTGATTAAAAATATTTTTATATTAGCTATTAAGATGTCCTTTTTTGTGTTGGAAAAAGTTTCAGACTCGAGATGGAAAATAAGTAATGAAAACATGGTTGATGGAGGCGATGACAAAATAAATGCTCTACTTGTTTAATACCTCACAAGTAATGGTAATGACAACTATAACTTTACATTTTATAATATCATATTATTTTTCTATTTAAGTCATGCTATTGCAGGCAGAATATTGCTACTGTAGCATTTTGCTACCTAATTGTAGTAGTGAAAAATATAAGAAGAATTGCAAGAGAAAAGCAATATTAAGAAAATATAACAACAGCAAAATTTTTTAAGTGCGACAGAATAACAAGCAAATTGATAATCCTTATTAAAGAGAAAGAGAATGACATTAAAAAAAGTTTTGTATAGAATCCTTAAAAAAGTCATAACATTATTTTACTCAACTACAAATTTGCTAAATATGCACGCACTTGAACAAATTTTCAGCAAGGAAAACAAAATAATAAAAAAGAAGAAAAATTAACGAGAAAAACTTTTTTTTAATAATATCTACTATTTCCTACAATTTTTTTCTTTTTTCTCACGCATAATTCCAAGAATAAAGTAGAAAAACAATGCAAATTAACTGACAATATGGTAAAAAAAGGAAAATAAAAAATTGCCAAGAAAAACCCAGCAGAAAAAAAGTGTAATTCGGCACAGATGATTACTGCTGCAAATTTACGGTAAAAAAAAAAATATTTACAGTCAAGGAAAAATGTATACATACATCTTTTGATTAGGGGGTTTTCAAAGTATTGCGGAGAAAATTAAAAAAATGTTTGTATTAATATTTAAGGCATTAATAAATAAGTTTATTTATAAAATAAAAAAGTAATTTACAATTCAGCTTACATCATAAAAACATCAATAACGAAAATATTAAAAATTCGTAAGAAAAAATTCTACATACAGTTTACAAAAAAATAATTATTATTTAAAAATGTTATACTTATGTACACAAAAAATTAAAATTTTACTTCTAATATTTGGTTGATCCACCTTAAGCATCAATAAGCACTTAAAGACGACAGGGCATTAATGTCTCCAAATTCTCTGTAATGGTAGGTGTTATTTCGGCTCATGCATAATAATAATAATAATAATAAATAATATTTCACGGTTACTAATGCTATATTTTTGTAATAAAGTCTAACATGTGCCGGACTAATGGGTTTTAGTCCGGTGACTGCAGTGGTGAATTTAGCTGCTCCAAAGCATAGTAAAGAAGCCATTCTCGAAAAAGTGGACAGTATGTTATCTTACTGTAAAAAACATGGTATTCCAGGGCCAAGCTATAAACAGATGTCTCATAATTTGCTTTAATATTATTTTATAATGATAGCAGTCAATATTATCACCGAATAAAGCCAAAAAAGCCACTTTATTTGACGCCATGATGACCTAAACCATAACGTTGCCTACATATATTATATATATATATATATATATATATATATATATATATATATATATATATATATATATATATATATTTCTTAGGATCCAGTGCAATGTTTGGATTTTCCCAAACTTAGGAACGGCCCACTATTCCGAAAATATTATAATTACTTTCGTCGCGATTAAAAATCGATACCATTGTCTATATGTACTTTAGCAAACTCGAGACAAAGTTCAGGATTCTTCACTGAAATTAGTGACTTCTTACGTGCTATTCTGCTATGAAATCCATTGTCATGTAAAACTTTTATTTTAGTTCGTGGAGCAACAATTTAATTGCAATATTTTTCGATGTTTTCCGCCAATTTTAGGACGTTTATTGTCTGAACCTGATGAACTAATTATACAATAATGGTAACATCACACCTCAAAGGCTTCTTAGGGCTGCCAGATCGTTTTTTTTTTAATAAAATGTTAATATCAAATGAAGGGAAATAAATAATGAATTTGGTGTATTACAAGGATCTGTTTTGGAGGTAATGATATTTATAATATACTCGTATATATCAATGATATGCCAAATATTCTCAAAAATGTGGAATTATATTATATACTGATGACACATTAACATATGCAGAAGGTGATACAGATGAAAAACGTAGGCAAAATATATTGTATAACATTGATAAAATAAACCATTGGCTTAAAGTGAATAAATTAAAACTAAACGAAAATAAAACCAAATTAATTGAAATAAATATGAGTAATGACTCAGCAATAACAATTAATAATGAGAGCATAGAAAAACTTAACAAAATTAAATACTTGGGTTTTATGATTGATAAGGACCTGAAATTATATAAACATATTGAATACATTTGTAAAAAGATCGGGGAAAAAAATTGGATTATTAAAGCAAATTAGAAATAAAATACCGATAATTAACACAATATAAAACCGCATTTTGAATATGGCCCTACAATTTTATACACCTGCTGCACAGAAACGCACATACAAAGACTGCGAAAGCTACAAAACAAAACCATGAGATCGATACTAAAATACAACATACAAGCTCCCATTCAACTTGTGCTGAACATGTTAAAGTGGTTAAAAATTCAGCAAAGGCTAGTTAGTTTAAAGTTTAGCCAGAAAATTAAAATGAGAGACGCGATAGAGTATCTAATTGAGCAACTTGGATCTGTGGGAGGTATGCAACTAAAGTATTCCAGAAATACTGGAAATTTCCGCTTGCTAGTGCAAGCAACAACACAGTAACAATGCATAAATCTCTTCTGTTCAAGGGACCTAAACTATACAATATGCTACCTGATAACATTAAAAATGAATCAAATATTAATATATATAAAAGAAATATAATAAAATTTGTATGGGATACTAATTTAATTCGCATTCTGTAGAAATTTTGTAAAAATAATGCAATTTAAATGATGTTTTTTTATAATATTTATATTACTTTATAATTAAATAAACAAATAAATTTTCTGTACTATTGTTGTTATAATTTTTAATAATCTTCTGTGTAGTGGCATAACTGAATTTTGTTGTCTTAGCAATTTTTTGATATGACTTATTTACCTTTTGGAGATTTACTACCATATTTTAAAGTGAAATATCTATCTCCTTTCGTTTCGCTATTTTCGAGGATACAAATTCAAATTATATCTTCTGTTATTATCACTTTGTCTACTTCAACAATTGTAATGCCATGTAATGTATTAATCAATAAAGTTACCATTATTTCGCTTTTTTGTTTTTAAATTTCTGTTTCGATAGTAGTAATTGCACTTAGTATGTGGAATTTTTTTGTGCTAATTATTAAGTTTTTCCCTAATAAGTTCTAAGTTATATATTTTCATATTATTTTTTTCCTCAGATAATCTTAATTATAAATACCTTAATTTTTGGTATAACATCATTTTCAAGTTTCACCCCTAATTCTCTATAATTTAAAAATCGTAGGGTGTATGTAGTTTTTTTTTTTTTTTCTTAACTCTCTATTATGCATTGTGTATCTTATGATTTAAAAAATTTTTTTTAATTGAACATTAACTTAATTTGTTGCTTTTCTATAGTGGATATTACTAAAGTTGAAGAATTGGTTTCCAAATATGTATATAGTATTTGTATGTAAATGTGTGTTTATGTAACATACGATCAAAAACATTAAACTGTTAGACTGCAAGGTAAAAGACAAGATCGTTCAGTTTTTTAAAATAAATTCTGTTTGGATTTTAAAAACGATCTACCCAAACAAACTGATTTTAAATATTTATTTTATTATAAAGAGGAGGCTATGCCATAAATAAAACTATGCAACAATGGAAAAAAATTTCTGACCGAGGATAAACCCTTTATTTTTTTGATGAGCTTTTGATGGTCAGAAATCATCAGCATTTCAGATGTAATTGTATGTAATGGGTGTCGTACAAGTGATATTTTGCAATATTCGTAATATCACTCATACGCGACAAAACACAAAAGAAAGCACAGCGACAAAATCAACCATTTTTAATTTATGTCCAATATCTCTAACGAATTGTCAAAAAGTTGCCCAATTGTGAAGTGATTGGCTTTGTCTAAAACAGTGCGCTAATTGAGAATTTTTGGGTTGAAGCTTCTCTGTCACAATCCAAAACATCTAAAATACCATTTGCGATATTTTATACAGTGGCATCGATTGTTTCATCTACTGAAATTCATAAAGACTGGTTTTCTGTGCAATTGCGTAAGTCCTCTAGTCCTTCTGATTGCACTTTAGAGTTGGTAATATTTTTCCAAAAATTGTTTTAGACATATAAAAGAAACAATTTATATTGGGTTGGCACCGCCAAGTTCAACAAAAACTATGAGTGAAAATAGACCTTTAGACACAAGTCTAGGTTTGTAAATCAGTTAAGTAGTTGTCGAGTAATAAAATGATGAATATAGGACAACCTTTTATCGCAAACCAATGCAAGCACAAAAATCACATATACATTACCGATTGCTTACCGAACTTAATCCTGTATATGTTCCATAGATTTCAACGTGCAAGAGTTGGGCTGTGCTACCAGGCCAAGATCCATCCGAAAACAATGACATTTTGTATCTGCACTCATTATACTATATAACTGATGGTAGTATTTTTTTTGTTTGTTTTATATTTCTCTTTATATTTTTTAACCAAAAGTAATTTTTCTTTGATCGATTCGTAATACCAAGACAACGACCTTTCCAATGATACCCATATCCTATACCTAAACCAAACGATTTAATTGATTCCAGAAATGGTGCTATCCTGCCCCATTGTATAATGTTCCAAATAATAAATAAATGTCGAACTATTTAACCTTAAGCATCTATAGATATTCGGGCAATTAAAGAGTTATAGCCTATCGACTTCATCTTTGTAATGTACTGTAATATAAAACAATATACGGACCACTTGAACTGAGGTTTCTTGTATGATTCTTGAAGACCAAAGGTAATTATTTGTTAGATTGAATAAATAAATTCTTTTTGGTGATAAATGCCAATAAATATATTAGTAAGCAACTGCAAAAAGTAATGCTAATTCTGTCTAAACCGATTTCAGATTAAAGTTTTTATTAAAATAATCGCTTGAGGCTGCAACTACTAAGAACAATTTTCAAAAATTTTCATTATTTTTTAACCTAAATAACTGTTCATGCTATTTAATCGCTGTTAATATATCTCTCCTATCATAACTAACCATGAAATTTTAACAAACAATAGAAAATTTTATTCCATACTAAAATATTGTTGTTGATAAAAATATTTGCATAAATTAAAATTTCGTACAACCTTGAGCAATTTTGTGTGTATTTTCGAATTATTTCGGCTTTTGTTTAACTCTCCACGACTTATTGCTGTACTTGAATACAAATCTGTGTTAATTTGGAATTTTATTTCACTTTTGTTTTTTTGATATATCTTTTTTTCTTTTTTTTTTGGTACCATTGCCTTAAAACATTAGTTAAATATAATCTTCATATAACCACAATAGAGCTTACAGGAAATTAAATTTTCCATTATTATAACGGCAACACAAGATTATAAAAAAATAACAATTTTAACGAGAGCAACAAAAATGGCAAGAGTAAGAAAAGCAACAATAGAAAAGAATGGTTTTAAACAGGATTATCTGCCTGTCATAGGCCAATTTTATTTAAGGACACATTAGAAAACCAAGAAGACAAATATAAACGATAATATTGTACTAAAGCCACATCAGCAACAAAGGAGTACCACCATTATCCGCCATAACAGAGCATACCACAAAGAAACAGCTAACAGCAGTTTTAACAATGTGAAGCCACTTTTAACGCCTTTTTAACAATTTATAATGTTTACAACAACCACTCAGCCTCATTCAAGTATACATCGTATGTATATGTTGTATGTACATTACTTCTTAGTTTTCCTTTTCTGTGTGTATATGTGTGTGTGTGTGTGTTTGTGTATATGGATAACAATTGCATAATAAATGAAATAATTTTTGCCTTCCGATAACGATAACAGTAAAAGAAGGTCTATAGGCAAATGAGGCGAAGAATTTTAAATGACAATGAAGATGATAATTAGTGACAGATTTACCAACTTATATTGCTTACAAGTACCTTAAATTATGACTATTTCAGTACGTAGATAGAAATAATATAGGGATTTGAATAAAGTAGATTTAGATTGTTATGTATGGTCTACAGGGAGTTAATAATAAGTGTTTCAAATATTTATTACAAAGACATCAACAGTTGGGTTAAATTATTAATTTAATTTATAAAATTAAGGATTATATGGTATGAACTTCAGGAGGTGGCTTAGTCATTGCATACAACAACTAGCAGTCTAAGTTCAAATTTCGGAGTTGATAATGAAAATTTGTATCATAAAATCATTATAGGTAGGTCAGCGCCGATTTATCGTCATTTTGACGATTTTAAGACCAAAAAATAGCATATTAAGCATTTGACTTCTTCCCTTCTTTTGACGATTTTCTTTTAGCACTTCATAAACACTTCAAATTTGATACATGAGTTTGAACCATTAATAGCAAAAAGTAAAAGAAGTTACAGCTTACATCTGGTATGATTTTTTCTGTATCTTGTGTCTTTTTAACTTACTAGGAGCCAAAAAGAATCAACTGTTTGAACATTTAAAACATTTTCAAGTGCTAAATAGCTTACAACTGAACAGAAATTGGCGAAAATTAATAAAAAAAATATGAAATGAATGTTTTATAGCACAAAAGTGTCTAATAAATGTAAAATAAAGCTAAGCATTAAAGAAGAAAGCTTTTAACCCTTCTGCATCCCTCGGATATGTGCCCTTCCTATGACCCACTGCTTGTAAATCGTGTTTTGAAATGTGGGGGGAGAAGGAAAAAACTAAAAGCATAATTTTCGCCGCTATAGTGGACAAATTCAAGCTTAGTGTTCACATCTTATATAATAAAAGGAAAAAATATTGCGTTTGAAAACCAGAGTTGGGTCAAATTGACCCAAGGAGTGCAGAAGGGTTAAATAAGGTAATAAAAAGCTGACTGCTTAGACTTCTGCTGCAAGTGTGACATTGTAGTACACGTTAGTTATTTTTTTAAAAGCAATTATATAAAAAAAAAAATTATTTGAGCTGTCATTTTGTCAGAATATGTACAATTAGTGACATAAGTATTTGTACACTACAACTATTTAGCAGTATTCGTACACTTGAGAAACAGTGGCTCACGGTCAAAGTAAGCAGCCAGGCTATATTTTCTTTACAAAATTATTGTTATCTAATAAACAGCTAATCTGATTGACAAAAGTATTGTAATGAAATTAAAAATGCCTAAAAAAGGATATACCAACTTAGTACATTTAGAACTATAAACCTTATTATGGAATTTATTCTGATGGTTTGTGTCTAGACTGGTAATGCCATATATATTTGTGTTGTTAACAGCAATACCAATTGCCTCTTGTACAGTGCTACCAATTCAATTTCTGGGTGTTGTATTGAAATTAAAGACTTAAATGGATTTGAGAAGATTTAAGACTTTACTAGAACATTCGAAACTCTTGGCAGTTAAATAAATAAGGAACGTTGCTTTGCCTATGTGAGTCAGTTGTAATTTAACAATTATAAAGGAAAGTCGTGTTAAAGGTCTGGTTAGACGAACGTTGTCGCAGACGTAATATAACGTAGCGTACTGTAAGAACATCTGTGCGATTGTGAACACTTAAAAACGTGTCATATGTTTTTTTTTTTCAAATGTGTGGACATAAATTATTAAAATTAAATTAATATTATTAAATTATTAAAAATTGTTTAAATCGCAGTGATGGGTATTATAAATATTCGAATTGTGTACGCTTCGAAAAAAGTACCAAGTAGGCTTAAGTAGTATTTTTTATTTAAGTAGGTATATAAATAAAACATAATTATATTTAAATATATTTACAAATATAAAATACAACAAACTATATACAAAATTATTGCCAAAAAAGCTTATTTGGAGTATTAAGTTATGAGTCAAATAAATGCAATATTATAAAAAGTCAATATACAAAGCTTTTTCTCTTTGGCTCAACGAATGTAACCAAATTTTTTGCGCACCAAAATAATGTCCTGATATCCGTCTTTTTTGTTCATTAAATTTCAATATACTACTCAGTTAAATATTGAAACTAAGTGGCCTACACCTCGGAAACAAGTCGTTGCTGATCCAATGTTCTTTTATTGTGATCTAAGTATTACATATTTGCTTATCTATCACTATCGTGAAAATGTTTGCTTGTCACTTAAGAATGGATATTAAAGCTCATTTTTTAGTTAATTCATTTTCAACATTACAGTATACGTAGGAACTATTTTGTACTAAAATATAGTAATATTTCTAAAACATCTGATACAAATATTATGAAATATATTCAGGATTAAAAATTCCCCCATATAATCTAACATACACACAGACCATCACTGCTTCACGAATGTCACGTAACGCCATTGAGAAATTCTATTTTCTACAGATTGTTACATTACAGCAAAGTGACATTAAAATTCGATAAGAATTTATATTGACTCTCGTATACCAAAATCGAACAGCTGACACGTTATGTTACGACAACGTTCGGCTAATTCTACATTAAGGCGTAAATAAAAATGTTGTACATAAAGTGGAAGTTAAGTTTTTATTGAAACAAATTTGAATTATTTCACATATTAAAACATATACAAAGAAAACTCCAATCAAGCAATGTAAAAGAGGGGTTACTATATAACGTTCCCAAATAGCTTTATCCCCCTTTTCAGTTCTATTATAGTTTCTGGATTTAAATATTATTGAAACTTGATGGGCCTGTGTTGCCATTAAGTCACAAAAACACCTGCCCAATGTTATACAGCCAAAGTGATGCGCAGATATTTCCTCGTATAGCTAAAATTTATTGGAATCGATGCCTAGAAGTCTGTAAATTGTTAATTTTTATTAATTTTGTTAATTATTGTAAACTGTGCATTATGTGATTTCAATGATTTACTGCAATAAAATTAAAATTTGTTCTTGAAAAACGTGAAATTTTTTATTTATTTCTTCTGACGATTTAATGACTTCTTCGATGTTTTAGATGAATTTTTCGCTAATATTTAACGATTTCATGCTTTATTTATCTGGCAGCACTGATCATCACCTCTCGGAGAAAAAAGGAAAAGAAAAAAGAAGGAATTTATGATAAGCAGATTCCTCACCACTACACAGTGGGCGTTGTTTCGAGGCAATAACAGATGTCAACACCATCATCTATTGTAGAACTGCAACAATTAGATCAAGTACTTGCTTATGTGATGGACAAACTGATTATAAAAAAGGCAACAATTTATGAAAAATATTATTTTAATTTAAAGAAGAAAACCTAAAAATAATTATAATATTTTTGCGTTTCGTAGCAGAATTAAGTCTGAATTTATTAACTAAAAAATAATACAAACTACAAATAACAATTTAATAAAAGAGAATCGCTCATTCCAGATTTTACTTAATTCCTATTCCACATATATTAACATTTTTTATCTTAATATTTAAAATCTCTTTGAAAGTGGACTTTACATCTAAGAACGAATAATGCGTATTTCGTAAACGATTTGCCACTCGATAGGCTTACCATCGAAACAAATTGTAGTAGGACGAGTGAGGCAATGTATCCGAAAATTGTCAAAATTAAACATAACGAAGGTCTTGGTCGCATATTTTGCAACAGATCATAGAAACTGGTACCCTTCTGTTTTCACCAACTACAAAGAATTGCCAAAACATAAGCATTTATTCAACTGATTTTCCTGGCTTTAAATAAGATTTCTTACATTTATGGTTCACGCCAAAGTCTAATATAGAGCTAAATAGCATATCGGTGTGCCGCTGTGGTATGGTAGGTAAGACTCCCGCCTACCAACTATAAGGCTCTCTGTTCAATACCAGGCCAGATCCTCTTAAAAAAAAGTTTTCCGACAGCGGTATCACCCCATAACATTAGCTAGTAACTGGTTATGAGTATTATTTACTATTGAAATATTCTCTAATGCATTTGTCGTTCAGAGCCGGCGTTAAACTGTAGGTCCCTTTCAATGAGTTTTGAAAAAGAATCGGATGCAGCTCATTAACTGAGAGAAGTCCCCAAGTAATATATCGAACACACAAAATGCTCGTTCAACATTTCTCGGCTTCTTCGCGTGAGGTACAAAACTTTTTTGTTTTTGATGTATTTTGCTGCTTAAAACATTTAAAAATTTCTGCTTTTTTTGAGTTTGGCAACAATATTCATGGAATAATGCAGCCAATTCTTCTTCTTTGATTTTTTTGGTTGAGCTGGGCTGTTTTTGGCCTTTTTATTGTGCAAATCGTTATTCAGTATGAGCTTCGGTGTGCTTCAGCTGATCCTTTCGCAAATTGAATAACTATGGTTTGTTGGCAGAAAATTCGCACTTTTTAACACCTATGTTAATACTGATATTTTCTTTTTTATGTAAATTTAAATGATAGAATATGGTTTGACTTCGCGAATAACAGCTTTCTAGCCTATTCCCATAAATAACAGAAAAAAAAATAGTTTAAAATTTTCTAAACACATACCAACGATTAGATCACAAACTTACCAGTCATAATTTGTATGAAAATTTGTTTTATGAACTTTTTACAATTTGAAAATAATTTTTATGAATAAGGGCGTTAATGTTCAAAAACAGATTTTCGTCAAAGTTTTTTACGTAGCCGACAGCAAACAGCAAAATAACAAAATTACAATACATACGTTTATATGAAAACAATTATTTTAAAGGCAGCACAGCAAAATCCTAGACAATAATCCTTGCTGCTGCTACTAAACATGAAATAATTTATATTTTTTTAGGCAAAAAAACAAAAATTAGTGATACCAATACAATATAAAATTTTAAATAAAAAAAACGTAGAAATATTTTTTTTTATTTATCAGAAACCGTATAAAATTAAAATATTACGTCAACCAACTTTTAAGTTAATAATTAAAAAGTTTTAAACATATAATTTAATTACTTTTATAAATTTTGAGCAATATTTGAAAAAAGCGATTTTATTTTGGTCGATTTGAAAAGCTTGAGTCTCACCACTGAAAAATATTTTTCTATAACAAATAAAACAGATGACAATGAAACTTAAATTTATTGCTGCTGCTACTTTAAAAATATTTATGAAGTCGATAACGCAGTAACAACAGCTTGCTGCTTGCTTTCATGTTGCTTGCTGTCGGTTAAGTGTTTAATGATTTAAAGGTACAATTTACACTTTTGTGAGTTAAGGTCTCTGCCTCTGATATTCCTTTTTATTCCAACTTTAAATTAGCAACAAAATTTTTTAAATTGTTTAAAATCATTGCCCAATTTGTGTATGAAACCTTCTAAAACCTGCTATACAAGAAGTTCAAAGTCAGGTTTAGAGTTCTTAAGTATGTACTTAAATCTTATCATTAATATAAATTTAATATATGTACACATGTAATAACAACCTGGCCCACAATGTTGAACGTTATCATTTCAAACGACAAACAGCTGATTTGCGGTCATTTGTATTATGAACTGCACACTGGAGCGCTCTGAAATGGTTTACTTTGTACCTGACTTCACTGCTTAATATTTGGTCCCTATTATGTTAAAATTTTTAAATAGTGAACGGAATAGTGGCTATAGTACAAAGTAACAAATAGCGCTACAAGCTGTCAAAAGTTAAGAACTGGTATTTCAAATAGTGTTGCAGTAGATGCGAAAACAAATAAATTTTCCTCAGTATGGAAAACGAGCAAACACAAATTTTTATTGAATTGAATTTTATCGGCAATAATCTATTTATTTATATATATACAAAAACAAAATGCAAAAGAAATATTTTTATTAATATATATTATAATTAGGGTTACCATGATTTTGAGTCTAGTCTTATATTAAATATATTAAACATCGAATTTAATGTCGCTGTAGATAAATATGAAGTTGAATATGCATTTATTTACAAATTTAATAGATAATTTTTTTTATAACACATATTATTTTTGCATAATTATCTAAGCGTTTGTAGAAGTTATCTGGCAACCATAAAGAAGACTTGAATGCTATGTTCATTAAATCGTTAGGTTCACCTACTACTACGTCTTCTTTATTTTGTTACAGGCCTTACCGACAAGCTACGTTTTTCATTGTAAAATTTATATATTTAAGCGCTTTTTTGTACATTGGCGAATTATTTGTGGCATTACTATAGGGTGGGCAATTTAAAATTTGGTAATTAAATAAGCAATAAAACAAGAACGGTTTGAAATATTACCAAATTTATTTTTTTGTTGTGAAGTTAGAAATAAAATATTATTTCATTAATATGGCTGCCGTGGCTGGCATCACAGTATGTGTAAGAGTGTTTGAGGTTGTATCTTGGCAATGGTATCACGAATATTGGCCTTCAAATATTCAATTGTCTCTGTTTTGCCGTCATAACACGTGTATTCTACGACGCCCCACAGAAAATAGTCCAACGGTGTTAAATCGTAGCTTCTCGGCGGCCAACTGACATCACTATTTCGGCTTATTAAACAGCAATCAAATATTTGTGGCAAGTTGCACCTTCCTGTTGAAACCAAACATCGTTCAAGTCAATACCATGCAGAGCGAGCACAAAAAATCGGTTATCATGGTGCAATAGGTGTCTCCGCTGACCGTAATGGTTGCGAAATATGAAATATGGACCACTGCTGGCTCCACTACACAAGCCGCACGCTTGGGTTTTCTGATCCCTACCAATATGAAGATGTACTTCATCTAAAAAGATGATAAGTTTCCAAGAAATTTCAACGCTTCTCAAGCGTAAATCGATTTATTTCGTTTAGTGGAGATAATATACTGAATTTTGTGACAGAATAGAATGACATTATTGTATTGCCAGATACGAAATAACCGCTGGTTTAAATTTAAACTTTTAAGTTGCCCAAATTAGAATACGCTTGAAACGGCTGCCAACCGGCTGCCTTTCATTTGAAAAAATTTTCTTTCGACATCGTGGGCCAGGCTGTAAGCTATAATTGCTTTAATTACATTCCCTTTAATCTATAATAAAAACCCTATTTAAATAAAACAGTTTCACTTAAGTCGATATCTTTAATGTCTACAGTAACTCTTTGTCTACATACGGTTCTTTAATTAAATCGTAATAAAATAACATTTTAAACTTAAAACAATTGCATTGTCCTGATTGAATTAATATTTACAAGAAATTCATCATCTTCTTTATTTCTTTTTCTAGGTACAATATTAGAAAGCGTTGAACAAAGCAATAACCAAAGTATCAGTGGAACGGCAACTATAAAAAGTCGATTATTGAATTTAAAGGCTGTAAATTCTATAGAAACCATAGAAAAATTGTCGTCAACAGCAACTCCAACGTCGTTCTATACAACAGCAAAGAATACAATATTGTTGACAACAATGATGACAACAGCAACAACCAAACAGAACACAGCGACGACATCAACAGAATCAATAAAATTGTTATCTGCGAAAGGAAACACAAAAAATAACACAATCAACAACAGCAAATTGAATAGCCATTATAAGAGAGTAAAAAAGATGAGAAGAAACCTGAAAGTAGCAACTGACAACAATCATGAAATATTAAAGAACAATATAACAACAAAAACAGCAACAACATCAACAAATACAGCTACAATATCAACATTAACATCAACAACGACTAAAGAAAAAGAACTAAAAAATGAGCAAAGTAAACAAGAACAACAATTTAAAGCATTTACACTTTCAGCAACAGATTTCAATTCTGCTAATAATTATGGCTCATCTAAAGAACCCAACAACAAAAATAATTTTGAAAATTCTGAAAGATCTCTAAGTAGAGAAGAGCATACTTTTAAACTTCAAACTGAAATATTTACAAATACAAAATACACAGGAGTAAACACACAAAATTCGTTAGCAACAACCAAAACGTTTAACCAACATCCTTTTGAATACTACCACAAAGATAAGGAAGACGAAGAAGAGCATACACTTAAACAGCAACCAACAATAACAACAACAAATTTTGCAAATAGTAGCTTAAATGAACTTTATATCAATGACCCAAGTATCTTCTTCAAGGATACCAACAACAGTATACAAGAACGAAATAATTATAAAGGTATCGGTCCAACAGCTTCAACTGAAACTGCAACTACAGCTTTTAATAGCTTCAACAAGGCTAAAAGTCCAACAGCAATATCTACAATAACATTGACAACAAAACAAAACCACATGTATGACAACAATAGTGCATTATCGTATTTAGCATATAAAAGTGCTGCTTTAAAGGCATCATCTTCCATTCCAGCTTTGAAAACATTGAATAACAATTTGAATGTACTCAGTAGAAGATCTGTTGGTGGTGGTAGTGGTATTGGTATAGTAGGTGGTAATTTAAAACGAGATACACTAATACCGTCAGCAGGCATAATAATATCTACGGCATTAGCAGCTGTTGGCGACAACAGTTTTATGGAAAACTCTACTCATCAGTTACACGAACAAAAGCTTACTCGTTTTGATGAAAATGATGAAGAGAGTGTATTGAAATCAAAACATAATTTCAAAAGCAATAATTCCTTAGCACATGCAACTCTTGCCATTAAACATACATCACAAGCAACGACAACAAAAATAACATCAAATAGATTGGCTATAAATGAAACGTCATCAACATCAGCATCAGCATCAGTTTCAGCATCATCATCATCGCTGCCATCATCATCGAATGTATCAACAACAGACTCTATCAAACCGACAACAGTAGCAGCGGCAACAAAAGAAATTCCCACAACAACACCAACGTCAAGAACTACATTAAGGACTACAATAAAAACAACAAAACGACGTAAAATAGCAACAACCACATTGAAACCACCACCTACTATTGATGACTATCAAACAGTAACAAGCCAAGCAGGAACTCATGCCTATTTACCTTGTAATGTAAGTATTCCATATGCTAAAGGGTTAACACAAACAATCGGTTTTTCTCGTGCGTTCTGTCAGTGAAAAATTTCAATCGAAAGTAAAATAAGATAAATAGGCTTTTATACCGATATTGTAATATTTTGTAATAGTAATCATTTTTTCCGATTTTTTTAGTCAGTTCTAATGAGTACACTCAACTGTATTGCCACGAAAGGCACACGTAGTATCATGTCTGTGTTTTGGTCCGAAATGAACCAATAACACGCATGTAGATGAAAGATATTTTGTTGATAACTATGTCAGTTAGATCTGACAAGACATGCAAAATATAATTGCCAACAAGATCAGTCCAGCTATACGAAAAATTTGGACCTTGACACAGAAAATCCTCTACCGTTTCCTTTTCATCCTCTTCTTCATCTTCACAACTTCTACAATAATCATTAAAAGGGAGACGAAGTCTCCTTCCAAACACACCAACTGCCCAGTACCTAGTAATAATGGCTACTAAAATACATAGTCGAAGTCACGTTATTCCCATAATGTAATTTGATCGATAACCATTGTATAAGGATTTGCCTCGATGTAGAGCAAGTGGTCTCATTTTTCACTGTTTTTCTGTCCTCCTCAATTGGTATCACAAAATTAGTAGTCTGCATGTGAAAAGGGGCATCCTGACGAGCTGGTCAAACTCCTCATCACTTAGTAGATGACCATTCCTAGTCAGTTCACCTGCCACACAATTCCCTGGGTGACAGAGTAACCTCTTACCCAGATTATATGCAGGTTTGAATATCTCGACATCTCGCTAAGAGACAACCGGAATTCATGATGAGAGCGTTTTAGTCGCAGCTAGACATTCACATCGAATACCCAGTTCACTTGCCTTTTAGTCGTCGTGATCTCTACCTATAGAAAATTATCGTAGTTTGGAAGTCTAATGAAAATTTTCTTTCCATATGTCGGATTAAGTATTCTTTTTCTATTCCTTTCTTTATGACCATTTGGAATTCTTGTGATTAATATCCCATTATTTACCAGTGGCTTTATAACGCATAAATATATGGCGCAATATTCGCCTTTTTAGCTCTGACTTAGGTCCTTTGGAGCCCAGATAGATTGAAATCCTAACAACGATAACACATTTTTTTATAGCCCGTCAATACCTCAACGAGCTTCCATAAAAAATTTAAAGCACAGACAGAAATGGGAAAAATAAGCCTTTTTCAGGAAAAGTAGTATTACACGAAATTAAGGCCAGATTTAAAAAAAAAAAACGGGAAATTCAAAATTCTATTTGATTTTTCAGTGCATGTGGCAATGCCAAAATTACTCAGTAAGATTTGCCATTTCCCCATTAATGGTCTAACAAATGAACAACGCTTTCAAATGATTGAATTCTGTTATCAAAATTCGTGCAGTGTGTGCAATCTGTTTCTTAAGAAAAATAATTTTTAGTAACGAAGCTTATTTGTGAATAAATGGCGAATTTGAATTTGAACGGCAGACAGAGGCAGTTTAAGAGCTTGCAATGAACCCCGACAGATGCATTGCCGTACTTTTTCAAGAACGATGAAATTCATTACTTTACAGTCAATTAAGCAAAGTACCGTGCGATGATTACCGACTTTATTTTTGTTCTTAAAATGAAAGGATTTGATTTGGTTAGCACGTGCTTTCAACTAGACAAAGCTATATGCCACACGGCATGCAATACCAGAAGCCTATTGAGATGCAAGTTTGGTAAACAATTAATCTCATGTTTACGAACAGTCCATTGACCGCCAAGTATATGCGATTTGATCCCACAACACAATTTTTTCTAGGGATACGTGATGTCTCTCCTGTACACGAACAAGCCAGCTACAATTCCAACCATGGATAACATTACATCTACCATTGGCGAGAATCGGGGCGAAATGCTAGAAAAGTATGCCTAAATTGAAGCTCACGTATGAACTATCGTAGACGTGGAAAAAAATTACGTCAAATGGCAGGCATTCATTTATCATCCCAAATAAACATTTCCTACACTTCTGCAAATTTTCAAAACCCAAACTTATAAAAAACCACCCGTTACTTATAAAAGTTATTTAACTCAAATATATTTTGTATAACAAATCCTTCGTGTGCATCCTTTCAATTCATTTGTCTTCGTATATGACAGCAAAAAAGAAAATCCTGAATGTCTTATGTTAAAAAAATATTCAATACCAGATTTTTAATACATAGAGCTTCAGATGAAGTTGTTGCTTGCAACAAACTTTCTTCTTTATTGATAAGTTCAGAAGTATTGTTTTTATATCTGTTTTTCTTTTTTTCATTTTCTTGTTTTCAATATTTATTTCAATGAAACCAGTGCAGAAGTACGCTTAAGCATTACACACATAACCAAGGCACATTTAAGAAGGTGGTGTTGCCGGTTCGGCTGACTATTTTTTTTTTTTTTTTTTATGTAATACAATGATTCTTCATTGTCAATAGTTTTATTTAGTTTACACCTAATCCTGTTTTTGCATGATTTTTTGCACGGTATTGTTCGTTTACGTTCCGAAGAACGTAAGTAAAATGTACGAACAGGCTCAGGTGTATTTTATTATAAATTCCAAACGGTTTTTTATTTTACACCGAATCCTGTATTTACGCCAATTTTAGCACGATATCGTTTGGAACTTATCTAGAGTGTAAGAATAGGATTAGGTGTATTTTATTTAAAATATAGTTTGTATTAATTTTTTTGACATTCAAAAATCACTAAAAAACAACAAATATTTGTTGTTTTTGTTAAAAAGTTAGTTGTTGTACAGGCAACATTACCTTGCTCAATGTTCCTTGCACATAACCGACAGCCAGCGCCAGACATCAAAATGTCAAAACTAGAATAGAAACATTTTTATGAAAACAATTATTTTAAAGGCAACACACCAAAAGCCTAGACAACAACTTTTGCTGCTGCTGTTAGACATAAAATAATTCATATTTTTTAGGCAGTAAAACAAAAATTAGTGAAAATATAAAATTTTAAATAATAAAAAAAAAAAACTTACAAATGTAGTAGTTTTTTTATTTATCAGAAAACAACAGTAAAAATTAAAATATTGTATCCAACAACATAAAATTAATTTTTATATTTTTGAACAATATTTTAAAATGGCGATTTTATGTTGGTGGATTTGAAAAGCTTGAATGTCGCCACCGAAAAAATTTTTCAATAACAAATATTTTGATGACAAATAAAACAGCTTACAATGAAACTTAATTTTATTGCTGCTCCTTCTTTCAAAGCAGTTAAGAAGTCGATAGCACAGCAGCAAATGCTGCCAACAACAAATTGTTGCTTGGTTTCATGCTGCATGCTGTTGGTTAAGTGTTTAATGCATTTTCTTCTTCTTCTGCTTATTATTATTTTTTTATGTCATATAATATCTGAGGTCTGAGAATTTGAAGTAAGTGAAAATTTGTAGACGGGAAATGGAAGTCTTAAGGCTGAAAAAAAACTTATTTTAAATTAATTTCAATATTTTATTTAATTCAATATTTGAGAACGACAAAAAATAAAGAATGGAAAACGGCATTAATTTCTCAAAATAATAGCTGTGTTATGTTCTTTAAATAAATTTTATTTAAATACTAGCCCAATCCATCCGGCGATGGGCGTAAATCTATTTTTATAATTTTTTTATTTTTCTTTTCTCTTGAGACCAGCACTCAGGAGATAACCCCTACTCAAGCAATGCATTGTTCTGATTCTAGGAAAATAGGTTGTGGGCAGGAGGCTGAATAGAGTAGTGTCTGTGGACATTCAGTTTAAATTTGCTCATGTCGTAAGAGGCAGGGAAGACATTCGCAAGAAGATTGTTCCACAAACGAATAGAGCGACAAAAGAACGAATTCTCCCTATAATGCGTTGTGCGATTTACTGGACAATCAACAACAAAGGAATGTGCTCTACGAGAAATACGAGTACTACGTCAAAATATACGATTACTAGGAACTAGTTCCTTAATATCATCAAAACACATTCCGTTTTAGTACCGATAGAACAATAAACACCAATCACATTGCGACGATGCTCTAACGAATCGATATAGTTGACTACTCTACCTTCGCTCTCTTTTAAGCACCGGCCACAACATGAGACTTGTATTCCATTTCGGTCAGATGTAGCTCTTGTAAATATTAAGGAGATCAGATGGGTTGACGTATTTTTTGCACTGTCTTAATGCTTGAATGCTTCTTTCGAGACATGAGATATGTGATCTTTCCAATGAACATTACAGTGAATTCTCATGCCCAGAAAATCAAGAGCATCTGATTCCTCAATATCTACGTTACCCACAGATACACCACCACGTCTGTGTGTCAGAAAACAACATTGGATCTTGCGCGCATTAAAGACGACCTTGTTTTCATGTCCCCACTCAGAAATTTTTGACAGGTCGCTTGTAAATGTGTCGTTCATATTTCACCTTTTCGCCCCAATCTCCAAAAAGCTCGCCCTACGATCAGAAGAATGTGAGTGACAAATTGTGCTGTCGTCTGCGAAAGAATAGCTAGTGTTTGTAGTGAGAAAAAGGAAGTCGTTAAGAAATATTAGAAATAGAGTTGGAGAAAGAACAGAACCTTGCGGTACCACTGAATTTATCCTGAACTCGTCGGATGAAATCCCATCTATGACCACCATGAATCGAGAGAAGTGACTACCGACACCAAAGGCCTAAAGTTTGGACATGAGAGCCCGTGCAAGACTTTGTCAAACGCCTTGGAAATATTTAGAGCCACAACCCTACTCTCACCAAATCCATGAATGGACCTGTTCCACCCTTCAGAGAGTAACGGCAGCAAATCACCAGTAGAGCGACTTTTACGGAAACCATATTGGCGATCGCTCATCAAGCTGTTAGACTCTAAATATTTCACAAGGTGATGATTATTCATACTCTCCATAACTTTGGATAGAGCCGAACAAACTGCAATTGGGCGGTAGTTTTCAGGCTTACTAGCTTCACCCTTTTTAGGGAACATTGGCAACCTTCCAGGAAGATGGAAAACCATGTACACTATAAAAGGGAGATAAACTCCCTTTTTTGCCGACTCATTCCGTTTTTTGGCACCCCTTGTCTTTATAAAGAAAATGCTAAGACGGTCTTTGAAGTCTCCCGTTGAAATATTTATTGAGATGTACGATTAAAAATATTATTTGTTCTGTGCAGGGCCACGCCCACTCTCCCTTGGAGTTTATTTTTTAATTTAGAGTGGACCTTGATAATAGAGTACCATATTTTTAATAATTTCCAAGATATGCCGTACCTTGTACGTTTTAAAGATATACAAAACTCAGTATTTACTTTGTTAGGAAGGTACAATGGCCACTTATCCGGCTTCGCCTACTTTTTAAATGATGATTTGCATTAACTACAAAGCCATTTCAGAAACTTTCACTCTAACCGTTCATAAAATACACAAATATCACTTGTCCAATTCTGCTCATTATTTAACTGATGACTTATAGTGCCTATCAAGCAATCCATACCTAATGCGAAAAACACCCTAAACGAAGTGACAAGGTTACACTAATACCCAGAAGTTTTTCGGTTTCCCTAGAATAGACTAATAGTCATTATTCTTTCGTTTGAATAATTATCTATTGATTTTTATACGTATCCTTCTAAAAAAAGATATTATGTCTAGTAAATAACAAGGTTCTGAGTATGTCTTTCATATATACAAAGCTGAAGAATATCTTTATGGGGTAGTCAGATAACCTCACACTCCATTAAGGGTGTATAATTAAAATTTTGGATCTATAGAGCAATAATTGCTATCACTCCTTAAGACGTTATTTGGTGTGCCATTCCCAAAAAACGTAAAGAGCTAAACTAGCTTTATTTTTAAAAATAACAAAATTGTAGGAGTTCTCAAGTAGTTTTGGCTTTCCAGACCAACAACTTCTGTAACCAGTACCTATTTAAAAAATAATTGGGTACTCGTTTACCCTCTTACTGAAATAATGGTTAACCATTCTCGAGATATACAAAAATTTATATTCAATTTTTATGGGGGATTTTATGCCCATTAATCTGATTCCGCATACTTTTTGACTGATGTGTTACTGTTACTGTCTTACTGTTACTGTCTTACTGTTACTTTTTAAAATAAAGAACATTACGAGCATGGCCCCGCCCGTTTATAAATCAGCAATCAGTGAGAGAATACCTTTCCAATGCAAGATACATAACTTCTATTTTTAGTTTTATTTTATAGGAGGAACGTGAGTTCCAATCACTTAGTCTTGTCAATTTATTTATGCATTTATCCCAGCTAGCATTTCCAGCCATAGAAGACTCTTCTGCGATCGGAGCGGGCGCTTAAATTATCGTCTGCGATGTCGTATTCCCGTAAGTTTAAAGAAAAAGAAAAAACTATGTCATGACGGCGACTCTTCTACAGGTGTCGTCCACGATGCCTCAAAGAGAATCGTGGAAGACTTTTGAAACGATCACAGAGAAGATCTACATTAATTCGTTCTAAAATTGGTTGATTATAAGGAGAATGCAAACCTCTTTTGGTGGCTTGAGGTTGTACAGGTGATCGCTAGGAAACAATTGGGCGGTCTTCAAGGACAGTCTTGTCTGGCTATGACTGAAAGCATGCTAAGCTGTCCGACTGTGATCATTAAAGCCATAACATCGTTTACATCCTTGTACATCGTTGTAAAGTAGCGTGATATAGCGAGTGCTTTGACCGTATGTTCGTGCGTTCGATCACAGACTATGTGAATCCTAAACTAGTTTTCGAATGAAGGTTCGAGATGATCATTGATTGACATTAAAAAACTATAAATTGCGAAAATATTTTTGCCGATTCACTAAAGAATTTCGAAAGGATGGGTGTAAATATGTCCCTCAAAATCAATGTTTATGCATTCCCATTTGAACCTTTTCAAGTAAGCTTGGAAATATGAGTGACGAGCATAACACGGTGCGACGAAAAATGTACGAAGTTGAAATACCTGGAAAATGATATTATTTTCTGATACGTTCTGTCGAGTAGAAAAAGGAATTTTGGAATTTTCAAAACAGCTTCAAGGTCTCGAGTTATGTGCAAAAAACCTATTTTTCAGATCTTCACTTATAAGCAAATAGCTTAGCTTAATATGACCAGATTTTAAGTTTCTTTTTGGATTAATAACTAAATATAATACCGTAAGTAATACATCAATGATACTGTTCCTATATAAAATAGTGCCTAAAAACGCATCTAAAGTCGAAAAATGTGGAAAAAAATGAACGAAAAATGTTTTTGCTTGAGAAATGCACCCCAAATTCTTCAAGGCTACTTAAACGAAAATAAAAAAATAAACGTTGAAAATAAACATAAATCGGGTAATATTCAGCTCCCTGTTCTGCTCTGTAGCGCCTTTTAATAAACGATTTTACTACGTTTTAAAATTTTTTAGTGAGTTTTGAGACCAGAACATGCTATTTGACTATTATGGAATAATAAAAAAGATACAAATTTATATAAAAAACAATTAAAACTCAACTTTCAGTTTTTTGTTTGTAAAATTATGCTACTCTTACTACTTTTATTTTTATAAATATCTTAAAATTGGACGTCCTAGATTTTTTAACAATTTTTTTCAAAGTTAAACAGCCTAAATTAATAGCCTCATGAATGTTTTAAATTGTAAATAAAAACCTTGTAGACTGGTACGATTTTTCATTTCAAATTTTAATACTTAATATGTTGAAATTTTTTCCTATTTTGAAGACTTCATTAAAGCTTACTGTTTTGCCCACAAGCTAAAAAAATTCAGCAAATACTTCTGCATTTGCTCTTTTCATATGATACATTATTTATATTGCTACACACTGAAATATATAATATAAAAAAGATAAATTAAATACTTTTATACCAATCATTCCTCGTTTTTAAATTATAACTTTTTGCCATGTATTAGTATTTATTAACATGATTTCAACATTTCGATCGATATATAAATATCAAACTGTGTATGTATGTGTATAAGTCAAAATAGTTTGTTTTTAAACGAGAATAATTTTGCTTTTACATTTATTTTATATTAAAATATATTTTTTAATAACGTCACGTACATAAAGTTATTTTTCAAGTCCACAATGAATTCCTTAAATTTATTCAAAAATTTCAATTTCTTTTTTCCTTCATTTTTGGAATAGGGTGAAGAAATGAATCCAACCTCTTTTTGGTTACTTAATATGGCTTGGGACTTTAAACAATTGGCCAATATCCAATAAATATTTTTGGCTAAAACTCCAAAGACTAGCAAATATGTAAAAGTTAAACTTATTAGTGGCAACAAAGTACTCCACATTTATGATGATGTTTGTAACCAAATAATACATAAAACTACATTTTCTCTTTCATTTAAATGACAAAACACATATGCTACAATGTACATAAATAAGTATAAACACTGTGTTGCGGTAAAAGAACACGTCCAATAACCTAGATAGAATAATATTATTAAGTTGGCTTAAGAGAAAAATTTGCCCAAGCACATGGAAAAGCTCAAAAAGTATGTTAGTTTACTATGCAAAAAATTATGAATATAACTCTTTTTAAAATTATTGTCAGGTTGGTAAACCCCTTAAAGACATATAACACATGGGATGAAAAGTACCGCACTTAACAAAGGAAACACTTTTTGTTTCTTTAAAATTAGCTTTATTCATCAACGTTATCCCCACTAAGAGCAATGCAAGCATTCCAGCACCGCTCTAATATTTCAATATGATTTTTATGGAACGATATATCTTTGACCTCAAAATAGACCTCAGTTTCAGGGATAACTCCTCATTGAGATCTGCAAATAGCCACTAGTCTTTAATACTGTGGATGTGGGAACAATTAAAAAGTCCAATTCATGTAGTTTTGGGATCAACACGTTCTTGTTTTTGGTCCAAAGTGAGCAAACGCGGCAGTCACTTTGAACAGAGCTTTCTCATCGTCAAATGCAATATAAAGCCAACACCTTCTTTTGATATCTTAATAATGTCAGCTAACTCACGCAACTTCACTTTTTGATCATTCCAAATGATTGTGTGGATTTTTTGATGTTTTTCTGGTGTTACCGGCTCAGTTGGACCACGTTTGAAGTCAGCAAAAAAACATTTCATTGTTGTTTCCGATGGAGAGGTAGAGCTGCAAGACAATCGATAGTATCGATAGTAAGAGCTGGAACTAAAATATATTCGTACATAATTTTTCATTTGGCCCAAACAAATTACTACCTTGATCTGAAAGTTCCCAAAAAAACCCCCGTGTGGCCGTAATAACCTATCCTGGCTACGTAGCTATGACGCTAAGATTTAGCAGGAGTATCAACAACAACAAAAAAACAAGAAACTTTTTGATGAGGGTAGTAATTCTCATTTCGTAAGACCATAGCATATTGTTCTAACTATTACGGTGCAGGCGTTGCTTCCGTTTGCTGAGAAATGATAAATTTCGGGGACTCTTACCATAAATCTAACTTCCATAAGTTTCTTTTCTTATTGTGCGACTTAAAACAGGAAAATAAGTTCATTTTCGAGGCTTCGTAATGACTTGAAGAGATTGTTCTACGCTTTATTCTTATAGTATCTGCAGTTTTCTTTTACTGCTGGATCTTATTAATTACTTTAATTTTGGAGCACTTCATGATCTGACAAATTTTCGCTATATATAAGGATTAAAATTCCATCAAAAAACTTCAATACATAAAATTTTATGACATACATGAAAAATATAAATTGTCCCTATTTTTTGTTTCAACGCTGTATATTTCTTATTATTCTTTCCTTTCACTTAAATTATAATATTGTTGCCACTAGTAGTGCTTAAAAGAATCCGATAGTATCGATAGCTTAGGCCAACTATCGAGCCATTGCTTCACTTGAACTGTATTTTTCCCATCAAGAAGCAGCGTAGAATTAAAGCACGAAATAGCGTTGCGAAAACACGTAGTGTCACCTGTAGCACAATAACTTAAAAACTAATTAATAGAATGTCAGTGCTAGCTAGCAATAAAGCTAGCGTCATCTATGTGTTAAGCCGGGAACTTTTCAGCCCATGCGTTACTGTATTCTAGTTTTGTATACAGAGTTTTTTAGACAGAAACTATAGAATATTAATCTGTTTTTTTATTAACCACAGTAGTAAGAGGTGAATGAGAATTTATATTTTGAGTTTAAAAGTGTAGTAATCCGTTTATGAATTTCTGTCATAGTAGATCATTTAATGATTATTCTATTAAATTTTGTATACTCACTTCTTAGGTTAAGATTACGGGTAACTTCTATACAAACAAAACTGCTGTCAGTTTTACTTTTTCACAGAACTTGGAATTTGTCATAAATTTTTAAAGCAGGAAGTGTGATATAGAATAAATCAATCTTGATTATCATTATATTAATTCCGATCCACAGGAGATCATAAAGCCATAACAAATTTCTTCCTGCCAACTTTTTTCTGCCCTTGTTTTCTCCAAGTATGCGCTGGTACTCCAAATCCTTATCTTTCCTATGGATTCCATTCTATGATTACTTTAGTCTGTACGGCTGGGGTCTTAAAACTTTCTGTTAAATCCCCAATGTATACCTCTTTGTGTGGATAAGGTTCGTTGTAACTAAGGTTGTCAGATTCAGCACAGCAAAATTCCTGACATTTATAGAAAAAAATTTTGAATTTAAAAAAAAAAAACTTGTCAGTCAAAAATATTGGTGCTCGAAAATCTTCAGTTAAAAATCTTGGGCAAATGTTCTAAAATTTATCATTTGCGGTAATAATTAGTACATCAGGATGAAACCAGTAGTGGTAATACTAGGTGTCGAGTGGGACTGGAAGGGAATTGTTCATGTTTAGTATCTATAATCTTGTCAAATAATTTGCTTATTAATATATCCACTGTGGTGAAAGTGCGCTCCGTCGTTGAAGATAATTTTTTTTGTTAAATTACCATTCACTTCACTAACTATTTGGCGTATTAACAACGCTTGAAATGTTCAGTAGGCTTCAGCTCTTGAGTCAATTGAACCTTATAAGCCTGTTAATTGAAATCTTTATTCAAAATTCGCATCAGTGATGTTCGTGAGAAGTTCAATTGTTGGGCACGACGACGAATGGAGACTGACGACTCTTCCGCCACACTATGGCGAACAACAGCAATGTTTTCCTCCGAACGAACTGATCGGCCATACACAGGTGTTTCCACATTTCCTACAGACCCGTTTTGCCAAAATTTGTGTACAATTCTCCCAATTGTGTACACATTTAGTCGATTATCCTGACCAAAAAATTACGAAGTGAATGAAATGCATTTTGATTTGAACGTTCATTTTCGTAGAGAGATTCAACAATCTTAACGCGCTGCTTAATAGTGTAACTCTCCATGGTTGAATTTTCCAAACACTGAAACAAAGAACTGTCAAATTGAGTTGGGCAAATAATTTAACGATAAGATGTGACTCACAATAAACATTGTGCATTATGGTTGGACCACCCTTTACGTATTTTGCAGTGTTTTATTAATTTCGATATAAGAAAAGCCCATTTGTTGAGCTACCAACACTATGGGTGAGTTCCCAAACATTGAAATACATTGTACATTTTTTTTATAAACCAGAAAATAGTGTAGTTTGCTTTATATCGATACAGTACTAATACTGTATTACTACCGTGTTAATACCGTATTACTACTGTATTACTACTGTATCAATACAAAGCAAACTACACTATTTTTTGCTTTGTGAAAAAAATATGCAATGTATTTTGATCTTTTGGAATTCACCCCATATTTTAGCACTTTTTCTGAAGTGTGATATGGAATTTACTTTTTTTCTTACCTTTTTTATTTAACATTTCAAAGAAAATTTCAGGTGTAGGGTACAACTACAAACATGACGGTAATAAATTGTTTAACTACTGGCAGAGTAAAATGCATATTTAACGATCAACAGTGTACATTTTTTGAAAAACTTGGCAAGTGATTTGTTGAAATGAAAGAAAAAATAGCGTTTAAGTACTTATTTGCTAATAACTAACGAAATGTCTATGCCATAACTAAACTAAAATAAATTGTAACTCCAGAGAAAATGTTATGTAAAAGACATAAACTGATAAGAACCTTTCATGTACATATAGTATATTTGCGTTCAACAACATCAGTGAGTAACTTTAAAAAAGAATTATAAAAGTCTTTTTTTGGAAAAGTTTTAAGATTTATTAAATAGAACGATCAAATTTCATAAAAAATTATAATTTTAATTTCAAAGTTTAAATATACAAATCCAATAGAGCAAAAAACGGTTTGAAATTTTGCCATTTTTTTTTTTCTTTTGGTGTCGTGAAGTACAATTGTTTCGATTAGAAATTAAATATTATTTCATTCATATGGCTGCCGCGGCTAGCCTCACAGTACCCCATTCGATCGGACCAATTTTCGAGAACTTTTGCGAGTGTATTGGGTCGTATCTCGGAAATGGCATCACGAGTGTTGGCCTTAAATGCTATACTGTCTTTGGTTGTCGGCCTAACGCTTGCCTTAACAGTGCCCCATAGAAAATAGTCCAACGGTGTCAAATCGTAACTTCTTGGCGGGCAACTGACATCACCATTTCGCCTAATTAAATGGCCATCAAACGTTTCACACAATAAATCGATTGTGGCATGAGATGTGTGGCAAGCTGCACCATCCTGTTGAAACTAAATTTTGTTCACATCAGTATGACGAAATACAACAGTGCTTGGTATACGCAAGTTTATTGCTAAAGTTCTTGAACGTAAGTGTGCTCGTAGAGTGCATACACACGAAAATATCGAAGCTGTGGCTGAGAGTATGCGTGAGAATCCACTAACATCAACTTGTCATCAATGAATATTTCACGCACTAGTTTACGTGGAATTTTTTCAAAATATCTCGGTATGACGCCTTAAAAAGTTCAATTGGTAAAAGAGTTGAAGCCGCATTACCATCCGTTTCGTTTTCGCTTCGCTAGATGGGCCGACGAGAAGCTGCGCGAATATGTAGATTTTTGTCGATTTTCCATTGAAACACATTTCGATTGAAACAAGAAATAAATCTTTCTTCAATCAGACTGGCTGTCAGATCTAGAGAGGTAGCATTCAGGAATTGGCGCAATAATAAATGCGACCTTTCTGATTCGCTACTTAGGCATGAAATAGCTCTTTACGAACAGCGCGTTCGTGCCTTTCTTAGGGGTGGTAAGAGCTTTTTGTCATTTGTTAAAAGACTTAGGAAGTTCGATTCCAGTTCTTTTAAAGAATGACCAAGCATTCACAATCCCGGTAGAAAAGGCATACCTTTTAGCTGAATTATTTACAAGTAATTCTCGCTTTCCGGAGAGCCTCTAACCACTGCCCGAACTCGAAAGCGTATCAGTAACTATGACTAGTATATACTTTCGAGCCCAGGCTGTAAAAACTGTTCTTGCAAATCTCAACTTTAACAAGTCTTCTGGGCCGGATGGCATAACAGCATTGGTCCTGAAGCAGTGCTCTTCGACGCTTGCTCGTTCATTAGCCAACCTTTTCAGTGCGTCATGTCGCGCCTGTTTTTTTTCCATCTTGCTAGAAGGTTGCTAATATAATGCCAATTTCAGCCCTGAAAACTACCGCCCAATTGCAGTCTGTTCGGCACTTTCCAAGTTTATGGAGAGTATGGTGAATCATCACCTTGTAAAATATTTGTAATCCAATAATTTGCTAAGTGATCCTCAATACGGCTTCCATAAGGGCAGTTCAACTGGCGACCTGTTAAAGGTACTCACCGAGAGGAGGAACAAATCCATTCATAGTTTTGGTGAGAGAAAAGTTGTGGCTCCAGATATTTCAATGGCGTTTGATAGAGTTTGACATTAGGCGCTAGTATCGAAACTTTCTGCCTTTGGTGTTGCTAGTCATTTATCTCGATTTATATCGGGCTTTCTCAGGATAAATGCAGGGGTACCTCAAGGCTATGTTCTTTCTCCAACTCTATTTCTAATAATTCTTAACGACTTTCTTCTTCTCACTTCCAATCCTATCTATTCTCTCGCAGACGACAGCAATATTTGTCAATCATATTCTTTTGATCGTAGGCCGAGACTTTTGCAGATTTGGGTGCTAAGTCAAAAAGGCGAAGTATGAATGATACACTCACAAGTGACTTGGCGAAAATCTCCAAATGGGGTCGTGCGTATCGGGTCAATTTTAATGCGCGTAAGACTCACCACAGACATGGTGGTGTGGTGTCGTCTATAGCTATGTGTAATGTAGATATTGGCGAGTCAGATGCTCTTGAAGTTCTGGGCATGAAGACTTATTGTGATGTACGTTGGAACGATCAAATTTTTAATGTGTCGAAAGAATCATTCAAGTGTCTCGGTTTTTTAAGACGGTGCAAGAAACACTTCACTCCATCTGACCTTCTCAATATTTACAAGACCAATATCCGATACAAAATGGAATACAACTCTTATGAATGGGCCGGTGCTTCAAAGTCTATTTTAGGTCCTCTCGACAGCGTGCAAGAGAGGCGCGAAGATGCTTATTAATGCTGGTAGTGTAGCCAACTCCATCGATTCCTTAGAGCATCGTCGAAATGTGGCGTATGTTTCATTGTTCTATCGGTACTATAATGGAATATGTTCTAACGAAATAAAGGATTTGATTCCGCATGATCATATATTTCCACGCAGTACTCGTTTTTCCCGTAAAGCACATCCTTTTGTATTTGATTGTCCGATTAATCGCATAACGCATTATAGAGAATTCGTTTTTTAGCCAAACCGATTGCTTGTGGAACGATCTTCCTGAGAAAGTTTTTCCCGTCACTTACGATATGGATCGGTTCAAATCAAACGGCCATAAACACTGCTCCCTCTGCCCTCCTTCTCACAACCTATTCTCCCCTGAGTTTTGGCCTTAAGTTAAATAAAAAAATTTGAATTTTTTATTTTAGTGCACATACAAATGCTACATATACAAACGGTAATAAAACACATTTTGTTTCTAAAAAAGTTAAAAAAAGTCAAGATCCATTGACCCTTGATTATTCTAAGCACCATGTCTATTTTATATTCTTTCTGGCTTGATCAAAATATGAAATATTTTTTAGCTCAAATTATGTCAAAAGCAAAGATTCTATAAGGGGTCTTGGGCAATATAGGGCTAGCATATAGTGCTAAGTGTTTTGTCATTGGGGTCAATATATATGTATGTTATCAGGTATTTTTTGCCTTTTATTAATTAAAAGGATTTCCTTTCAAGTCCACAACACATATGAATATCACGTATAGAGAGAGTATAAACTAAAATTTGCTCCTCAATATTTCAAGCCGAAGAAACAAAATGTTGACTTTGATTGTTTTCCAAGAAAAAAAAATTATTTTCAACATAAGCTTTATAAAACATTAATAGAAAAAAGTTCATAGTAAGATTATTACAAATTCCTTATTTAAGATCTTATTCTTCTTCCATTTTTTAGAGAATGTTTATGCATATTTATACACAAACATTTTTGCTTACGTTTACTTGTACTATGTAACCGCATGCCACAAAGTTTTTTTTTATATATTAGAACCGCATACATTTGGAAAAAAACAAGAAATAAAATATAGAAAACTGACTCAAAATGAGCAAAAATGTAAAAAAGTAAATTGTTAGAGTAAAATGAGTTGGGTATAGAGGAAATAGAACTTTAATAAATAAATCTGCCATAAAAATGCATTTTACCAAAAACAGTATATGAAACAACAAACTTTTCCTTAGCATATCCTTTAACAAAAAAAAAGAGGAAGAAAAAAACTGTGATGACGATGCTGCACTGCTATTATTTGTAATTTTTTGTTGTAACTTTTTGAAAATAGTTTTTGTTGCTCACTACAGTATATAGTATTGTAGCACGCAACCATAATTTTGCATATTGCCAACGACTTTCCCTTGTAGTAATGCAAATTCATATACTTTACTCATTCAGTGTGCTTTTTGTTCCTGCTTATCCTTTTTGCAGCCAGTATTTGGGTCAATGTGATGCAATGTTTTTTTATATATAAAATAAATGGGAAAATAAACACATACAGACACTCTCGTTTTGTAACAAAATACTAAAATATTGAGGAAAGCAACTTGATTGCAGGAATGGGGATAGAGAGAGAGAGAGAGAGAGAGAGAGAGATAGAGAGAGTGAGAGAGAGAGCTTGTTTAATGATAGTGAACCTATAAAAAATTTTTATAAATTTGCTGTCGTCTTCTTCCTTATTATTATTTATTTTTTTTTTTAAATTTTTTATTGAAAGAAAAGTTTATACACTAATTGATATTAACTAGATTCTATAGTTTGACCATGCCATGAAATCGATTTAAGTGAAATTATGAATAAAGAAAGTAAAATTAATGAAATATTTAAATAATTTTGTTATTTCAGACAGATTTAATTTTAGCTTTTTATTAAAAGCACTGCTATAAGAGGAAGAGCATAAAATTTAAACCAATAGGATGCATTATAATTGTTGTATACTCATATTACTAATTTAGCCAGAATATGGTTTATTGAGTAAATGTGTACATCAAGTTTTAATAAACTTTTTTTTTAGAAAATTAAACATTTGTTTAACTTTACATAAAAATTGTTAATGAATTTTTTCATGTAAAATTGCTTTATATTTATAATTTTTTATATCCTTATTCACTATACAATGATATTGTGCAGCAGAGACAATTTTTACATGAAAAATTAAAAATGATAACTGTAATTTATGATAAGGCTAAGCTCATTAATGGCTGCCTCTAAAAATTTTGAAAATTTAATTTTCAAAGGGGATGAACATTTTCATTTAGGATTTGGAGCAGCGTTGCCACGCAAAAAATTAAATTCCTACGAAAAATTATCTAAAATTCTACCAAAATGTTTCGCAGCCTACCAAAAATTGTATTAAAAAATTTAAAAGTGTATTTTTTATTCAGATGCCAGGACTTAACACATGAAAGAACTTTCCTAAAAGTTGTTTTACTTTCCTATACTACATACCCTATCGTAGGTATGGAGTCATTATGTCGAAAGATTTTGGAGTAAAGTTGTGTTGAGAGCTAATATAATATGAGCGCTAATATATTATTATGTATTTATAAATTTTCCAAATTTGGCGGAAACCAAGACGTTATGGCATAAAAATTTATACCAGCGATAGAGTATAAATGCATGTAGTTTCGTTACCATTTGGCCATACGTATCGAGGGCTAAGGTTAGCATTTAAGTTTTTATTGAAACACCTATGGATCTTTTCATATAATAATAATAATTCTAGCCGATCTTTGAACAAAATCGGTCTTTTACATGTGTAAAGGCAGAATAAACAGTCTCTGAGAAAAACAGCATAGTATTACTACAATTTGAAATTTTTTTTTTTTAAGAGTTAGCATTAGTGAAATGTTTATTCAAAGATAGTTCTTTTTTTTAATTATGCATGTATTTTTTGAGGACAAAAAATTTGCCAAAAATGTAAGAAAATTACAACAAACCAAACAAACTACCAAATTCTTTTCATATAACGAAAAGCTATCATTTTTAGTCCAATCGGAACAAAACGGTTTGGAGTTTTCATTGGGGATGATTAACAAGGAAAAGTAGGGTTTTTTTGAGAAAATTATTTAAGTTTTTTTTTAATATTTTAAAAGAAATACAAACGATAACATTTTTTTATACTACAAACGTCAAAAAACGTTAGGTCTGGTATGAAAGAAGTTGTTTAGCCAGTTCCTCATATGGTTCGACAGAGAGCGGGAAAGATTGTAATCTATCGGTGAAAGGTAGGGAAAATAGGACAGACTCTGTAGGAGCTTCCATTCGAGCTATTGGAATCCGGCTTTGACGACTTTCAAAACAATGGTTTTAGTGTTGTCATGTAAAGTATGGTTTGGTCTTATCTGCGCAAAAGCCTATGCCTCATATTTATGTATTGACAACATTTCTCAACGCCCTAGACGATTCGGTACAAAAACTGTTTTTTATGACTGCATGTTTCTCGATTGCGAGCGAAATGTAGCGAAAGAATTTGAAGTCGATTTTCTTTGTTGTTTTCGTTCATCTCGTGAGGCACCCAGACTCCTCATTTTTCGGTAAAGCCAATTGAATGAAGATAACTGAGTATCATTTTATGATCGCAGTTAATTTTTTTGCCACATTACAATTGAATATGCCATTTCAAAAGGGGCACATCTCGCAAATTTTTGGCAAATGCGTTTTTTCGTATCAATGAGTTCCAAATGCTCAAAAAAACTCAAAAAATCCTCACGTCAATTTATCCCTGCTTCATTTTATCTATCATCATCTCATCTTTTGTCCAAACGTTCATTAACCCTTCTACTGTCTACGCGTTTAACCCTCAAATGAGTTCGTTCGTAATAGTCCGATCATACAGTTATAATTCCTCTTAATTAATTTAAAAAATTTTAATTCGCTTTTCACTAACGCCAAAATAAATTTTTAAATTTAAATTTAAATTTTTTTGTTCTGGAAAAAAATTTTAACTTTGAACTAATGGACTGTTGGGTATTTGAGGCGTTGAGGATGGCATGTACTTAGCTCTTTTTGGTGTTTGTGGCTCTGTATTCATTTTAACCAGTAAATTTACACAACAGGAAAATCTAGAATAACTCTGTCTATTAAACGTGTAATAAAAGATACTGCGCTTTTGTGCCTGAAAAATGTGTGCAATGTAAAGCTTAAGACGATTGTTACTATCGCATTGTAGCGCGGTACACGAAATTTTGCGTCTTAATTAACGTGTTAAAAATTATAAGATGTGTGTTGATCAGATGCATTGAAGCATTTTAATTTATTTACATGCTTTGGATTAGATGTCTGCCGTATAAGACTGTGCTGGGATGTGTGGCACACTGGCGTGTGGAGAAATGAGATTGCAGAGATTGGGGAGCCAGAGATTGTGGAACGTATCCTTTTCACTGCCAGGCTCCTCATGGACGCAGAATTTTTTGATGGCCTGGGAGGGTTTTCTGTCAGATCTAGGTTGGTTCTTTAAGTGATGCCCAGTTCTATTTGGGCCTCTGTTTTCTTGTACGCTCTTTTTTTAATCCTTCTTTTCTTCTTCTTTTCCTCCATCTGTCCTTCTTTTCTTTGTTTCTATCGTCTTTTCAGGGAAACGTCTTTCCACAATGGGCCTCTGTGATCTCTGGGTGGGGTTATTCGGTACCGCCTTTCGTACCTACCTACCTACATGTCGTGGAGGATTCCTAAACCTAGATAAAATGAACGATTCTATATTTTGCTTTATTTGGCAACACTTTTGCCCAGATATGTCTGCCAAATTTAAAAAATGTATTTTACCTTAATTAAAACTGAAGGCAAAAAGTGAAATAAGCTAATCAATCTTTTCTAGTAAATAAAAATGTATGTTGTAGCTGTGCCTCTTTTCTTTGTTCAGTATTTAAATACCCATTAAGAAGAAATGGATTAGTAATGAAGTCAAAGATATTTTACGTTTAACAAAAATAAGCTTTTATATAACCTTATACTGCTAAGAAGAACTTCTTCGCAATCAAAATCCTCAATAGTTGACCTTCGAAGCAACAACAAGCTGAGGAATGTTTAGTACGAATTCTAGATGAATTTTTCCGAACTCAGTGCAAAATCGGGCCGAAATTTTCTATAGCTAAGAATGTCTCACATGGACGACAATCGCATTCCTACTTGATTCTATTTCCGTTTTTTTTAAGTACGTAAATACAGTAGATTCCCGAAAATGTTAACTGATTTGTTCTAAGGGTAGTTAACTTTTCCGAGCTACTAAAAAATTGCAAAATATAATTATAAACATACATATGGTGGTTTTTCGTAAACACTTAACTCATTTTATTGACTTAACACTCAATTAGACGTGACAATTGTTGAAACAACCAAACTTCAGTTGATCTGTTACGGTGTTATGGTATGTCACAACTAAACTATCACATTGTTGCTCATAAATACCTTATGGTTAGTCACGTCTAATTAAACCTTTAGTTTTCATCCTTACTAAAGTGACTTATTTTTAATTCCTACTGGTTGGTTTTAAGTTCACAGACACTCCTTATCATTTTTGAGCGCTAAATTTTAATATATAAATGTTCCCCCTATCGAACATTATAGTGAATCATTGTGACAAACGCTGAATATGGTGAAACATCGATGACTGACGATTAATTCACTTTTTGTCATAGATGACAAAAGTTGATTATGTCCTGTAGACGTGCGTTTATTGGTGAGTCCTAACAGACAATATCACCGGGAATCATTAGTGCTTTATTCGTTATCGGAGAGGTATAGCAGATAAAATCTTACATCACTCAGCATGAAGTCGATTCACAACAAACAATGTCGCTAAATTTCAACATGTAGTCTACACAATGTGGCTTAATTTTAGCTTTCTTTAGTATGGTGATATACATTGACGTTGACTCATATATCTCCCTTTTGATTGTGTTATTTTCGTGAGGACTTATCAATGAAATTTTGCATTTATGAAAGTTCAAACTGATATTATGACGATGCTACATCGATGAAAAAATCATTGAGATAATGTCGCTCAAATAAGCCACCGCCCGGTGGTGAAAGTCATAGTAAATCATCGAACAAACGCTGAAAATAGTAAAACATCGGTGACTGACGACGAATTTACTTTAATGTCATACATGAATTTTTAACGTAATTGTCCAAATTTTCATAGATGACAAAAGTTAATTTTGTCGTGTAGACATTCGTTTATTGGTGAATCCTACCAGACAATATCACCGGGAGTCATTAGTATTTTAATCGTTAAACGAGAGGTGTAGCAGACAAAATCTTACATCATTTAGCGTGAAGTCGACTCATAATAAACAATGTCACTAAATTTCAGAATGTAGTCTAAACATAACAGACAATGTCGCTTAATTTCAGCTTTCTATTAGTATGGTGACATACAATGACATTTTCATATACAACTCTCTTTGATTGTATCATTGTCGCGAAATTTTTCATTTATAACAATTTTATACAAACTTCGACATCAAACTGATATTCTGACGACGATACATCGATAAAAAAATCATAGTGACAATGTCGCTCAAATACGCCACCGGGCGGGTATGTAAATCAGCTTATTTATAAAATTTTCACGATGATTTATCAATGAAATTTTCCATTTGCGATAATTTCGTAGAGATTTCGCCTTTATACCTATATTGCGACAATGATTCAATTACCAAAATATCATAGTGACAATGTCACTCAAATACCCGGTGGCTATTTGAACTGAACCCGGTGGTCATTTATGCGAAGTGGTTTAAAAATATAGTCGAAAGCTGGTATCATTATGGGACACTGCAAACTTATCGTTAACTTCCGTACTTTGATTCTTGGCTCAATTTTCAGTGTCATCAATGATGATGTCAACATTTTCACCCATATCGAAGTGTATCGTTGGTTTAGAAAATTCATACACTAAAAAAAGTTTACTTTTGTTGTTTATTAAGTTAACTTTCTAGAGCAGTACGTGGACGCTGAAATTCGGTTAACTTAGCCAAACTATTAACTTTTATGCGAGTTAATTTGTATTATAAAAACAATAGTAAAGACCTATACAACTTTTATATTATTTAAAATATTACATAACTTTTTATATGTAAGTTGTTAAATAAGTGTTGGTAGAGACATATGTATACATAAATATAATTCGATTATTTTTTACAAATTGCCATAATTCATTTCGTTTACAATTTTCGTTATAAATGCAATTTCAGGTTAAACAATTGGTGAAAAAGCCCATTTCATGGTTGCGTGTACGTGATGGTCATATATTAACAGTTGATCAGACAACATTCATAGCAGATCAGAGATTTCAATCAATTTTTACAACAAATCCGGAAAGATGGTCTCTACAAATAAAATATGTACAATTAAAAGATGCTGGCATATATGAATGTCAAGTGTCCACTGAACCAAAGGCGAGCGCCATAGTTTATCTGCATGTAGTGGGTAAGTATGTTGAAATGTGTGAAATGCATATTAAATGCAATTATAAAGTATTAAGGATATTTATTGGTAAAGAAAAGCAAAAAAAAACATAAAATGAAAAATTATAGCAAAAGTCAAATTTACTTAATTACACTTCATAACACATGATAAATAAACGTTAAAATTAACATCTGTTGTTAACCACACAGTTATGGCTTTTATAAGTTTTATTTTAATTTTCTTTTGTTTAAACTCCATTATGTTTTATTTTTATTATTATTATTTTTTTGTTTGTTTTTGATTACATTTATATAATTTTTATCATTATTGCATTTAATGGGTAGCAGAACCAAAAACGGAATTAATTGGTGCACCCACAAGACATGTAAAGGCCGGAAGTCAAGTGAAACTGTTGTGCATAATTAGTCAAGCATTGGAGCCACCATTATTCATTAATTGGTTTTATAATCAGAAACAAATATATTTACATAATCGTAAAGGATGGCATACTGAAATTGAACGCATTGAATTGCCGCCGGAAACAACAACCACAACAACAACGACAACGACAACGACTACAACTACTATGCCATCGACTACAACGAGTGGTAGTACAGCATCAACCATCTCATCATCCACTTTACTATCTACTACCAGTTCATCAATGTTAAATGGAAGTGAAATTCCTGCAATGCATGTTTTTACATCAATAACACCACAGCAGTCATTAAATGATAGTAATCTTTTAGAATCGGTGTCAGAATCAACATACAATAACTACTATCCCAATTTAAAACAACCTGAAGCCGCATCAATATTAACTACACTAAAAACACAAACAACATCAACAATAACAGCATCAGCAATAGCAACGACAACAACAACTACAACAGCAACAGCAGCAGAAGTGTCATCAGATTCAATGGCAGGGCCAAGAGATGTAGTTGGAGGAGTATCATCGATTTCAACAACAATATTGCCATCAGTATTGCCTGGTTCTATAACAGGAACGAAAACAACAACGCTTTTATTTAATGATGAAAATGATAATAATAGTGAAGATGATGATAATAACGGTGACGATGACGATGATGATGACGATGAATATCATACAAATCCAACAGCTACAACATTTGAAACAGCCGAAGCAATAGCAGCAGCAAGAGGCTATATGATGCTGTCATCATTGATGACAGTTACTGATGTTAAGCAGATTACGGTAATTGATTTAAAATTTTTTTCCCCCATTTCGTAGTGTTTTTATAAATTTTGTAATTTTTTTTGTATATATGCCATAATATTCGTTATGTGTTTACGTAAAGTATGGCATGAATTAAATAAGTTCAAAGGATATGGCGTATAACGAGGCAATGCATAGTTAGTTATTCGAAGGTATAATATACGGGTTGTACGTTTGAGTATATTTTAAAAATAATGGGTATTTATTTGTTATTTTATTTGCTGTAAATAACAAGAACATATACCCTACATATACAATAAGTAGAATAAAAGTAATAGCTATCCAAGCTTCATTGTATGATGCCATACATTACAATATACACTTTGGAAAGCTAAGTTTGTATTTTTTGGAAATAGATATAAATTGAAGAACTAGTTAAATTAAACACGTGCTTTTAAAATATTTATCAATTTTTTGATCTTAACCAAATTTTGAGCAGTTCTATTTGACAATTGCCATCAAATATAAGCCAACCGTACTTTCTTTAGTTTGCTTAGTTTGTTTTCTTTAAAATTTCAGACTTCTGTCGATTTCTGGCATAAATTTGTATTTATGTTTCCTATTTAGAGCACAGTCGCAATTGGAACTTAATTTTATAAAAATTTACATTTGAATAGCTTATGGAAAACTGAATAAAATGTTAACTTTATTGGAAAGAGAAGTAAACAATTTCGTAGGATTTCTTAACTCAGGGCATCTTATCAAAAGTTTACAGACAAGACCCCGCGAATGTACCACAACAAAAATAAAAAAAAAATATTTTTCATTAAGGTAAGATTCCACTATCGGCGCATTGTACCGATTTTCGTTTTGTTTTATGTATCGACAATGGAAACGCATATAATTTTTTAAAATACAATAAGTAATCTGCGCCAATATTGTACCGATTATGTACAATGTAATGTGAACACTTATCACGAAAATGTCGGACAATAAAGTTGTATAATTTATACCGATTTTTATCGGCCGCTTACATCCTGATCAAAAACGACAATTGCAGCCGATAAATTTGACAACATTTAATAATAATTATCAATTACAATAGAAAATTTTTAAATGCATTCAGTCGATGAGATTTCTTTTTAATTAGATACTAAAATTTCTCCAACACCTCCTTTAATAAAGTAAAATGACGACTGTTACAACCGACCTCATTATATACAAAATTATGGACTCGGTATCAACGACATAAGCACTATGCTGTGAAATCCCCTTTGATTATAAAAGGTGCTACGGCCAACTGCACTTATGCAACTTCGGTCCTTTGTTGGCTAATTGACGGTGACCGAAAAACCATACGAAACGAACAAATTTGTTTCTCAGAATAAATGCACGTAAGTACATAAATACTGTAACCTAAGGTAATTGTCTCTGAGTATTGAAAAGAGATCTGAGATTGTGTTTTTAAGCATTGTGAAAAATAACTGAGAGACTTTTGTAGCCGTCACCAGTGACTAAATAGCAAAGGGTACAAACTCTGGCATACTGGATTAGCATTTCGAAAAGTGGTGTCATACTTTTTGATGTATCAGAAAATGTAATTCTTAAGCTGTGACCATACGATTGATACAATGCACGAATTATTGGTAAAAATAAATAATGTCTATTAAAAAAATATAATCTCTATGCCTCTAGGTATCTTTGTAGGCCCCGGTTTCGGTTGACAGATGGCCTTGAATTCGCTTGATTTACAGGAATTTTTACAGATTGCCAAGAATCAAGAAAAAATATGGGTTATCAAGGTTACTAAAGCATATTTTTAAAGGGTTCCTTAGACAAAGTTTTATAAAAAACTATTAAACGTTCTAGTGAATCAACGAACAGAGTTTTTAGTGTTTTTGTGTCCTAATTTAGAAATAGTTCGTTTATAAATTTGACCGAAAATTGAACACCTAGTTTTTTGAAACGAGCTTTATTAAACCAAATATGTGTCGTTTTGAATATAACTTTTCGCTATTTTTGGGGTAAAGGCATTTTTCCATCAGTGTATAACAATTGAGTGAAAAACTGATCCAATTGCGTTTTTCAGACCCTTGTGGAATTTAAATTGGCACCATTAAGAGAGTTTCGCAGAGATCGAAACTAATGATGGTCTGAATGTGCAAGGTCTGGGCTATACGGTGGATACATTAGAATCTCCCAGCCAAGCTCTTTGAGTTGCTGACAGGTTATAAAAAAATGTGTGTGGTTGCAACATCTTTTCTATTGATCGATTCTGGCCGATCATTACCTTTCTTGGCTTCCATTCCAGCTTAGCAACCGTCTATGAAGCTTCACCTTGCTTTGTCCATTATCTTTTTCGCCCAACATTGTCACAGTTTTTCAAACACCCAACATTTTTGATTGTCAAAAGTTTTTTTAAAGTCAAGATTTTTTTTTTTATATGTCAAGAATTTTGCAAAGTTGAACCTGGCAACCCTATCCTTGGTAAACCATATTGTGTCGAGAGCTTTTTGAACTGCCTCATTGAGGAAGTGAATTTTGTAGATGGTAAAGCGGAAATTGTTGGTAAAAGTTTTGAGCTATAATTTTGAAATTTCTACTGTAATACACCAGCAAAATCTTTCGTTAACTTTGTTCTCGGACATAATTTCGAACACGTTTGCATAAAACACACAAAAAATATTTTTCTTTAAAATATTCTATCAATATTTTAATAAATGAAAAGCATATAAAATATAATTTTTTTAACCTCAAAGCAACCAAATCACCAATTAGGGAACTTTTTCCATTTAAAGAACTAGTAATACAGTGTTTAGAACCACTCCCAATTGGATCCAACTATACTAGTATACGACTAGAACCAGTGGTACTGGCAACTATTCACAGACACTCAGTGCCAATTTGAGCATTAAGATGGTATTGAAAAGTTTACGGCTGAGTAAACTAGTGCTGGTGATTTTTGTACTAGTTCAGTACTATTTAGGCAGTAGTTTAATATTCTACAGGGTATAAATAAAAAACAGAAGAAAATGTGTACAAATGTGCATGTACATTTTTTTATTTAATTTTTTTCTAAACAAATTTGTTGGAACAACTAACAATATTTTATATTTTTAGACTTTTATTAAAAAAATAAAATGTATTAGAAATATACTTCAAGAAAATTTTGTATGAAAAGTTTGAAATAAAATACATTTAAAACTCATTTTAATTTTTATATATGTACATAAAGGGTGGTTAATTTTAAAACACTAATTTATAAGCATACATATTAAATACATACATAATTAAAATATATGTTAGATGCTAGCATACTGTTTATTGTATAAGACGCTAAGTACTTTAGCATACCTAAATTTTTGCGAAATGTTTTTTATTTCACTACATAATCCAACATGAAATCGAGGCTTCATTGAGATGCGGCACCAACCTTTCACACAGCTTCATCATATCTGGCGGCTAATTCTTGCAGTCGATACCGTGCGAAATTTACTCGAAGTTTGTTTTTTTTTAATTTTGGGATTCTCGCGTTCGCTATCGAATAAGTTGTATCGAAATTTCTTATGATGGCACTCGATAGCGAGTGTACGATCGAATGTAACCGTGGAAGTCGTATTCGATAACAAATTTGGTGTCGAAATTTTATTTTTAAATAGTTCGTTGGATAACAAGAGTTTATTTAAGATTTTAATTGTTATATTAATTAATTATTCGTATAGATTTTCGTACTTTTTTGTATTTCTCCCTCTTTTTGCACCTTTGTAAAGGAGTTTTTACACAAACTCTAACGAGTTACTTAACGGTTTATTGTTTTTGTTAAAAAGCAAAAAATAATTATTCTTGTTTGAACGCTTTACAAGTGCCACAACAGTTTTTTAAAATTAATCACATTTTATTTATTGCGGTACACGCAAACAACAAGTAAATGTAAGTTAAATTTTTAATAAGTTTTATGCAAATTAAGTAATTAATATTAATTATTAGGTCGAATATAACAAAAATAAATTTCAGACAAAAACATATATCACACTCACTCTCAGACCCTGGTGACGAAGAATAAAAAAACAAATTTACGTCCATGACCGCGACTAAAAAAGGAAAAACTTTCGAAATTATAAAACAAACTCGCAATTCTTTTGATAAATTATTTAATTTTCTTTGTAAGTATATGTTTTTTGTTTACATATTTGTAGTGTTGGTTAAGGCTTTTTTCATCTTTTACAACACTTTATTAAAACATCGATTCGCAAGGTAACGAGTGCCATCATCAGAAAAACTCGCACGATCGAAATTAATTTCGATACGCATTTAATTTCGAAATTAATTTTGATACAAATTTATTTCGATCACGATTCCCGGAATTAGCCCCCTGGTGAATGTGCGATACATAGCGCTTTTTGAAATGACTATCATTCCAGCTAGCTCTTCTAGCCGACGACTACCCAATACCGTTTTGTAGATTTTCTTATCCGTTTCTGACGTGAACACCTATGATATTTGTTTCAACAGACCATCCAGGCTCATTTGAGCTCTGATTAAACTGAGACTTTTCAAATAAAATTACGTACTGAGTTAAGCAAGGGTGACTAATTTTTTTTTAAATTTACAAAATCATTGAGATGTTTTACTTTTGGTGATTCGTAAAAATAATAATACAATAATATATACGAAATTCCAAGACTTGCTGCTATAGGAAAAATTTTATGCGAAAAGATCAATGTGGTTTGTATAGGCGGTGCACGATAGGCGTGGCAAATTTTTATTAAATTATTTTTTTTTCTTAATTTAATCAATAGTGCCACCAATTCTTATATTTTTTACACAATATGAAGTATTTGGTATGACGAAATACAACTATTGGCCGCCCTCGTATATTTCATTTTCATGATTTTTGATAATTAAAAAAAAAAAAAAATAATATTTACACATATAAAAGTTCTAAAAATTTTGCTTCTTTTGCTTTAATTTTTGTTTTTTTAGGCGAAATAAAGTTAATCATGTTTATTTTTTTTACAAAAATTTACAAATAAAACAAAGTCAAACCTAATCAAACTCATTTCGTTTTTTATGTACATTTTATCTACTAAAACTGTAAATTAACTTTTCTTATATACACGAATATTTCTTTTAACTTGCACGTGAAATTTGTTACATAGTGTAAACAAATGTTTTTTTTCAAACAAGATTATTTACAAATGCCATTTAATTAAATTACTTTTCAAGGTTTTGTTGACTTTTGCATCCCTATGCAAATATGTTTAATTTACAATAATTTCCTTTCCAATTTTAAAAACGATTGCTTGTTTTTTTAACAAATTCAAAGTAAAATAATAGAGTTTTTAAATAGTGAGTTTAGAAAAAATAAAATAAACGCAGCTTAGAAAATCTAATAGTTTGATAAAAGTTTTCTAAAGCACATTTTTGCCTTTGTATCAAGTCTCTTGTTTTTGATCCAATTCAATTTATAAATTGGACTTTAAACCTTAAATATTACGAATATAAATAATATAATAAAAATAATCTAATCCAATATTAGGTACTACTTTTTCCCATATTATCAAACCTTTTACGTTTAAGGTCAAGTCGGCTTTTTCTTATCATAATTGGTAAATTGACTATTAATTAGTTAAAAAGAAATTATACTACAAGATGTCAAAGAGTTGATATTGAATTGCCATTACTTCGGCGTAGTGTAGTGGTTACAGCGCACGCATAACAACACAAGCGACCGAAGTTCGAGTCCCAGCAGAGGAAAGGTTAAAACAAAATTAATTGTGGTTTCGTGTTTTCAATAAAGAGGTTTCAACTTCTTTCTAGACAACTTCATAAAAATAAATATTTAAATAAATAAATAAATAAATAAAATAAAAATAAATAAAAGAAAGAAGCCTTCTCAACCCCATCGAACTTATCTTATCTCTGGCTATGATGATAAACATCAGACGAATGATCAGGAAAAAACGCCACCTACTGGAAAAAAATTACAATGCTAAAATAAAGATCACCACCAATTAGCAATGATATTAACCACTACACAATCATATGAAGTGGCGACAGTGGATTAATCATCCACTTAGATTGAAAGATAAAAAAATCCCGGGTTAAAAAACAGATTTTTGCCAACATTGGTTTTAAAAGGATTTGAATTTATTGTCCACTGAATCTCGCAATGGACTATAAAGTTGGTCGCTTTAAGTGAGTACCTGCCCTAGGACTTTACCTCATGGTGTCAAAGCACCAACATCCCCACCTATGATTAAAACTACCAGTGAGTACCAATCCGAAGCCATGTTATTTGGACGTAACATCCACGTTGGTGAGATGTCGGAGACTATTTAAACTTTTACCGATGGGTCACGGCATTCGGTTAAGAGTGTAAGTCCACACCAAGCCAGCATAACTCTCACCGCGATTCGGCTGGATCAAAGTGATATCGTTCGCCATGAACACAATACACAAGAACAAAAACACAACCAGTTAAGGATAGACCAGTGTACAACATCGAACCATGATCGGCAGCAACAATCTCGAATCAGCTATCAGCGCATCACCGGCAACCGAGCTAGAAAGGCTGATCAGGAGACCGCTAAAATGGTGGTGCGGGTTCAACCTCCGCTAAAAGTGCTGTTCTTCTACACCTAAATACTTCCAAGGCAAAAGCACATAACCTTCTAAAGTAGGGCCACAAAGGCCCTACTAAATCTCACAAACCCTGGTATGAGTAATACCCATACCATCGAAATTTCTAATGTCATCATAGTTCGGGCATGCAGTCGGTACATGCCTCCAGTCCTCAGTTGCCAACCCACACCGGCAGTCCGGCCAATCCGATGCAAAAATGAATTGAAAGAGCCGTGTGCTGTTAGTATGAGCCATAGACTCAAACCGAAGTCTGAGTGTTTCTGTACGAACTTAACGTCTAGAATAAATTAATATGTCACCCTTTTTTTGGCACTGTTCGTCCATCTTGTCTGCCACCTCTCTACAAGGCACCTCTGCAAAAGGGTCTTATAAATATCTCTTCCATTTTCGAACTCCGAAGTACAGAGCACGTGAGAATCTTGCGCTGTCCAACAACAGACATCACTGTCTTATACCATAGAGATTACACCATACAGATCACTTCTCAATATGCTCCTAACCTTTTCAACAATGGTCGTCAGCACAATAGATTATTGCAAGAACAGGGGAGACTTCTCTCAATCAAAGAGCTGGATCCGATTCTATTTTTAGACTCATTGAAAGGGACCTACAGTTTAACGCTGGCTCCGAACTGCAGATGAATTAGTTAGAGAAATTATTCGTAGCGTATAAAACTCATACTCTGTCGTCGCTAACAATGTTACTCCGTCACTCCTCTAGGGAGCATATTGGCTTCATTTTTCATTGCTTTCTTCCAGTTTCATCACTCAAGTTGATTTTTCAAGTTAAGTGGATGATTAATCCACTGCAGTCCCCTTCATATCGATTGTGTAGTGGTGAATATCCTAATGGGTGGTCATCTTAACTTCAGCATTGTAAAATGTTCCCATCAGGTGGCGTTTTTCCTGATCAATTGTATAATGTTTGTCACCATCGCAAGCTGGAAGCACAGCGTGGCTTCTTGTTTATTTTTTAAATTGAGTTGCCTGGAGGGAAAGTTGAAGTCTTTTTATTAAACACTCGAAACGAAACTATAATTAAATTATTTCGTAATTTCCTCTTCTGGTGCTCGAACCTGGCTTGCTACACCATGCCACACCTATTATGAGTTTAGACAAGGGCTTCTTGGTTGGTAGGCGTATGTCTTACCTATCATACCACAGCGACACATTTCTTCACACGTACTACAAAATGAAACCTTCTAACACTACTACCTATTTTCTTCCTGCCGCATCCTATTTTACTAGTAACAGCACAATACTCGGAAAGAAAAGGGATCATCAACTGAGAACTGGTCTCAAGTGCACAAAAAAAAAAAGTTATTTAGGATGATGTGCCCATAAATTCTTTGAATTCCATGAAAAATTATATGAAATCCCAGTCACACCAGAGTTATTACAATTTTAAATTTAATGAAAGGTACATACGAGAGAATGTTAATATTGTCATATGTCGTTGGCAGCTATTAAAAAAACTGCAATTTCTTATATCTCCCTTCGAATAATTTCGATGGTCTTGAGTTGCGAAAATTGTAACATCATCAGAATTTGTAAACCCTATTACTTATTTAAAGATAAAGATTGACATGAATAAACCGCTGTTTGTATGTTTATTTACCTTTCAATTACAGACTGCTTCATTAATTATACCATCTGTACAAAAACAAGATTCTGGAAATTATACATGCAGCCCATCCAACAGTGAACCGCGTACGGTTATATTACATGTACTGAACGGTAAGTAAGATGGCATCATATAAATATACACATGTATGTACATGTGATACGTATGTAGTATATAAAAAAATCGTTTTTTATTTTTCGACAACTTTTTATTTTAAATTTCCCATTTTATTTGAGTAGTCCCTCAATTTATGTTTGTTTTTTTTTTTTTTTTTGTCATTTCCCTTTGCGTAGTTTTAATAGTTTTACTTTGAGTGCGTGTGCAGAGTGAAAGCAGAAAAAAAATTAAATTGAGTTTAAATTAATTTCAAAAATGAAAAGTCAATTTAGTTTAATGCAGGAAAAAAGAATGTTATTTTAATTAAAAATATAAAAAGGAATATATTGAAAATGAAATTAATTTAAGTTATTGATGTCAGCACAAAATGGTTTTGTTGCAGCAATTTGAAAATAACGCTCCAACAACAGCAAAATTATATGATTCAGCATGACGTTGATAGAGTAGGTAAACTATTTAAATTGAAATTTAAAACCATTTTTGTATGACCCCTTTTAAATTGGATTAACCGTATAGCATTAATATTTAATTATGTTAATTAGTAATATAAATATAAGCGGGGAATAAGTAGTAAAAGATGAAAATGCAGTTACATGGTGAAACGAAAAGTTTTTCAGTATCTAATAAGCACTTGTGTGTTTAATTTTTCCGAAATGTATGTTTTTCATATGACTGTGTTTACGCCCCGAGTCCAGGTAATATAAAAATTATATATATTATATAAATAGAGTAATACCTCCCTCCACCTCCACTTAAGCAATTCCGCTCACTTTTCGGGCGAAACTTTTCCTATTACTTTTTCATGGATATACACAAATCAGTATTTGCTTTCTATGGGAAGTGCCACTCCCACGTATCCAATTCGCTCACTTTTTAACTGATGCAAATCATCATTAACCACGAAGTTATTTGAGCCAAATACAAAAAACTTATATGGGCGTGGCACAGCCCAGTTGAATATAAATATCTTTCCAATGCATGTAGTTGTTTTGTAAATCGTTTAAGTGTAACTCACACAAAGCTTAAATGGTGTAACAACGTTCGTTTGAAATAAAAATTATTAAATGCAAAGGAGTTCACTCTAATGTAAATAACTCGCGAACCAATGGACCAATAAAAACCGCATGCACATAAAAACCTTGGTATTCATTTCACCTTTTGCATTTCGTATTTACGCATTTCAGAGAACATCAATCATTACGCATTTTATAGTCCTCTTTTATATATATAGATTTTAAGAAGATTGTGTTACATTAAGAGGTTGCACAAATTTATTAGATTTGCAAAAATAATTCGAAAATACGTTTATCCGGTATTTTTTAATTTAGTTAGGAAAACTACTATAGAAATAACAATTTTAAAATAATGCCTCCTAGATAGAGAAAAGAAGATAGTTGCAGTAACTTCTTGTAGTTTTCCCTTCGATACAGGTGTGATTCAAGGAGCGTGTGCCAGAGTTGAAATTCGAAAATTGATGTTTTTGACTTGCCATCATCACACTATTAATAAATGTCTGAAAAACGCAACATGACATGGCAAAAAACATTGCTAAAGTAAAGACCACCACCAATTAGCAAGGATGTACACCATTACGCAAAATGATATGGAGGAAGCTATAGTGGATTAATTATCTACTTAGCTTGAAAAATCAAATTGATAAAAGAAACTGAAATAAAGCAATGGATGCTTAGTGGAAAACCAATATGATCCTTAGAGGAGTGACGGAAAAAATTTTTCATAATAAAACTAAAAACTACTGGAAAAACGTAATTTTTAATTATTTATTATATATATATTATATGGTCAAATTGTGGAACCTCTTAATTTTATACAATCTTCTTATAATTTTGTATATATAGTATAACTTTTACATTAACGAGACTCGGGGTGCAATCAGAATTATACGATAAACATATCTTTGGTAAAGGTGAAACACCCCAATAAGCACACATTGCGATATAGGACTCCAAGTTATACGAGTATGTACGTTTGAATATAGCTTGTGAAGACATTAAATTGTGTAAAAAATTTACGACTTAAGATTATTTTTTTTAGCGTCATAACTTGACATTTGCAGAAGCTACGTTGCCAAAAGTATATTTATCTCTATGTGTGTTGGCGATTTTTTACAATTTTAGAAATGTATTAAAATCGCAACAACGAATTTGTATTAAATTTTGCGTAAAAAAGGATTTAATGATGCGCTAACGTTGGAAAAGTGTTTCGGCAACGATTCTCTAAAGAAAACAGGTCGTTTACCAGTGGCACGAGAGGTCCAAAGGTGGTCGTGAGTCAATCGAAGATGATGAACGCAGTGGTAGACCATCGACATTGAAAATCGACGAAAAGATTGATAAAGTAAAAGAAATATTGATCAATAACCGCAAATTTATCATCAGCCACGTAGCTGAGGACTCGAACATTGCCGAAGAATTCGTCCAAGACATTTTGGTTAATGGTTTGGGTTTCCTTCGTGTGGCAGCAATGGTGGTGCCAAAAGATCTCAATATCGTTAAAAAAAGATATGTCGCAAAGGACATGATTTCCGAGGCTGAATCCGATCCCAAATTTACAAAAAGGATCTTTACTTGAGACAAGACATAGGTTTATGAGTACGACACGCAATCCAGACATCAGGCAAGTGAATGATGTTCAACAAATATGTCAAAACCAAAAAAACTACGTAGTTTTCAGTCAAAAAGAAACGCAATGCACACGGCTCTCATTGATATCAACGGTGTAGTGCATCATGTTCTATTTTTGCCAGAAGGACAGACAGTAAATAAAGAGTATTATTTGGGCGTTATGAGACGTTTGCGTGAAGCAATTCACCCAATGTGACCAGAGTTGTGAAAAAAAAACTCGTGAATTTTGCACCATGATAACGATGCATGATGATAACGCGCCGTCGCACAGTGCCATAATTATCAGAAATTTTTGACGAAAAGTGCATCAAATATCATCCAACAGCCACCGAATTCACCTGAATTGGCTTCGTGTGGTTACTTTCTGTTCATTCGAGTTAAAAAACCATTACGCGGAACACGTTTCAGCAGCCGAGATGAAATAATGGAAAAGTCGCAGGAAGCACTGATGAACATATCGAAAACCGAATATAAAAAATGCCTCAAGTATTGGATCAAGCACTGGCATAAGTGTGTTGCAGTCGATGCGAATTACTTTGAAGGGGACAATATAGATTTAGATTAATGAACTTCTTTTTTTTATTTTCTAAATAAATTACGGGAACCTTTTGATCAACCTTGTTTTGTCCCGTTGTTTTAGGTACCTGGACACAGTGGAGTAGTTAGTAATGAAATAGCGAATACATTAGCCAAAAGAGTTCCATAGCGCCCTATATCGGTCCGGAACCTTGCTGTGCAGCATAACTCACTACCATCCTCAATCTAATCCAGGATTGAAAAATTGCCAGATGCTTGGAATACTGGAATGCTCAAAGGGGACTTTGCCACTCTAAAGCGGCGATTAGTCCGCAATTTGAACATCGTTCTGAGGTTCTCAAGTTTGGCAGATTAGACTTGTAACTCCATATTGAGTTTCTTACGGGTCACTGTAGACTAAGGGCGCATCTGAAGATGATGGCGGTCACAGATGTGTGCTTGTAGACCCTGCACACAATAGATCCAATGGGTCGCAATGTCCACAATAGTACTTGGGCAGGGTAAAAATAATACAAATAATATTATAGCATATTTCGTCAAATATTATTAATCCGAATGGACAAACCTTGTGCATTTTTACTGGCCTATAGTTTTCAAAACTCAGTATGTCATGGGTATGAAATAATTAGTTAGTTTGTGGTGATAAATCAGACCAAATTATTCCATCTTTGCTAATGTAACTTTCCTAACTTTGATGTGGTATATTGTTAAGTTCTTCATCACCTTTATTATCATTATCCGGCTTGTATCCTGCGTAGTCTAAAGTTATAAACTGTGCTTGCATGCTCGGTTATGCTGCTTTTGTCATAAAAGCTAACAAACTCTCTAATATACTTTTTATAAATCTTCTACCGTTTTTGGTATATAAAACAAATGTAACACATAATAAAAATAACAGGAGTTTTTTTATAATTTTAATTTAATTTAACTTTTTTTCTTTAAAAGTTAGTAGTCATTTAAATAAATAATAATGATGAAGTAATACATTAATTTTTATTAATTTAATTTCAGGAGAATATTCTGCGTCAGCTATAACATCTGCTGCAGCTATAAATATTCATATATCATGTAATATATTATTAATCAATATGTCAATATTTATTCCCATTAGTAACGTATTAACTAAAATAATACCCAATACTCTTCATATAATTAGACGATATAGCGGTGGCTAAAGTAATGCATGGACACAAAACTGTAAGAAATAATTATGGTTTAAGTTAACTTTTGTAAAAGCTTTTTTATAATTAAAAACTAATAAACAATTAATGAACTACAATTAATTATGACATATTGTATTAAAAAAAAGAAAAAATATTACATAAAAAGAGAGACTGCCATGTTAAAATAATATATTAAATATTTTAATTTTGATATTTATTTATTATTAATTTAATAAATCAAAAATGGACAAAAAGTCATTGTAAATACAAAATTAACATGATTAAGTTGCCAGCCAGTAATCAATATAATTATTTAATAATACAGTGAAAAAGAATATTTAAATAGCACATACATAGTTAATTAATTAATTAAATAAATATTTTATGTTTTATAAACTTTAACAAATTCCATAATAATTTTATAGATTCTTATATAAAACTGATTAAATTTTAAATAACGATTTTTTTTTTATTTCGTTATAACATATAAAATATTGTTCTATATTTGAATTTTATTTGTGAAGAATTCTGAATTTCGAAATAAAAATAAATATTTTTTCATTAGTAGTTCAGTAACAAATTGCTGTGCTGAGTAAAGTTTTTTTCTTTTTTTATTAAAAAAAAAGCTTGTTCATTGCGCTAGGATATAATTTCAACTTAAAAATTGTAAAAAAAGTCCATTCAAAAGTCTGGCGCATAAATTTTAACTTACTTTTCAACCATGTTCTTAATAGCTCTAAAACGCTAACCATATAATGGGTACCTCGCGTATGCACAGAGTGCCAATAGAGGGCACTCTATAGTGTGGTGTATTCTAGCAATGCTCTGGAATCACAACATAAACAGTTTAATTAAGGCCTTTTACAGACAAGTATCCAGATTTGCTTGCTAAAGTCTTGGGATCCACACTTGACTTATGATGCCAAGGGCTGGGAAATACCCGGCTTAGACTGCACTGGTAATGTTATGGGAGATATAAAATTTCTAGGATTATCACTTACATTCGTAAGGATATTTTCCAACCACTATCGAATAGTGCTAAATATCCCAGAGTTATATTGAATGTATCTTTAACGAGAATTTGAATACTACTTCAAGAACTATTACACTAACGCAAGAGGGTAATTGGTCTTAACTTTAATCCGACAAATACACACTTTACGGATCGGCTGTATGGTGAACAGAAGTTGAGAGAAAACCCATCAAATTAAGTTAACTGGTGCACTGAGACCTATCTTATCAAAGGGATTGTTCACTATTTTAAATTGAATATACCCAAATATTCAGGTGAAAAAGACAGCGATACTACCGGCTAAGAGATTGAGAGCCACCAATGGATAACAATCAGGGTTTGCAAAAATCGTTTTTTTTTTACCCAATCCACTGGGCTTCTTTTTGGTTTTATTGTGTTTTATAACTGCTTCCTAATTTCGTCCAATTCGGCATTATTTTTTTATTTGTTAGTAAAATTACGTTGTTTTGGTAGTTAGAATGAAATTTTTATTCTTGGTCAGATCAAGGCTGTGTTGTGTACTAAAGTTGGTAAAGCAGACTGTAGTCACTTTGTTTAAATCGTACATTTTGAGAAATATAAGGCCAAACATGATTAAGTTATTTTTTGCATGACAGCGCTCGACCTTACGTCACAAAAGTTGCCAAACAATTGCTAAAAGCGATCAAATGCCGCACCCGCCGAATTTTACAAATATTGATCCATTTGGCTGTTATAACAGATAAAATATGTTTTGAATGTCAACGAATTACTTCATTTGAAGAATTACAAAATTGGCTTTAAAGTTGGATCGCTTCAGAAAGCGAAACGTTTTTCTGAGACAGGATTCGCATTGATAAATTTTTAATTGGATAAATTAGTTTAGTTTATTATCTTCTTTGAGCTGAAAAGACGGGTTGTATTAACTTGTACTCCAAATACGTAAATATTAATATCTTTGACTTAAATAAATTACGAAAGTACGAAAACCCGGTTGGGTTTTTTTAAATATAAAAATCAACCAACCTTGATCACTACGGACATACGAGGATTTTGATTTTGTCAGTTGTAATCTTAACAACTATTATAGGATACCAAACGCCGGGTTTCACGATACAGCCGCTCAGAATATGAAAATGGAATGTGAAGGCCATTGATAAAATCATTTTCCCAAAGCAACCGAAAATCAAAACGCCTAGAAGGCTTCTCGTTTACTGAAGATTTGTACAGACTGAGATAATGACCATGAATTGTTGCGTTGAGCGGAATAGACAACTGGTGTCGCAAGAATAGTATCGCATGGCAAATGAACTGTGGGAAACTGAAACCACCTTCTGCCAGACCAGGAAAATCTGGCCACAGTTTATGGCCAAAAATTGGAACAAGCACTTTATATAAAACATATTATAGGGGCTATAACCAGCCATTGAGCTCTTAGCAAACATACTTAACCTCCTTAGACCCCGGGTACACATACGTGTACTTTAAGTTATTGTTATATAACATAATTAGCGACATTGTTGGGAAGCTACTGGAATTGTGTTTCTTGCTATAGTCTCTAGAGTTTCTAAGATTACCAACAGATGGATACCAAAGTTATTGCCATTTTTTTTTATAATTGAAAAATTTTAATTTTTTTTTCATAAGCCCACGAGTGTTTCAGTAATGACCAAAAGCAAACGAAATATACAAAAATAATTGTTATCATAATTGCTTCATGTTCAGGTCTCAAGAGGTTAAAGGCTGAGAATTCTTAGTATGATGAAGAGATAATTAAGTCCGTAAAACATTTTTTGTGCTATTGTCTAAGACATCCTATGCGAAGCAGCTTCTTGCTACATCTGTCTTCTCCAAGTATAAGCGGGTCTTTCGATTCTTTGGCTTTTGTTTGCGTTTCATTCTATGGCCACTTCCGCAATGTCGTCACCTAATTTTCTTAGAGTGTGCCCAATTCATTTCCATATCCTTCATATAATTTCCTTTATTTTAGGAACTTGTTGTTATCTTTGTTTAACTTATATTATTTGTCGCCAGAATATTTCCAGAATGCTACGTTGGCAGTGGTTGGTAATTGCCTGAATGGAATTGATATGCTTAACTTATACGTTATACGACTTGCAGCCATATTAAAATGTAAACTTTACATATGTGTTAAAGGTGTTAATTTTCGTGTTTGGAGAGATGTGTGGAGATAGCCGTATAATATTTAATTGGCCAACAGATTCGTTCTGTTTTGGATTCTAGCTCTAGATTCGCCGGACATCGTACAGATATTGGCGACATATTATTCCCAATTTTAAGGCTTGCTCTATTACGTTTATCTTCAAGCATGCTATATCTGTGCGTACAGAATCTAGCTTGTGTCAAGTCCACAGGTTATACATTTTGGTGTGAATAAGGCTCGTTATAACATACCGTCGAGGACAACGTTAAACGGCAGTTGAGAGAGAAATAACAGCTTTTGATCGCTTGCAGCGTTTTGGATACCGTAGACCGATTTTGTGTACAATGCTTTAATTATGTCGAAAATTTTTGTAGCAGTACGTCTGCAAGCTATTTTGTTCTAATAGCTGAGGGTTTATCAAAAGTCTTTTCAAACTTAATAAACATAATGCGGCGAGCAACACTCAATGGATTGCTCAATAATGAGGCTATTTATATGATCTGCAAATGACTTGTGAACAAGATCAGCTTGTTTTTTGCGTAGCATCGATTTTAAAGCCTCAGAGCCCTCAAAAATAATCGCAACTTCTTATACTTATCAAATACAATATCCCTTAAAAACTTTATTGAGAATAAATTTGTATATCATTTGATATAATCCGATTATTTAACTTCATTTAAATATTTGAATAAAATATGAACAAAAACAATCCTCCACGAGGTTAACAGTAATTTTCATTAAAAATTTAAAATTTTTTATTTATCCATTATAAATAAGTGTATAATTAAAATATTTATTTAGTCGAATGTAAATATATATATATAGATTTAATTAATACGAAATAAATATAAGAAATTTTTCGAACTCCATAGTTAGTGATTCTTTAACAATAATAATAAAAAAACAACAACAAAACACAAAAAATTATAATTTCCTTCCAAATAACTATACAAAGATATAATAGAATGAAAAATAAAATAAAGAAAATAAAAATAATAAATAAAAACAATGCTTATCAAAATTTAAAAAATGAAAAAAAAATAATAATAAACATAATCAATACTTAAAAAATCTCAAAATGCTATTTAATTACTCTATACAATAAGGAAAAGTAAATATAGAATTACATTAAAAAATAAAAAATTATACGAAAAATTAGACAAAATAATGCAATAAACACTTGAATGATAACAAAATAATTTCTTTGTTTTGAAATATTTAATATTTATTTTATTGAATAATATGATAAAATACATTTGAAAGCGTAAGTATACACTAATGAAAACGAGAGTGGTACCAAAATTAGCCGGACTAACAAAGAAAATGCTACAGATATGAGAAAAAGTTTTCTTGATATACTTTTACCAGCGATATTTAATAGCTATAGTATATGTATATAGTAAGAAATAATTAACTTCTTAAAATAGCCATCAACCTCATACTCTTTACCTCTTTATTGCTGGCAAATCTTTTACTGCCGATCGATTTTTTAAGTTTGAAAACAGAAAATAATCCAAAGGAGCAAAATCTAACGAACAAACTGCGTGATGAAGCAATACGAACTTAAATTCATTTACTTTGGCCATCGCAATAGTGAATGTGTAAACAGGTGCATTTCCTTTTATCTTTACTTTCATCACTTTTTTTTCTTTCTCCGTCACTCCTCTAGGGAGCATATTGGCTTTCCACAAAACATCCATTGCTTTGTTTCAGTTTCATTAATCAAGTTAATTAGATGATTAATTCACTGTAGCCCAATCCATATGATTGTGTAGTGGTAAATATCCTTGCTTATTGGTGGTGATCTTTACTTTAGCATTTAATTCTTTACCAGTAGGTGGCTTTTTTTTGCTAATCGTTTATCTGTTGCTTGTCATCATCGCCAGAGGTAATAAGCTAAAAGGTCAAGGGCCATTTTTATTTTTTTAGATGAAGTTGTCTGAAGGGAAGTTCAAGCCTCCTATATTAAACACTCGAAACCACAATTATATTTTTTCGTCATGATATCAGTCAGCTGGAGCTCGAAACTGGATCGCTTGTGTTGTTATGCATGTGGTCTAACCACCACACTACGCCACTTAAACAAAACAATAACTTAACGTATTACTTGCCGTTCATTGTTTTTTGTTTTTGGAGATAATCAATAAATATTATGCCTCATGCACCAAAAAAAGCAGACGCCATTACCTTGCATGAGCATGTTCAACCCTATTTCGAATAAAAATCAGAACACCAAACAAACTAGTAAAGGGTCCGCCATCTAACGTTTTTTTTTTCAACTAGTGCTTATTTCATGAATGGTAACACTTAGCTCATGTCTGATTTGACAGATAATTAGTTTTATCCTTCTGCTGAACTAATATGGTTGTGTATACGCTTGAACAACGCTGGGTATCTGGGCCAGCAATCGACTTACAGAAGATGCCGATTTTGCCAAAAAAATCATCTTTTCAGATGAAGCTCATTTTGATCTTGCCGAGAATGTAAATAAGCAAAATTGTCGCATTTGGGGCACAGAAAACCCGCACGCATACATTGAAAAGCCGATACACCCAAGACGAGTCACTGTTTGGTGCAGATTTTGGTCCAGAGGCATAATTGGGCCATTTTTATTTGAATATGAGCAAGGAGTGACCGTTACAGTCAATGGCGATCATTATCGGGCCATGTTGAACGAATTTTTGTTCACAAAAATTGAAGGAGAGGATATTAGCAACATTTGGTTTCAACAGGACGGCGCTACGTGCCACACAGCCGAAGCTACACTCAATGTTTTGCGCCCTGTTTTCGTATTATCAGCCGCAGAGCTGATGTCATTTGGCCAATTCGGAGCTGCGATTTGACAGCGTTGGACTATTATTTGTGGGATACCGTCAAAGATAAATGTTACGCCAACAAGCCAGAGACAATATTCGTGAAGCCATTGGTGAAATACAGCTGCACACAATCGATAATGTGCTTAAAAATTGGACCTATAGCGTTAGAAAATGCTTGACTATTTTCAATACATTTGTAACTGCTTAACTAAACTTAAAGAAAACTACACAGCAAAAGTAAAAAGCAGAAAGATACAATTGTTTGCTATGCTTCTATTTTTAGCTTTAAATTAAACAACAGTGTTGCTGAAGCCTTACTGAAAACTTTTAAAAATAATAAGCAAAAGCAAAAAAGTAAAATAAATAAATTACTTAGGTAGCAAAGTAACTATTTCATCAAAAATTGCTTTTGCTGTAAGCAATAAGTTATTGTTAACTTTATTTTTACTTAACTCTTTGCTATACTGTGGGCGTATCTTGCTACTCTGTCACAAATACATGAAAAAAAGAACTTACGTATAGTAATACTGAGCAAGTTATTTACAATTTTACTTTTTTGCTTTTGCTGATTACTTTTTTGAGTTTTCAGTAAACATTCAGTGACCAGTTATTTATTTGGAAGCTAAAAACTGAAGCAAATTTAGTATTATTTTTAGTGCTATTGCTAATCTAGCACAAGGTCTTTATAAGTTAACACACAAACTTCATTATACTTGTCTCGTAACTACCGAGTGTTGATTGTTTTTTTTTCATAGTTATATTGAATAGAATCGAAATAAATAAAAAATAATGATGAAGGTTTCCTGATCATCATTACTAAGTTTCATGCAACTCTATATTACCTATAGATTGCCTTCTTTAGACAGGTTTTTTCTATCTCGTCCACTGCTTTAACTGTTTCTTTGTCATAGGTGGGTATGAAGTGGTGAACCAATGTCTCATCCATGGTTACAAATCGATGCAAAAACTCGATTTTATTGCAGTAAAACATAGACAAATACTCTATTAAGCCATCTTTACGATGCTGTTTTGATCTATTGTGAGCAGAGGCGGCATATATTTTGTGCACTCTTGCTCATTTGCAAGTTATCGGTAAAATTTCAACTGGTTCACGCACCTTCAGCCGACGATCTTTTAATAGGATTTTGTGGATTTTCTTTACCATTTTTGGCCTTATCATCTATATTGTCCGACCAATACGGTCTTTAATATGGCATGTATACATTCAGCCAACCAATATTTTAAAATTGTAAACGAAAGACCAAAATTCCCTCAGAGTAGAATCTAACTTAGCTTAGTTGGAATGAGACCTTTCAAACGAAAGTATGAATTACGCAACTGGGATCAATTTTTTCCATGCTTACAAATTCAGTGTGATGATTTATTTTTGAGAAAGCCATGGTAATTTTTTTCAAACTACTATACATCCATCCATAAGTCATGTCAGACAATTTTGTGGTCGTCCTCGTATATTAAAATAATTTATTAAAATATTAAATGTACATACATATGTATGTATGTGTGTGTACAACAAAAAGAAAGTTAAAATTTAATTATGCAAATTATAGAAAAGTGTGAGCTAAATAGTTGATGTTGAACTTTAATATTTACAACACGAAGAACTCTAATGAGACTTCCGTTGCTAAGTGTTTTCAATTAAAGATGATGTAATAAAATTTGTGGATATAATTTAGTCCAATAAACCTTTCTTTTAAAGGACTTGAATAAATATTATTAGATTGTATATAAAGTTGAATTAAGAAAATTAAATACTCGTATATTATGGTTGATAAGGAATTCTGAAAATTCTTAGCAAAAAATATATCTTTAATTAACGTGCAGTTTGTGAAAGTTAACCTCTATAGCGTTATAACGTAACGAGAATTCCAAATTTTTGTCAGTTTCATTATGGAGTGGTCAAATAACTAAAACCATATATGTATGTATATTGCTGGTAAAGCTCTTTTTAAGTGTGGAATGCAAAAAGCCGATATTTCAAAAACGCTCTGCCATCTCAAATTAAGCATCGATACTTAATTGAACACAGCAAAACTACATAGATAAGCATTGATTTTTCACTTTTCAACTTCCGGCAATGCTTCGACACTCTTCATTTTCAATTATTATATACATATCCATATAAACAAATCAATTTAACTCATTAACCTTAACGACAAAATTCTGACTTATAACTAAGTTTTAACGAGATGTTCTATTTAAGTGGAGCATTTTTTTCACAAAAGGTACATATGCCAATGTTTATAGCAAATTAGAAATTATCAAAAGTTCATAAACAAGATTTCAGAATTCGCCAAGGTGATAAAAATAAAATAACAGTTAATAAAATAATTTTCATTTCAATTTCAACCAGATAGCTTTTTTTCATCGTTCTAAATCAAAAAGAAATCTTGTAAAAATTGAATCAGATTCTTTTTCTAGACCGTGATATTTCAATGCCGTGTACAAACGTAGTTCATACGGAGTTGAATATCAATGTTAATTATATTAACTGCATATATATACCTTCCTTTATAAAACAAATGTTAAAGTCATGGATCCCTATTTATAGACGCGCACTGAATTCGAATCTAGTTATAGTGAATTTCTAACTTTAAACCTTTTACTAACTTTTACATATTCATATTCGAAAATAAAGTATACTTTAAGTTGATTTGGCTTTAAATAGATGCCAACTCTCACTTGTTATATATATATTTATATAGAATTACAAATAAAATATTTGAAAGTGGCATCCAAGGCACATTTAAGAGAGTGGCGTTGCCGGTTCGGCTTACGGTTTTTTAACTTTATTTAACGCTTGTTTCTTGATTGTCAAAAGTTTTATATAGTTTACACCTTATCCTGTTTTTACAATATTATTTGTGTATTTTAATACAAATGTCAAACTTTTTTATTTTACACTTAATCCTGTTATTACAACAAAATTCCACGATATCGTTTGAAATATATCGAACGTGTAACAACAGAGTTAGGTGTATTTTATTAAAAATATTGTTACGAGAATAAAAGCGCCTAAATTTTAGAATTTTGGTATATTTTGTGTCGCCGTGTCAATGCCATACTTATTTGTGTATATGGCAGTACTGCCAATTATAACATCCCTGGGTAACACAATCTTACATGTTTAAAATTAACGGATAGAGAATATGAGATCATTTGAGAGATTTTCGGAATTTTCCAAATTGTAGGCAATTCGTTATATATGGAGACTGCTTTTCCTACGTAGTTTATTTATCGTTTGGCTGTCAATAAATAAAGATGCGTTAAAGCGGAAATAAAAGTGTTGTATAAACGAATATTAAGTGTTATATTAAGACAAATAGTATACAAGTTATTGTGTAGTAAAATAAATAAAACTGTAACAAAAATAAAGGGGTGTTTATTTTATTTTAACGCAATGTAAACGAATTCAAACGTTTTAAAATGTTTAAAACGTAACAATATAATTTATATTATTTTTTATTCATTTATTTTTTTGACATTAATAATTCACAAAAAAAGCGACAAATATATGTTGTTTTTGTTAAAAAATAAGTTATTGTACAGGCCACACTACCTTGTTCAATTTGCCTTGGTGGCAACTTTGAGCGACTGCTTTTGATTTGTTGCCTTTAAAATAAAAAAAAATTTAAAACCGAAAAATTTGAAATTCTATGTTGAAATTAAACAAATATATTTATATACATACTCGTGCATATGTATTTAAATTGAACTATTTATATATTTCGGTGAAATGTCTATAAATCTTAAGCTCGCCCCAAACAAATTGCCTGTGGATAATGAATATTGTTTAAAACAATTTTTATGCATTTAAAGGTCTAGAAGATGTAGTTAACGCCATACAATAGTGATGTATATTTTGAGCATGATTAGGCTGTTATAACTCCAAAACCAAGTATTGTAATCAATGAGGAAAAAGATGCCTACAAGAACATGGTTTGTTAAGCTATGCCTTAAGATCTACCTGGTAACAACGACATAAACGATGATGACAAGGATACAAGCAATTATAAACCTTTAGCCGAAAACTGAAGCGAATTCGGCGACAAGAACCAGCATAGCGTAAGTGCTGTCTAACATACTAGAAGACGTAAAGAAACATTTTAAAGATCTTACTCTAATAAAAATATTTAATTTTACTTTCAACTAGAACTCTTTTAAAAAATTTTAGGTATTAAAAATTACTAAGAGAAGAAGATGTTAGTGGATCCATGCAGAGGCAAAGATATAGATACATTAGGAAAAATCTTAACTTAATGGGTAACGATAAGGCCTAGTGCTATCAAAGACAAAATGTTCAAATTTCGGCTTTCAGGTGATATTGTAGTGAAGAAATTTCATCAATGTGGTGTGATGCATAAACACAATTCAATTGGCCATCATCCGGATAAACAATTTCAATGTTGAAAACCTTTACAGTTTGGCTTTCGTATATGAACAATGCTATGTCTTTAATTTCTATTGCGGAAAATCTAACAGAAATACCACCATTATACTCAAGAGATTTAAAAAAATAAAATAAATAAAATAAAATAATAAGATGGAGAATGGGTCAACACTGCACGGTGTTTTTTTGAAAACTTCTATGTAAGCTAAAGAACACTTTCCTCGTATGATAATTTTAGTTGACTATGGTCGGCTCTTAGTCCTGATATAGAATCCACAGAGAATATTTTAGCCATTCTGTCACAACTCGTTTATGCTAGCGATTGCCAGTTTGAGACTTTAAAGGATTTGAAAACATGCATTATTGACAAATGGAAGATAACCGCTCCGAAGTTATAAACCAGCTTAAAAAAATGTTTAAAATATTAGTTTGCACGCTATGCTTATTGCGTTCGAAAGAAAATATAGTTTTTTTTTATTTTAATAAGAAAAAGTTATTCAATACATTAGTTTAAAATCTACATTGAGTTCTTCTCTAAAGAGGTTCTGATTTGTTAAAAAAGTTTCTGATATTAAACCATTATATATATAAAACATTATATATATTTTACGTTATATTTATCCCGTTTAGTGTACTAAATCTTATCGATATTCGACATTTCATTTTTAACAGGAAAATAATAAAACAAATGCAAAAAAATTCTATACTTAATCCTTTTTTTAAGTTTTAAGTAATAGTATTCCATTATGTTTAAACTTTACATAAAGTATTCAAATGAAATGATACAGGGTATCAGCCGTGAAGGTATACTACTTTGTTTGTTTATAATTTTTGGTTATCTGAAAGAGAATAAATCTTATATTGATAAATATTTTATTTAATGTCGGCAATTATGTATAGAATACAATATCAGATAAATGCCTGCCTTTGTTAGCCTCACAAATACAAGCCCCTTTAAGTACATTTTTCATTGCATTCTCACACATTTCACGCGGTATTTCATTAATTTCATCACGAATATTTGGTTTAAGTTGCTCCAGCTTTTCTGATTTGTTTGCATAAACCTTGCTTTTCAGATATCCCCACAAAAAGAAATCCGGAGCAGTAAAATCATTGTGGAAAGATGTCTCGCAGTAATTCGATTGTAATTCTGGCTGTATGCGGTGTGGCACCGTCTTGTTGACACCACATATTAGTCAAGCCCAAAGTATGCATTTGTGGCGTTAAAAAGTTTTCAATCATATCCCTATATTGCTCCCCATTGACAGTTACCGTTACGCCGTTTTCAGTTGCAAAGAAGTAAGGTGAAGTAAATGATTCCTCCTGACCAAATTGCACACCAGACTGTCACTTTTAATGGATGCAAAGCTGACTGATGAATAATTTGAGAGTTTTCCATTGCACAGAACCTACTATTCTATTTATTCACATAACCATTCAAATGAAAATGTGCCTCGTCACTCCTTATGATTTTTTCATGAAAATCGATGATTGATTTTGATAAAATGTTTTAATAATTAAAACACGTTGGTTTACTGAATATTTTTCCATAATAAATTTGCCACGTTTTTACTTCACGACTGCCATATATGAACTGTCAACACTAATCTTTACCAAAATGGTGGCAAAATAAAGTAGTATACCTTCCCGGCGAACACCCTGTATATATATACATCATATATTGATATATTGAATTGCCAAAACAACCACAGAGATTTGTCAATATTTATATACAATTAGAGTTATCAGTTTAATGCATTTATTATTGTATAATTTTTGTTTGTAGTTTTGCTATTTGAATAATATATATTTTAATAACTTAAAAAAATGGAATATGTAAAAAGAGTTAAATTTGTAAACAAAAGTAAGTATTATACAAAAAATATAAATTAAACACAAATATTTTCTGCTTTTGTTTTCATTAGTAAACATACATCCTTATATTCATCTCTGACTGTGTGAAATTAATACTATGAAACCAATTTTTTATAATTTACGTACTTCATAAAAGTTTTTTTTTTCTTTTATTATTTTTAAAACTTTTTTTTTCAGATTCTTTAACATATTGAAATTTGCTAGTTTTATGCCACAGGCGCGTTACTCTTGCTACGATAGCAACTTGAAGTTGCATACAGCGTTCAGTGTTGAAAAAGTGTTAAAGTTTTTAAGAAAAAAAACACACTTAAAAAAGTACGTACTTCATCTTCAAATTTAGATATATTCAAGTTACTTTAATTAACAAAATTTTCTAACCTGGGTTTGCCAACTATGCTTCAAAAGTAACAAAACGAATCTACTTTCTGTATTATATCATTATTAAGACAGAGGTGTAGAGAGTACTTGCTGTATTTAGGCGTAAAGTTTGGAATTTTTAATGCTTATCTTAGGACCTACACAAAGTATTGGTCCCAAACTAAGTTCGATTTCCTTTGTATTTTTTTTTTACATAAGACCAGCAAATGGTCTGGTACTAGAAAAATAGGTTGTGTGAAGGACGATAGAGGGAGTGGTGTCTGTAGACGTTCGGTTTAAATTTTCTTATGTCGTAATGGCAGGAAATACTTTCGCTGAAAGATTGCTCCACAACCGAGCAGTGCGACCAAAGAACAAATTCTTATTAATTCCTTAACTTCGGGACGCTGCTCTAATGAATCGATAGAGTCATACCCTACCGTTATTAATGAGCATCTTTGCCCTCTCCTGTATGTGGTCGAGAAGCTCCAAAATAGACTTTGAAGCATCGCCCCATACATGTGATTTGTATTCAATTTTTGGTGGGATGTAGGTCTTATAAATCTTAAGGAGATCAGATAGAGTGAAGTATTTCTTGCCCCGTCTTAAAAAACCCAGACACTTGAATGCTTCTTTTGACACTTGAAATATGTTTTTATTCCCACGAACGTTACAGTCAGTTCTCATGCCCAGAACATCAAGAGCATCTGATTCCTCAATAGCCACATTACCCATCGACACAAATGACAACACACCACCACATCAGTGCGTTAAAAAATAACATTAAGTCTTGCGTGCACTAAGGTTAACCCTGTTCGCACTCGGAGATCTTCACATGGTCACTTGTAAGTGTGTGGTTCATATTCATTGTTCTCGACCAGTCTCAACGATCAAAAGAATATGAGTGATAAATGTTGCTGTCATCCGCAAAAAAGTAGATCTGGTCTTGATAATTCGAGATCTGGTCTTAATAATTCTGAAGCCCGATCATTTAGTCTTATTGTTTTTATTGGCTTTATGTCTGTGTTATTTGGCTGCTACAAGTTTCCCTTCATTATTTTGTTTTTTTTTGTAGCTTTAAACACATTGTAATATATAAATTTTTGCGTTGCTTGGTATAGTCTATGCTTGGTGAGTCTCGGTTACTGCATGCGCTTCCTGGGCGATGTTATTGATCCATTACTGTTTTTCTGTTTGAACACTTTTTTACATAATAATTTGACATAACTTGACATATTCGCTTACATGAGCGGGTTTTACAGCAGTGAAAGGAAGCTTTAGCTTTCTTCTTATACAATCTGAGAGCTACGAGTTTCGTTTGAATACAGTTACTATTTTAGCTGCTGTCGTTATAATTTTCTTAGTTATCTTCATTTTGACATTCGACTGATTTAAATGTTTATATATCGTTGCTGCATATAGCTTCAATTTCTCGACGTAAAGCATGTTTCCAATAGCAGAATTTAGGCCTTTGTTGCCTCGATTTTAATTCAACTACCACGTGATGTCTGCTAGCAATGTCGGGTCTACGCTCGATTTTCATGCCTTAGAGTGAACTTCTACATTATTTTTTTATCATTATATAGTCTATTTTTTTGTTCCGCTGTTGTATGGTCCACGCCATTCCAACCAATAGCGGTGCCACCTCATAACATTGCTAATGCCTCAGCGTTTCGGAGCTGGAGTTAAATAGGAAGTTCCCTTTAAGTAGTAGGTCCTGTTAATGAGTCTGAAAATAGAATCGTGTGCAGCTCATTAGTTGAGGGAAGTCCTCCTTGTTTCACTTGGGTTGTCACAGGAATTATGTACATATGTAGTCTATTTGGTTTACTGTATTTCCATCTTGTAAGATCCGTGTTGTTTTAATCATTCTGTGTTATACATACATTAATGCCCAGAATATTGCATGATGGAACACGGGAACTTCTCTCAGTCAATGAGCTGCACCCAATTCTGTGTTTAAACTCATTGAAAGGGACCTACAGCTTAACACCAGCTCCGAAAGGCAAATGCGTTTAGAGAAGTTTTCAATAGCAGTAATACTCATAACCAGTTACTAGCTAACGCTATGGGGTGATAACGCTGTTGAAGAAACTTTTTCTTTTTTCAGATGGTCTGGCCCGTTATGGAACCGAGGACCTTCTCGGTTGATAGGCGGGTGTTTTACCTATCATACCACAGCGGTACACAATGGTGGGAATAATATTTAAATCGAATTACTTGTAATATAAAACTTTAAGAAGAAAATAAAAATTGGAAATGCAAATAATTTAGAAATGTTTATAAACAAATATTTAAAAACAAAAAATTAATGTTTTCTGCAAATCAACATTTTCTGAAACAAATTTCGCCATTTTTAACACAATGAAAAAATGATGTTGTTTGTTCACTTATTTTTATGTTACTGAATATGTTTGACAGATGTCACTGCCAACATACACAAAATTAGGGCTCTTTAACAGTAAATGTTTCCTGTGGAGACATTTGTAGCTTCACCGCTCACTTTACACTGGTACAGCTGATAGTTTCGGCAAATAAGTGATAAAAGTAAGAGATTACCTTGATTTTTTTTAGTAATCCACAGGATAATTGAGATTGAATTACTTACAATTTTCTATGGGGAGTTATGCTACTCGGCTCATGATTGTGAATTGAATTTGTGCAAACATCGCATTTTCTGACCTTAAACATTAAAAATAAGTATTGAAATATGTTGCAAACAATTTTTAATTTCAACTCATCATCACTTGATCCAGATGTTAAAATTTTAAAATTCTTTTGTGTTAATGATATGCTAAATTAGAAAAAAAATATACACTTATTTGAAATAGGTAACTATCTTATATCGCCTATAGGTAAATTTGCGTTTATTTTATTATGATATAGTGTAAGGCACTTATATAATACATATTTTCTTCTTGACTTTTTCTCTAACTTACATGTAATCATCACCATCAACATTATCTTCAGCGATATGATGCCAAGCTGTATATAAAATTTAATTTCAAAAACAGATTTCAAATTGAGTCAATAAACACATATTTACATATGAATATACTCTATAATTATATGCACATACATAGTATATAGTAATTGTAAGTATGTTTAGGTATGTTTACGCTATACACTACATGTATACTATTTCATGGAAAACGTTGCATAAAAGAAAAACTTTAATTTACTGATTACAATAGTACGAAAGCACAAAAATTTACATGCAAAGGTAATATGTAAGTGTTCCATTAGCCTGTATTTTAACACTTAATATCATCCTCTAAATAAACACTAAAGATTAAACGCAAATATGAGAGGCCAGGTGTTGAAAAATAAAATAAAATGCCTAAACATACTTTTATTTTTTTTAAGTAAAACAAAATTTCGTGTTGTTTTTCCCAATAAATTTAAAATAATATTGTTTTAATTGATCTAAAATATTTTAAATATCACAATAAATTTGGTCAGCTTTAGCTTAATTCCTTTTTTTAATTTAAAGCAATTTTATATGTTAATATAAAGTTAGAGGTGTCGACTAAATTGTAGTACTTTTAAGAATATATTAAGCGGAAAATAGGAAAATGTACTGCATTTTCATAAGTAAACTTTTAGAAATGGGTATACCTTCTTGTGTGAGCAAAAAAAAAAAATAATATTATTTTCCAAAATACTTACACTTTCAGACAGCTAAATATTCGAGTATGTTCATATGAAAACCATGTGAGAGTATTAGTACAATGGCCAATCTTCGGTACGACTGATACGCACTTAAAAAAAAACAATAAATTTTTAAAATACATTAAACAAAACCTGAAAAAAAATTTTTTTTTCATTATTTAGCTCCCTCAGATCTTACAACTGCAACGTCCAAGACTAACTGAATGTCAACTGACATTGCCGGCATAACCAGTTAACTTTTACTGCCTTGAATATCTCCCGCGAAATATGTACGCTATCGAGTACAAAAAAAATCTATTCTTGTAATTTCCAAACACGTACAAAATCTAGAGTTTAGGTTAATAAAATTACTGAACACTTACTGAGCGAAATGGTCCTTTTAAACGATATACAAACCATACATACATATACTATTCCATTCAAGTAGTCTTGAGAACTCTATGTTATTTCATTGTTGAACACAACTTTTCCATTGATGACTGGTTGTCAAAAAATGTGCGCAGTATGGTATAATAGTTCTTTTGACAGTTAATCCTTTCGTAAGTTTTATCAATCAATTATAATCAATTCTTTTTGGTAATTGAGGAACAAATTTTTTGCCTTTTATTCTTCATATAAATTTGCTGCATATGATGTACTTACTACAGCAATTTGACTTCCAGTAACTGCTTGTGCCTTGTTTTATAATAGATGTCATTTTGATACACCTCTCGAAAATGCTACGCAAAGTAACCAATGTAGCAAATTTTGAAGTGTTACAGAAACTTTTTTGAAAATAACCTTATTGTTACGTTTTAATTTTTAAAACTTTTGAGTTCTTTTTAATTGCGTCAAGATAAAGTAGTTCCACATTGTTGTTCTTTTACAGTTTTTCTTTTCTTACTTTTTCTTTATTCGCTGTATCTTAATACAGCAACTTATTTATCTTATACTTAATATTTGAACAAAAATAAAAAATAAAAAATATAAATTACAATGCTAAAGTAAAGATCCACCACTACACACACAAAAATTATAAGGAGGAAGCTACAGCGGATTAATCATATACTAAGCTTACAAATATAAAATTGATTAAAGAAACTGAAACAAGGCAATATATATACTTTGTGGAAAGCCAATATGCTACCTAGAGGAGTGACGAAAAAAAAAATATTTGCTTATACAAAATTTTTATTTACGCCTAAACACGACCTTATGACGATAACTATATCGACAAAGGCAAAGTAGACTCTTTATATACCTTACTGCCTACAGTTTGGAAAGTTCCTGAAATGTCTCAAATGATCTTAAACCCTCTATCTTAAGTCGGTTAATGTTCAACATGTAAGATTGTGTTACACGAAGATGGTCGAATGCCGTCAAATACAGTTATCAGAAGTGATAACTTTTCAAGCCTTCACTGAGATCCCAAACGTTCCGCCCCAGTTACTTTTTTCAATTTGGAATCGACAGTCAGTTACACTTTGCATGTTTTGAGGGCATAAGTATATTGCCTAAAAGCAAAACTAACCTCTAAAAGTCACCAAATATTCATTAATATTTACATCTTCGTAGAAGTTGTAAAATTTTAGAAAATTTACTTTCCAGCAATCCCACATATCTGGAACAGTAGGGATTGACTTGGGGCTATAATCTCACTGATGAAATGAGCACTACAAGTCGCTCATTATTATATCTCAGAAAATAGGATGGACAAACCGTACATCGAGCAAACAATTCAGTACAATAAGCTCCCCTATAAATTAGTATCGAACTATATGATTGCAAAGTGCATCTTTCAACTTTTTGTCGAATACTTCTCTCCTATACTGTGTGTTTATTTTTAATTATATTTTTTCTAGTGTTGAGGGAAAAGATAACAAAACATAATGCAATATATTATGACACCAAATGGGTTGGCCCCGGGTGTGTGAATATGATATATTGCCTGAAGTTCTTACGACACGGTGTGAAGGAAATAAACCCAATGGCATTCCATTTTTTACTTCATATATCACCGGCTGATGCATCTATAATTCGTCGGGTTGATTTCATACTCAATATTTTCATCCAAAGCCCTACAAATTGAAATATCGGAGTTAGAGAATACAAGGTATATGAGTAACTTGATATGAGTAACAGATATATAAATAAATATGACTCTACAAACTAAGTGAATTATAAATTTATATTATGTATTATAAAAAATTAAAAAAACACATATGAGTGCATTTTTGTTAAACACTCCTTTACCTTAGATATGATGAAAGATTATAAAATTTTTTAAACTATTTTAGATATTTAAAAACTCCTCTCTGAAATAACTATCGATATATTTTCGTAAAAATATTCTACTTTCAAATCTTAAGCTAAAAATTTAGTCAATTAGTTATGTTATAGGTTGCAGTAAAAATTTTATATTAAGACCCTTATTAATAAAAAGGTTACACATATCTGATGTTCATTATTTTCGCCTTCCTTCAGATAAGAGCATGCTAAATTATATATATCTACACTCATGCTGTTAACAAATTTACATACACTATAGCTACCAATTTTCAGAAAATAAAAGATCACTATTCATATGGCACTTGTAGCACGTACTTTTGAAGACATCGTCATCACCGGTGTTTTCAGATTTTTTATTCCAATTTTACTTTAACATATTACACGTTTTTTTTTTTCTTCTTCTTTACTGTCATGTCATTTATAAGCTCGTGAAAGCTAAAAATCTTTATACACTTGAAATTTTATATTATACATATGTATACATGTGCGTATACATATATAGTATATATGTATACTTAAGAATTTTTCCTCACTTCTTATACATATTTCGTTGTTGTTAACGTATTCAATGGTTCATTACGCTCATGTTATGATTGCAAATAGTTATAATTTTCTTGCAACCACTTAAAATATATGCTGAAAAGAAAGTTAAAGAATTAAAAAAACATAAAGAAATATATGAAATCATAAAATTATTATATTTTGTCGTTTTAAATGAGTGCATTTTTCAGTTTCAAGAATAAGTAAGTTGAAGTTCAAGCTGATAAAAACAAGTAAAGAACACACGGACAAGCCACATTGTCAAAACCCTAAAGTGATAGTTAATAACACTATGCGACAAATGGGAAAAATATTTGACCTTGGATAACTACTACATTTTTTTGATGCACTATGGTCGCCTGACTTCAAAAATTATCATTTTCTTTAGAAACCTTCAAGCTTGTTCTACCACTATCAACGAATATTCGCCACTTACTTGCGGCATATTTTTGGCCGAGCTCCTCAAAAAGACCACTTGTGTCATAACAACAGCACATATTGCCTTTCGTTGTTTAAAAATTGGCGTATGGCTTATGTCGATTCCGATACTCTGTTGTCTTAACACCATTTTCTAAAAAATTTCCGTAACATAAGCGACACGTTAGTAGCTCAGATTTCTCTTTTGTTAGTTCGAGGTTTCTGATAAGACCAGTTAACTCTGACTGATTGAAAAGCTGTGGTTTTAAAATATCTGATGTACTACACAAGTACCATTGTTCGGCAATTATAGCAAAAAAATTTTTTTTTTTTTAAACTAGGTACTTTCACTTTATTGGGAACAAAATAAGTAAAGGGTCCGCCAAATAAATAAATTATTTTTTTTGAAAATGCTATAAAAAAACTACTGAATATTTTCTCAAATTTCTTTTTTATTTGAAAGTACAAACCCTCCGGTTAATAATGGAAAATCATTTCCATTCCATGCAGTAGCCTACACGATCGGCCTAATTTTTAATCACATTATCGATTGTGTGCAGCTGTATTTCACCAATGGCTTCACGAATATTGTCCTTTAAAGCGTCAATTGTCTCTGGCTTGTTGGCGTAACACTTATTTTTGACGGCACCACCTACAAATAATAATCCAAAGGTGTCAAATCGCACCTCCGAGGTGGCCAAACGACATCAGCTCTGCGGCTGATAATGCGATCTTCAAAAACAGGGCGCAAAACATCGAGTGTAGCTGCGGCTGTATGGCACGTAGCGCCGTCCTGTTGAAACCAAATGTTGCTAATATCCTCCTCTTCAATTTTTGTGAAAAAAAATTCGTTCAGCATGACCCGATAACGATCGCCATTAACTCTAACGGCTACTCCGTGCTCATTTTCGAAGAAATTTGGCCAAATTATGCCTCTGGATCAAAATCCGAACCAAACAGTGACTCGTCTTGGGTGTATCGGCTTTTCAATGTATGCGTGCGAGTTTTCTGCACCCAAATGCAACAATTTCGCTTGTTTACATACCTGCCAAGATCAAAATGAGCTTCAACTGAAAAGATGATTTTTTGGCAAAATCGGCATCTTCTGTGTGTCGATCGCAGGCCCACTTAGCGAAGCGTATACACAACCATATCCGTTCAGCGGAAATATAAAACTAATTATCTGTCAAATCAGACATGAGCTAAGTGTTACCATTCACGAAATAAGCACTAGTTGAAAAAAAAAGTTAGATGGCGGACTCTTTATTTACCCATCGATTTTCATGAATTATGGCTTATTTTATTTCTGTAATATGCAGCTTTATGAATAAACAGTAAAACTGCTGCTTTCTTTTTTTGTGAATTTTTAGAAATGAAAAATTTCATAGTTAAAAAAAAAATATTAAAAAATGATATTAGAATAACTTAAAGCTGGTGTAATTTGTAATTTTTTAACATATTGAGTAAAAAAATCGAATGAGTCATTTCAAAGTTATCATAAGATGTACGAACTTGATCAAAAAGTTTCCGGAATAATCCCTGTGTGGCGCCCCATCGTTCTGATATGAGTTGCTTTTATTTTGTTAAGTTAGTACATATGTTTTTGATAGAGTTGGGTTCTTGAGCTCTTTTAATGAGCTAGTTCGTTCACTTACAAAAACATGTATGTTAAACACACACATACATATACATAAATAAAATTTTTGTTCTATACACATGTTTTTTGTTGTAAGTGAATGAACTAGCTCATTAGAAGAGCTAAACGACCCAACTCTAGTTTTTGATATTTCCGCTAAATCTTAGTGACATAGCTTGAAATTTGCAAAAGCTAAGTAGCCAAGAGTACATCTGTCTCTATGTGTGTTGTCAATGTTTTACAATTTTGTAAAAATTTTAATTGAAAAAATTGTACATTTAAGAGAAAAATTATAAAAAAAACGTATCCATATAATGCGAAATGCTGATGATTTTTAAAGTTAGCCGACCATAGCGCATACAAAAAATATATTAAATATCAAAGGTATTTCTGCTTTTTGCATAGTGTAATAGATATGAATTGACCGTGTTCGATTCATTTCTGAACAGAACCTTAAGAAATTAAACACATTGTTTTTATATTGTCATGAACTCTTCTGATCGGACTTCTAGAAGCTTCTATTTAAGATTGTATAGTATTTATAGATTGCGCACTTTGAACAAGTTTACAGAACAACTACTTAGATATTGCGCTACAAGCTTATCGAAGCCGTTATCTTTACTATTTAACTAATCGATTGGATATGTTTATGTTCCCAGTCACTGGAAGACGGCATACATCATTCCGTTATTTAAATCTGGTTGCAAGTCTGATGTAAAAAACTACAGAGGTATTGCTAAACTAAATTCTATTCCTATGGTCTTGGAAAAGCTTATCACCAACTATTTAAGCCACAATTTATCGCACCTTATGTCAGAGCACCAACATGGTTTTAGGAAGGGACGTTCAACAATTACTAACCTACTCCATTTTACCACACTTCTTAACAATGGACTTGCAAATAATTAACAAACTGATACCATATATACCGATTTTAGTAAAGCATTTGATAAGGTAAATCACCAGATAATTAGTCATAAGCTCAATATGATGGGCTTTTTATCAAATAGTCTAAATTGGATTATTTCATATTTTAATGATAGAAAACAAAATGTTTTCTTCAAGTCCCACTTGTCTAAATCTATAAATGTTTTTTCTGGGGCACCACAAGGCAGCCATATTGGGCCGATGCTTTTTTCCTTATTTATAAATGATCTACAAACTGCTTTGAAACATTCTCATGTTTTAATGTTTGCAGATGATGTAGAAATTTTTTACACTTATAATAATATCTCTCATCACATATACTTACAGCAGGATATAAATAACTTTTATACATTGTGTAATGTGAATGAGCTTCTATCGGAACTACTTCATTCCTAATACATATCTAATATATACAGTACCGCTTGAATCTGTAAGCACTTTTCTTGATCTTGGTATTATGCTCGCCGCTTAGTTTTAATCAGCAGATAAATTTGATCGTTAATAGAGCCAGAGCTGTTCTTGCCTTTATTCCGAGGTGGAGTACGGCATTTACCGATCCATATATCTCTAAATTATTATACACATTATTAGTTAAACCTGTATTTGAATATGGTTCAGTAATATGGGATCCCGTATATAAGATTCATGTTGATCGCGTCGAATCTATTCAAAAACAATTTCTTCTATTTTGCCTGAAAAGCCTAAGTTGGAATCGGGCTATTAATCTACCATCCTATCATCACAGATTAGCTCTTATTAAGTTACCTACTCTAAAAAGTATAAGAAAAATGCTAAATGTTATTTTTATAGTAAATGTTATTAATGGTGTAGTATGCTCTGAGTTCCTTCTGACAAACATGTCTTTTAATATACCCCAACGTCCAACACGCTACTTTCATCCCCTCGTAATTAAATACTTTCGAACCAATCATGCCAATGCTGATCCACTTAGAAGAATTTGTTTAGATTACAATACTCTTTATCGATTTATCGACTTTTCTCTATCTATGAACAAAATTAGAAGCAATATTATAACTTTTCTGAATAGCACATATTGATATTTATCATTTTAGAAGAATAATCCAATAATTTCTTTCTTAAAATTTGTAAATAATTTGTAATGAAGTCTGTGTAAACTTAGTTTGTAGACTTATATGAAATAAATAAATAAAATAAATAATAAATAAATAAGTAAACGTAATTAAATACAAATAAAAATAACAATTTAAAACTAATACCTCCTAGCTAGAGGAGAGATAGTTGCAATAACCCACTGTATTCTGCTGTTGGATACTACATCATCTAATACAGGGGTTTTACAGAGGGCATGTGCCAGAATTCGGTATTCGAATGAACTAATATTGAAAGCAATGTTTGATGAATGCAGCATGCCACTGCAAGGTACAAACATTTCCACTTTTCAAGAAGTTTTAAAGCTTATGGAATTCACTAGATGAAGGAAATCCCGTCTAAATCTACCTCGAAGAACAACGTTTGCGTAGGGTAAAACTTATTCAGGACGTCCTAAAAGAGAGAAATCATACAAGAGAAGACAACAAGGAGTTATTGCATTTCTACCTATGAGGTTGGCCCACTAACACCTTTAGTTTTTGGATCACAAGAGCTCTGTTTCACTCAAGGTGGATGGCAAATGCAATATATGCAATTTTACTCTTTAGTATACAGCTTAATATTACACAACGAGAACTAAAGTGATTGAAATGTGTTGAACATTTTGTCAGCCTTATATAGTAATATATGTTAGTTTTTGGCATAAGGCAAATGTAAGTAAATTGACAAAAATGATTTGAACTGACTGTAACTTCAGAACACTTATCCGAATAACCAAGTTAAAACAAGAGCCCTCATAATTGCCAGAAAGCATTTTTGGTATCTGTCTGTAACAAACATTGCTTTTGTTTATTTGCGAACGTATTGCTCAATCTAAGAAAGAGCATATGTTTAAAAATTTCGGCACAGAAGCTGGAAATAAAAGTGAAACATAACGGTCAAAACGTAAATTTTGCAGTAAAAGCTTTGAGCTCTTTCATTCCAAATAAAACGAAGACGTTTTTTAACATTTTCGGAATTCACGATAATAGAAAATACTTCAGTGGTAATTTTAATGTAGTAAAGGATGCAGCAAAACGATGAATTGCTATGATAGAAATATTATCAAATTGTCGATTACCACAGAAAGATCATCACCAAGCGAACAAAATAAGAGAATGCGTCGTTTAAAGTTGATTATGCCATATATAATACTATTGTTGTTTTCTATAGCAGTTTTCATAATAAAACCAAAAATACTGAAATATTGTGTTTTTAATTGTTTCTTCGAATTTGGCCAAATTGCTCAACTTCCAAGTGTGATCCTATCTTAATACTTGGTATATATAGGGCGGGCCATTCAAAAGTTTAAATTTAGAAATGCAATAAGTCAAAAACGGTTTCAAATTTTACCAAAATTAATTTTGTTGTTGTGAAGTACAATTATCCCGATTAGAAATGAAATCTTATTTCATTCATATGGCTGCCGCGGCTGGCCTCAGTGTACCCATCAAACGTTTGACGCAATAAATCAATTGTAGCATGAGATGTGTGGCAAATTGCACCATCCAGTTGAAAACAAACATCGTTTACATCAATAACATGAAGAGTGGACACAAACAAATCTGATATCATGGTGCGATAGGTGTCCGTAATGATTGCGCCGTCCTTAAAAAAAAAAAAAAATGGCCAACGATGTCTCTGCTCTACACGCCGCACAAAACAATCACTCGTAATGGGTGCGTCGGCTTTAGTAAGACCTCGTTTGGATTTTCTGAGCCCCAAATACAGCAATTTTGCTTATTAACGCACCCACCAAAATGAAAATAAGCATCATCCGAAAAGATTATTTTTTTGTCTTTGTTTTTTTGTTTTTGATTTTTCTTTGTTTTGTAAATAAATTTCCAATAAATCCCAACGTTACTCAAGCGTAAATCGATTCATTTCATTCAATAACATACTGCATTTTGTGAATGACATGAGTATTGCTAGATTTGAAATAACCGAGGTTTCAAACTTAAACCGATAGATGGTCCACGTGATATAACATTTCTATTACCGAAATTCGGAGCATAATAAAAACGAAAAACACGAAAAATACATTTCGAAATTCATGCCAGAGATGAATATCTCTGATGTCATGGTAATATACTGTGCGTGGTGGGTATTCGAAGACCAATTAAAATCTACTAAGAAAATAGTGGTTAAGAAGTTTCATCTTACCAATTTTATAGTTCAGACCTTGCCTCGTCCGACCACCATTTGCGTATTTGAATTGAATTGTTTTTTGCTTCAAGACATGAGCATATCTGTTAGCATGAAATCCATATTTTACCACAAATAATAAGACTACTTAGTTCATTTAAACTTAAGAAAATACAGGGTGTTGAAATGGAAAGTATTAAATCATATTACATTTTTGTACGTCACTGCATATGTACATAAATACATACATTTTATTTTACATATACATATATTTATACATATATAGTTATAAACAAAATCCAAAAATCCAAACTTCAGCAATCAATTCTTTATTTATTAAATTTTTAAATTGTAATAAGCATTGTCTCTTAACATAGATAAAAAACAGAAGGCGTTTGTAAATCCCTGTAAATCTTCTTGAATAAATTTTTATCAGTTTATTGTCCTCCAATGTTAATAAAAAGAAGTATTTATGAGCAATTACTTATTTACAGAATGTCAAAAAGAAAAATATGTATGTATTTATATACATATGTACATATAAAATATGAGCTTATCAAGAATATGGGCACCTGTTGTTTATCAATATTTTTCTGAGAAAAATCAATAAATATTTTACACAATTTATAAACTTTTTTTAAATATATGTATGTATGCATGTACAAAAAGTTTTAAGAATTGGATGTATTTAACCAATAATTTTATTTAGAAAAGCTTTTTAAATTACAAGATTCATGTTACAATTAGTATTATTAAATTAATAAAACCTTCACTTTCTTTTAAGATAAACTTTAGGTATGAGAAAAAAAAGAAAAAAAACTAAAATTGATTATACTCGTGTGTCGGCCAGTTCTGAGGCAACGCTCCGTGTGGCATTGCAATGGTCCGCTATGAGTGCTTATGATTGAGGTTTGGTTTAACGAAGCTAATATTCCCACTTTATCTTTGTCCATTGTGACATTTGAAATGTACGTTATCTCTACGTATTTTAAATATCTTTTTTCCTAAAATAGTAAATTATATCGTTCGTTTACTTCATTAGTGTTATAACTGACAAAACATTTTTTAGTCAATAATTCTAAAGCATGGGGAATATTGTGATCTAACGTACATTTGTGTGCAGAATTCTCTGAGATTTGTACTAAATTAACCCCACAGGAACAAAGTGTTTATTCCTACTTCAATGCATAGTAAAAGGAAATTGAAAATAAAAACAGTTATCCTGAAACTGTTGAAGTAAATAAGCGATATGATAAAAAAGTTTATATTTATTTACTTTTCTTAAACTTCATAAAGTGTTTAGGTCAATTTTGAAAAATTTTTGGAGAAAAAATTTAAATCTTAAAACCCGGCGTTCTTCGCTACCGCCATCGTAATTATAATCTTAAATGCTATATTAATTAAATTTTTTACCCTTCCGATCAAAATCCAATCGCTTTTCCTCCCACAAAGATCTTGTATGCTCATAGACAGCTTTATCCAGTGTGATTTCTGTAATTCCCGCCTTTTGGCTGATGTGGCTAGATAACAAAGCTTTAATAGTTGTCGTTCTCTACATATAAAAAATTAAATATTTAGTATGAATGGAAGGTGTCACGCACTCTTATCCAGCCTAGCACAGTTATTGAACGATGATGTGTATTGACCCTTGAAAATTATTGAAAATTATGCTATTTTTATTGTTAAGATATACAAAAAAATTATTTACTTTGTATGGGAGGCAACACGCCCACTTGTATAATTCTGCTCACTTTTTCCACTATGATTTGTATTGACTATGAAGTCATTCAGACCAAATTCAGAAGCTTTTGCTTAAACCGTTCTCAAGATAAACCAAAATCAATGTTTACTTTGCATGAGAGGTGCCACGCCCACTTGTGTAATTCCATCCATTTTTGTCTAATGATTTGGCTTGACTATAAATCTATTAGGGCCAATTTTAGAAAATCTTTCTGTTATCATTTTAATGTTATAAACATATAGGTACACACTTTGTATGTCAAGAAAATCGGTTCAGCAGTTTAGCTGTCTGTAAGGCAAAAACATACATACAAACACGCTTTCATTTGTATATGTAAATGCTGAAACAAATTTCGTTTTCAAGTAAAATTTATGCAAAACAAAAGACTTCACTCTAACGTCAATAACTTGCGAATCAGCAGACCTACAAAAACGCATATATTTATAGAATTTTGGTATTGAATTCGCCTTTTGTTAAAGGGCTTACAAAATAAAATCGGTTGGCGCATTTCGGAGAACATCAATTACAATGCATTTTATAGTCCACTTTTATGATTTATAGATAAGCTTTGACTTTTATTTTATTTCAAATCTGTACAGAGAAGTTGGTTTTTTGTAAAAATGTATGTGCAAAAATATTAGTTATACGTTTTTTTACACTTCAGGTGTTCGGGTCAAATTTTCAAAAAAATCAAAATTTTTTCATTCCAACAAGCAAGAGCACAACAATCATTCTTCTCTGAAAACTCTCCTCAAATCATCAACAACCAACTAACATCAAATTTAAAACACTCTAAAGCCCTTAGAAGCAAATTGTTGAATCTGATGTTAGTTCTCTGTACCAAATTATATCAATAGATCTTCGATTGGCAACATGGAACGCAAATGGCCTCTCAAATCGTATACGTGAGGTTGAACAATTTCTACAAACAAACAGCATTGACATATTTTTAATCTCCAAAACGCATTTCACTAAGAAGTCATTTTTTAAGATAAAAGGTTACGATTTGATAAACGCAAACCACTCTAATGAAAGAGCTCACACAGGCTCACCAATTTAAATTAAATCTTCTAAATATAAAATATGAACCAGATGAACAATATATAAAAGACTACATCAAAGCTGCTCGACTTAAAGTTACGTGTAACAACCTTAAAGTGTCTATAAGCGCTATCTTCCAAAAGTATAACGTAAAGTATACAGACTTTAACAATTTTTTTAAATACTTGGTCCAGGGTTTATTGTAGGTGGTGTTTTAAATGCAAAACACCCTTGGTGGGGTTCGCGTCTTATAAATCCTAATGGTAGATAGCTTTATAGAAGTCCGACTATAAAAAAATACTTTGTTCTCTCACTGGTAAACTAATATACTGGCCTTCTGACCTTTCGGACTTAATTGATTTTTTGTATATTCTGGTATACTTAGTAGTCAACTTGGTATTATGGACAACTACGATCTCAGCTCAGACCACTCTCCAACTATAGTATCGTATAATAATTCACTACAAATTATTATTACAAATCAAAGATTTATAACAAATAAAACTGGCATGCAGTCATTTTCATACTGGATAGATAAAAATCTGAACTTAAGCTTACCTATTTCAAACAATTTGGAACTGGATAATGCAGTGGAGCATCTTAGTAACTTGATACACGAAACTTCTTTTCTGTCAAATCCATCATTTGATTTGGCTGATGCTGGAAATTGAGTTCAAATTTCCTAAGAAAATCGGGAACTCATTAGAATAAAAAGAAGGCTCAGAAAAACGTGGCAAACAAGCACAAACCCCAATGACAAAAGACGTCTAAGCCAAGCTACAAAAAACCTTAAAATTCATTTAAAAAATAAATCCATCGGAGAAATCTTTGATAACATACATACGGTAAAAGAGAACAACTACAATTTGTGAAAAGCAACAAAGTATTTAAAACGTCCAACAAAAAGGAGCCCACCGTTTAAAGATAATAATGGCTTATGGTGTAGATCAGACAAAAGTAAAGCACAAGCTTTTGCCCAATATCTTTATAATATTTTTGAAGCCCACCCATCTGATAACCCTGCCTGAAAATAAAATTACGTCATATAGACCGATTAGTCTTTTAAGTATATTTTTAAAATTTTTTAAAAGAATCTTTCTAAACCGCTTTTTGCTTGTTCTTGAGAATCTATAAATAATTCCAAAACATCAGCTTGGGCTTAGACAAAATCATGGTACACCGAACAATGCCAAGGAGTATTAAACGCTATTGGAAAATCTTTTGAAGAAAAGAAATACTGCTCAGCGGTTTTCTAAGACATCCAACAGGCTTTTCGCAAGGCTTGGCACACTGGTCTACTATCAGATATAAAAGGATTACTTCCAGCTACATTTTATTCAATAATTAAATTGTACTTACAATATATAATGTTTTACGTGAAAATCGCTGACGAAAGATCTAATATTCTGGATGTAAGGGCAGGAGACCCTCAAGGCAGCGTATTAAGCCCTGTTCTATACACAATATTTACTGCGGACATGCCAATTTCAGATCATATAAGTGTTTCAACATATGCAGATGACTCTGCAATACTAGTTGTGGTCCAATCCCCATCCATAGCATCCAATCATGTACAAGATCTTCTAAATTTATTGAAGCTATGGCAAAAGTAATGGAAAATTAAAGTAAAGTTCACGTTACTTTTGCACTAAGAAGAGGAGATTGCCCTACTCTTACTATCAATAATACTCAAATTCCTAAAAGGGATTGCGTCAAATACCGTGGTATGCATTTGGTTCGTCTACTAATATGGAAGCACCATATTAAGGCCAAACGTCAACATTTACATATAAAAAATAAAAACTTTAATGGTTAATAGGACAAAGATCCCAAATTAATATTGAAAACAAATTGAAACTGTTTAAAGCCATTTTAAAACCAGTATGGACATATGGCATTCAATTGTGGCGAACTGCAAGCCATTCAAATATCAAAATAATTCAAAGATATCAATCCAAGACACTCAGACTTATAGTTCAATCACCTTGGTATACTCAGACAGTTAAGGAAGATATTTTAGCGAAAAGTATTTGAATAGACTTAGCAACCATATTAACCTCTTAGCTATTGCTTTATTACACGAAACAGATGAAATCAAAAGACTGAAGAGATATCATATTTTAGATCTTCCTTTCCGTAGGTAGTAAAAAATAAAATGCTATTTATCAGATTTGAATTATTTATTATGTATATTTGTGTAAATTTTTCTTGTGTAGCAAGCTATTATTTTCTTTTAAATAAACTATGTATAGTAAAATCACTCTTATAAGTGTAAATAATTCTCTAAATTTACTGCTAAATTTATATTTAATTATTAAAATGTATTCTTTTCATGTCCATATAACGTAAAAAATTATACAGGTTCCGCCGTCTAACGTTTTATTTTCCACTAGTGCTTATTTCGTGAATGGTAACACTTAGCTCATGTCTGATTTGACAGATAATTAGCTTTATCTTTCCGCTGAACGAATATGGTTCTGTATACGTTTCGCTAAGTGGGCCTCTGATCTACTTACAGAAGATGCTGATTTTGCCAAAAAAAATCATCTTTTCAGATGAAGCTCATTTTGATCTTGGCGGGTATGTAAACAAGCAAAATTGTCGCATTTGGGGCGCAGAATACTCGCACGCATACATTCAAAAGCCGATACACCCAAGACGAGTCACTGTTTGGTGCGGATTTTGGTCCGGAGACATAATTGGGCCATTTTTCTTCGAAAATGAGCAAGGAATGGCCGTTACAGTCAATGGCGATCGTTATCAGGCCATGTTGAACGAATTTTTGTTCACAAGAGGAGGATATTAGCAACATTTGGTTTCAATAGGAGGGCGCTACGTGGCACACAGCCGGTGCTACACTCGATGTTTTGCGCCCTGTTTTTGAAGATCGCATTATCAGCCGCAGAGCTGATGTTGTTTGGCCACCTCGGAGCTGCGATTTGACACCGTTGGACTATTATTTGTGGGGTGCCGTCAAAGATAAGTTTTACGCCAACAAGCCAAAGACATTTGACGCTTTAAAGGACAATATTCATGAAGCCATTTGTGAAATACAGCTGGCAGGACGACAAGACCCTTAAGGCTGCTGGCTGTCGGACGTAACATAGCTACTCCGTATCTTTAATTTCCTCCTTAGACACTCCCTAATACAAATGAATTTTTCACGCCAGCGCCAGTTTCAATAAGAGTGACTCGATCAAAAATTTATTTCGGGTATAAAGACACAAAAGTTCCTCACCAGCAACAGAATGGGCGACATACATATAATCAATTATTCCAAAATTCCACCTTTAAGGTCTTTAATCGATTGTGAGCCATTGGCACAGAGTTTGTCTTTAATGTAGCCTCCTACACAAAGAAGACTAAAGTCTCTTCTAAAAACCAAACGAAAGGAAAGTTACTCGAATCATGCATAAGATTCATTATTTTCGTTACTTGTGCGGCACATAGAGCCACATTGTTGAAAATAAACGCCGCCCGCATCCATATAGTATCTTCCAATTCCGACCATACAAAATATTGTATTTTCATTCACAAAACGGTTTCTCCAACCATATTTTAGAAAAAGTAAGGTCCAAAAACCCCGCCAGGCTAAAACCACACCACCAATCAAACATTGAGGATGAAGAGGCTTTTCAACAATAATTCTTGGGTTTCAAATTCTGCTTTTTGTGTTAACTGAACTTTAAAAGCTCTAAGATCTAAGTCTTTATTTATAATACAGTGTAATGTCGCGAGCGGGCTATTGAAAGCGAACAGTTTTAATGGAACACCATTAGCGAAGATGAAAATTATGTTTTGTAGAAGAATACTTTCTATTTGAGAAACTCGAATTTGCCCTGCCCTTATAATCAAACGAAAAATTTTTGTAGTTGACAACTGAAAACATAGCTTGAGTGAACTGAATGCTTATTAAAAAAATCGATACAAGAACAGGTTTTAGGGTATTGTTACGTTTCGACCTTTTTAAAACGCGGAGATCTATTTAATTGCGCAAAATAAAATAACACCACTTTACAGTATACAATTATAACTATTATTTATCTTGCACTTGATATTCATTTATGCAACACTTTTATTTACCCCTAAACTAGACTTTAGTTTAACTATATCGACGAAGGTAATGCAGCCTCCTTATATACCTAATGGCCTACAGTTTTGAAAGTTCCGGAAATGTCTCAAACGCTCCCAAATCCTCTATTTTATGTCCATTAATTTTAAACATGTAAGATTGTATTACCCACAGATGGTCGAACTGGCAATGCCATCAAATGCACAAATCGGTACGACATTACCATAGTAATACACACACAACCTTGACACAAACCAATAGACTAAAATCCCACAATATAGTCCCTGATGTGGTTCAAAAATTTGTGAAAAGAGCGGACGTCTGCCGACGTGTTAGAGGTGTTCATTTGCCCGACACCATATTCCATTATTACCTCCCATATTTCTATTTTATATTGGTATGAAAAAAACTGAATTTGTCAAAAAAATTTGTTTTTAAGCCAATTTACTTCCTAACCTCAAATTTGCCCGCCTTTTATTTCAATATTTTTTAGTTCCACAAAGTGAAACAAAAATTAATTTTTATAAATTTAATATATTTTTTCCTTAAAAAAAATATGAAAGGATTTGACGTAGAAAAATATAATAAAATACAACTCATTCATTTGTTAGACATATTTTGTAATGATGTCAATACATCATTGCCATCACCATCATTGTTAACAACATGACTTCATTTGGATGGATGGTTGGCAAATAAATACCTTTTTCTGCTCTTTTTTATGTCAAACATGCTGTAATATGCAAATATTGCAACATTTGTTGTTGCCAAATTTTTTTATATTTTTGGCTTCTTTTTTTATAATTTTATTGTATCCCTAGGGGAATTTTAGGAATTATTAATAAGGTTTATTGTTTTTCTTTTTATTTAATCTTTCTTTTTCATTTTATTAAAACAAATTTTTTTTCTTTTTATATGAAACTGACTCAAAAACATGTTGTTTGTTTTAACGAATATAAAAAAGAATTAAATTAAAAACTTTTAGGTCATTATTTATCGTTGAATTTTTTTCAGATTTGTTTTTCAACAAAAGTTGACTGATGTAGACAGTTTATGAAAATTTGATGAACGGTTTTAAAGGTACTTTATCATTAGCACTTGTTACAAAAGTTAAATAATTTTTAAAAGAATTAGCGGAAATAATTTTTAAATATTTCTATGAAAAAAACGCACTATTTCTTCACAAAGAGTATAAAATAAATGATGAAAATCACTTCATTTGAATTTTATATATCAATTTTCGGTATTAGAATATTACAATTTGAATAAATATTTAAATGCGATAAATGAATTTGGTAGTTTAAAGCGAGGGTGGTAAAATAACGCATAAGTTTACCACATTGACTAAAATTTATCAAAACTAAAACTTGTTTTAATCCTACTGTTACGTAAAGAAAAACTTTCGAGTTTTAGGTATAGGACCGTTTTTCCCTATGTTGTTGTTTCAAACAGACGATTGTCAGATCTTACAATATTGTCGGACCAAGCAATTTGCTGACAACGACCAGACAATGGGAAGTTGTCTCCACAATGTATATTTTCAGTTCATTCGACTTCAAGACATTTGCCGAAAAAATATGTTTTTTCTGATATTGATGACGTTTTCGGATGTTAAAAATTCGGTCATCTGACAATCTGAGAATGCTATCTCTGACAATGTTAAAAGACCAAAGTTATGAGTTCACACGGTTGTAGTAAATTTTTCTGACAATGTTTTTATACTTGACAATCGTCTAAGCAAAATGTGTTTTTCGACTTTTTATAATAAAATATGTTTGCAATTCTACTAGTTAGTCGTTGCAGCGTTATTTTGAGTTTACAACATTTCTGTAATTTTCCTATTTTATTCTGTCATATCACTCATACTCTGTAACTTTGGCACTTCGATTTTTAATGCTTTGGATGAAAATATTGAACATGGAATCAATGGGACAAATTCTTTTGATTAAAAAGTAATGACAAAGCTGCAGCAGTCAGCAGTGGAATTCATGTTGTTTACATCGTGCCGTAAGAACTTCAGGAGACAACCAGTACCAACAGGATTTGTCTTTTCCTGAATTCAAGATATATTTCATTATTTTTTGTTATTTTCCTTCCACCACTATAAAATATAATAATTGAAAATGCAAATCAGTATGGGAGAGTAAAAATCGACAAAAACGTAGAAAGTTGTATAAACTTTCACTTTGCGACAACAATGGTACGTTTGCACCTATTCGAGATTTGTGGGAAAACTCGAAAGTTAATCTTCCAAAGATGTGACTATTGATGAATAGTTATTGCCTCTTCCAGATCGTAGTTCTTTTAGCAATGGTAAGCCCTCAAAACATGCGACGTACGGCCTAAAGTTTTTGCTGGTTGTCGATTCCAAATCAGGATATGATTGAAAAATCCAATAATGCCTTGGAAAGTCCAAAAAAGAATAATAATCAGAAGTAGAAAGTCGTTTTAAAGCTCACTGAAGGCTTGTAAGGTTAAAATATTACTGCTAATAGCTTTGTCATTTTTTGAATTAGGAAGGGAAACTGATATACGCAGGTACAATTAAAGGAAATAAAACATTTATTCCTTTTAAATTACTTATTTTCAAACAACTTTTTTATACGATACACATCAACATTTTCTTTCAATAAGATATTGGTTGCATTTTGCAGCATCTTCAAACGGTGCAATTATAAGTGCATCATACGCAGCACTCATCATATTGTATTTTTTGTTTTTTTGTTTTATAAACCTAATTTATAGAAATAAATTAATAAACATGAATAGACCAAAATGGTTCATTACCTAGGATTTGTGACCTTTTAATAATGTTATCTTCCTTTACAGCATAGATTTTTAAAACCTTTGTAATAAAATAGAGTAATAAAATGTAAAAATACCACCTGAACCCAAGTTTTAAGTTCATCGGTTCTATAGGTATGGTGAGAAGAAAAGAAAACTGAACAGAATGGTCCAAACCTAACAGCAGGGTTAAACAGTTGTCAAGAATATTTTGATATTTTACCATTTCTTCATTTACCATATGTTTTGTGTTACATCGGGAGAGTTCACATATGTACGTATTGGCTTTGGAATATAACTTTATATTTTAAAAATATTTAATAATTTCGGTATATACAAATTTAATTATTTTAAGATAATTTTATGTACTTTAACTTTCAATTGCTTTAGACAAATATTTGAAACAAAGAATATCATATGTTTAATGTTTAACTCATTTCTGACAAATTGGCATAAGACATTGAACAAAATTCTAGCGCATGCCACATTCAGCAACTTATTTTTTGTTTATCTCTCCATTTATATAGGGTGGCCAATTTAAAAATGCAATAAAACAAAAACGGTATGAAGGTTTGCCAAATTATTATTATTATTTATTTTTTTGTGAAGTACAACTCTCTTAGTTAAAAGCGAAATATTATTTCATTCATATGTCTGCCGTGGTTGGCCTCACAGTGCCCTATTCGATCGGAACAATTTTCGAGAATTAGAGTCCCTTCTAAATATATCGTGTGGGCTTAAATTTGAACGAGTGGTTATTTAGAATCTGGTGATGTACTCTTGGCCACGTAGCCTTTGCAAATATCAAACTATGGCGTCAAGATTTAGTGGGAATATCAACAACAGATGTAACAACAACAAAAAAAAAACTTTAATCGGAACGCAGCAATTCATGTCAGCAAGTCGACCAAGCACAATGTTAATACTTGATTGGCCAGCACATTCTCCCGTCATAAATCCCATCGAAAATTTGTGGGTACTGCTTGTGCGTAATTTTTATGCAAACAGTTTTTTCGCCATTCCACGCATAATCAATTCCTGATCATGTCCTTGTTCATAAGGCAACAAAGGTTTCCTGAGACCCATACCGCGCAGATATTATTTAAATTATAAATTTAAAATCACAATTGTTATTTTTTTGTAATAATATTTTGAATATAGAAGCTATTCCAAATTAAATATGTTCATTTTGCGTTAATGTGTCGGTTATTGCATCATATTTAAAATTTGGTATAGACAAAGAAATTTAGAAAAAATGCTTTGCTGTAAAATTTGGTATTTGTAACATACGATGTTTTTGCACAGGAGGGTCAATATGTATTTATATAGTTCTTATTTTAACTGTTGTTCTTTCTGTAATTTACAGTTTTATTTTCTTCAAAAACGTTTTTTTAAAAAACATGTACATACTCGTACCTCTAGAGTAGCAAAATACAGTGAAAGTCCGATTTTACCTACTGATTATATACCGCAGCTGTGCCAAATTTTTTCTCATCAGTTTGGAATTCGAGAAAAATGGCTTCACGAATATTGTCCTATAAAGCGTCAATCGTCTCTGGCTTGTTGGCGTTACACTTATCTTTGACGGCACCCCACAAATAATAGTCCAACGGTGTCAAATCGCAATTCCGAGGTGGCTAAGCTACATTAGCTCTTCGGCTGATAATGCGATCTTCAAAAACAGGGCGCAAAACATCGAGTGTAGCTTCGGCTGTGTGGCACGTAGCGCCGTCCTGTTGAAACCAAATGTTGCTAATATCCTACTCTTTGATTTTTGTGAACAAAAATTCATCAACATGGCCCGATAACGATCGCTATTGACTGTAACGGCCACTCCTCGCTCATTTTCAAAGAAAAATGGCCCAATTATGCCTCTGGACCAAAATCCGCACCAAGGACTATTGAACAAGTTCATCGTATAATAATAGTACATAACATAGAAGAAAAAATCGAAAAGAACAAAATTTGTTCGGCAATATTCCTCGTTGTTGTACAGGCTTTTGACAAAATCTGGCATAAGGGTCTAATCTGTAAGCTCAAAACGATGCTTCCATACCAATTAACAAAGCTTTTCGAATCGAATATTAAGACAGCTACTTCAGAGTAAGGCAAAATCCAGCATTCTCAAGTGTCAAGAAAATTGATGCAGGCGTACCACAAGGTAGCATTCTCGGGCATGTTTTGTATTTACTTTACACTGCTGACATAACCGGTTTCCAATATGCAGAGTAGCCACTTTTGCTGACGACACTTGTATCTTGGATAATGTCGTTAATGAGAATGATTCGATCGGAAGCAGCGCTAGATAAAATTGTCGCTTGGCGCTAAGCTACAAACCATTGAAAATATCCTCCATTACAGTTCAGTATATTAACTCTGCGGTATGACATTAGATATTAAATTCATATGGAAAGAGCATGTCGAAAAAAGTTTATAAACTTAAATGGTTGATTGAAAGAAAATCAAAAATATTATTGAATATCAAATTATTATTGAATATGATCAAGTCAGTGTGGACTTACGGCATACAATTGTGGGCATGTGCCGCTAAATGCAACATTGAAATTATACAGCGCCTGCAGAATAAGTTACTTAGAGATATGGTAGACGCTTCTTGGTTTATAAGGAATAATGCCCTGCACAGAGATTTTGTTAAAACAATGGATGATACAATCTATGAAATTTTTAATACTTCTTGAATATACTTCTGTATAAACTAAATTAATATTACTTATTAGCTAATGCTAGGTGTAATTTCAAAGAAACATACATAAATCTAAGAATATTTCAATAAAGAAAAAGAAAAAAAAACGAAATCAAAAATTTTATTGGAAATTAGAATAAAATCATTACAAGGTTCTTTAGCAATTTATGCAATATATGTGAAAATAAGCTCAGCGATAAGAGGGTCAAAAGCATATAATGATATTGAGTTTTCAAGAATTTATTTCTTAAAATGCTGTCGTCGTTTTGTTGTTTTCTATAGCGTATTGAATAAATATGTTTTACGATATGATATCATCATCTACTTTTATTTTTCATATATACCTCATAAGCACTATCATATGAATCCTCCGTATCAGTCTCTGACATTTCCATTTGCCCAACACTGATTTCTACAGGGAGTTTTTTCTTAATCCTATTGTTTATTTTGACCTGTGTGAAATTATGTTGCGGAATAAACTCAACTATAAATGTTGCAAGCTTTAAAAGTATAGCGTTAATTTATATATTACCAAAAGTAGTAATGTAAAAATACATACTTATATACATATGGTATGTATGTGGGGAATAAATTAGCAGTGAAACCAGTCTTTAAAATATTATGATGTCATCTTCAGCATTCTTACTGAACTTGTGTATAACTAGATTATTCAATTTCGATTTTCCAATCACCAACAATTTCAATATGTCTGCACCACTCGCATTTGAGCAGGGCAAGAAAATTTTTCTCTCTTTACAAACTTTCCATCCAGGCATCTCTACCACATTACCTCTAACAACAGTATGGTTTGCAGGCATTGTCAGCGTTATTGATTTGGTCATTAATACAATACTACTTATCCAAGTATTTTTAAGTTTTTTATTTAAAACGGAGCTTTGAATATAATTTTCGCCTGTTAATTAAAAAAATCTAATTGCACTTGTCGGTGCTTGAATTTTTAACTGAACGGCTTTTAAACACAATATCACTTCTGACACTGGAATATTTTTTTATTTTTGTTTTGAGATTCAATTATAAGCATGCGAAAAATTTGAGGTTTTTGAAAAATATCTAAAACAGATTATTGCTGTACTTGAAAGAACCCATCAGAAAAATAATATCACTTTCCGCTATTTTCTCTTCATTCTTTTTTGTTGCTTAGTATAATACACTTGCACATGATTTGTAATCTTGTTATATACGAAAACACCGCAATTCATTGATTAAATAAAATAATTTTTCAAATATTTTTGTTTTATAAATAGATGTACATTAGGGCCGGTCGATTTGTAGGGACGCCCAAGTGACAAAGAAAATCGTATTCTATGGATCAAAGTAAGAAACTTTGTCCCAGGAGCATACCTGTAAAATAAACTCTGATGTTACTTATTATCAAATCTTATTTCAAACTTTCTTTTAAAATTAATTTTTCTTTATTTTTATTTTATTTTATTTTTTTGCACATCACTTCTTTACATATATGTTGAGTTTTTTGAAAAACTGGAAAAATCTCAACAACACAATATAACCACATTGGGTTTTCCAAATTCCTTTTTGCCTGAATGTGGGAGTCGATCATGTATTTAGAATCGATTGTAGTACTTTAAATGGGTCAAAGTGGGATTTTTAAAAATTTAGCCTTTAGGTCCAAATAAGGAACATTAGAATTCATTCTAGAGGTATGGTTATTTGGGCAATTTTTTTTTTTTTTTTTGATCCATAGAATACGATTTTCCTTGTCACTTGGTCGTTTTTAAGTCGACCAGCCCTAGTGTACATACATATACATATGTATTTAATATCTGAATTACATACATACATATATATGTATTTAATATATATATGTATATATATATCTATATTGTATATTACGGAAATATGTTTGGTCTACCCAAAAATTTTTTAACAACTCTAAAGTGATTTGTTGCATCCGTTGCAATATTTATTAATTTATACCAAAACATTTAAAAACTTTTTTATGTGCAAGAATGCTTTTTTTAGTTGAGTTTCAACCAAATCTAAGTACGCTTTATAATTTAAGCAGATTTTATTGGTTTACAAAAATAAAACGAAAAAGAGAGAAATTGGTTTTATTTTCGTAAATTTCCCAAAGGAAAACAAACAGGAAATAAAACGAGGATCATTAGGCAATTAAAGTTAAAAAAATCTGATAATAAATAAATTTATTTCGACTACAGTTACTACATTTAAGATAATAAAAAAGACTTACATTTTTTATTTTTATTTTATTCGACTTTGCTAAATAAAAATATTTCCAAATTGTATCAAAGATTAATATTAAATTTGCAGCACAAGTTACCCCACCACCTATTGTATATAAATCAACCCTCGTTTAAATTTAAGCATCCATTTCCATAACTGCACTTGTGTCGATAGTTATTTAGTCTGCTTTAAGCATGTTTAACAAAAGCCATTATGCATACAATAATAATATTAAAAAAAAACGAAATGTTTATCCTTAGAGAATTGAAGTACTAGCAAATGCAACTCCTTCAAATGATGGACAATAGTCATGGCAACTTGTAGTGACAGATGTAAACAAGTGTTTTACAAAAATATTTGCATGTACTTACACGTACATGTAAAATTATTATACAGACTTTTTAAAGAGCTTACATTCATACGTAGATAAAGAAAAAATAATATTTTTATATATGAATAACAGTGAAATGGACAAAATAGAAATAATTGGTAGAAATTTTACAAAAGTGAGCAATTGTTCCCTAAATGTTTGTTAACTTTTGATTGGATGTGTTTATTTAATTTTTTTAATGAAAAATATAAAATAAATTTTTAATGGCCATTTCTAAAAATAATTAAAACTTAAATTGTCCAGTATAAAGTATAAAATAAAGATATTTCGATTGTGGATATAATTAAAAAACAATCAAACATGTTTACATACTGTAGATCATTGTAAAATAAATTAATTTGAAAACAATTATTCTGAGTATAATTTGAGGAGGTTTTAAACAAAATTTTAATCGATTCTCTTAAAAAATAAAGCTTTAAAATATACCAGACTTCCTACTAAAAGTTTAAAAAAGAAATCTTCGAAGTTCAAACAAGCTTTTAATGAATTTTTAACAACAAAATTCTTTTAATGTTGCATAAGTTTAGGCTTTTCTACTTTTTTTAAAAATTATTTGAACAAAAGTTTCAATAGTTGTCTGTCAGTTGTGCTTTATGCTATGTTCACACGACACCGTTTTTCGTCATTCGCTCTCTTATTCATATTACAAGCCCATATTATGAAATTAATTACATAGATTTACAATTGTTATTACCCTTTGTATTACTTAAAAATCAGTGCCATCTCTAATTTTTATAAAATTTAAATCAAAAGAGCTTGGCATTCTTATTAGCCCTTAGTCAAAAGAGTTAGTTATAGATTGAACATTGCAAGTTTATTAAGTTGACCTCCCACAAGTACGCTGTCAGATACAAAAATAAAGAAAAAAAAACTAAATAAAGACAACAAACAAAACAATGGTCGCTCGCTGCATTGGCTTTATATCTAGCAGTTGAAAGGTGCCGTGCGAAGAGGAGAATCTAAATAAGTACTACTAACAGAAAACGAAGTAATCCGATGATTGTCGCAAATGCACTAATATGATACAATTTTTGTTCCCTTTTATTGCTGCTAAATATGATAATAAGAATATAATATATAATAATATAATCATATAATATATATGATATAAGAACACAATAAACATACACATACAACTAGGCTGCATAAATATGTATACAAACTATTTAATATATTTGAATGCCTGTTTAAGGTGTTAAGGAGTAACGGCATTCTTATGAAATTGTTTTACTTTTGAATTTGCATAGTTTGGCAATAATAGTCAAACTTAAAACAATATTACGACATATTTGTACGTATGCAAAATTATGCGTACACAAAACTAAACGGTAAATAAATTAAAAAATATAAATATTGATACATATCCCACATGAACACAATAAACGTACACTAAACTGCATAAATATGCATACAGACTATTTAGAGTATTTGAAGGCCTGGTTGAAGTGCAAAGGAGTAGCGGTATTCTTATGAAATTAGTTTTATTTTACAGATAACCTTAAGGATATCATGCGAATAATTTTGAAATAGGGTACTACATAAGTCATAAAACAAGAAAGAAATCACTAGTGCACAATTCAAAAGACAAAAGCGAATTGATTTCGCTGAAGAACATACAAATAAACCTCCAGAAACGTGGAAAGAGAGAAAAGGTTTAATATAAGGATGGAGTCAAGTATTTTTATTTTGGCATAAAATACTTTTTTGCGAGACTTTCCTGTCTTGAAAGCGCTGATTCCGAAGCACTTAAAACCAACAGCTTATAGATGTGATGGTATGGGGCTGTATGGCAAGCAATGACGTAGGTAATGTGGAGTTTATTCCACATGATGATGGATCATAAGCTCTACTAAGACATTCTTTAAACAAATCTTATTGAAAATATTAGAAAACGGTGAATTGTAAATAATTAGTTCTAATAACATTGCATAATTGGTTGTGTCAATGCCAAAACAGTTTAAGGAAGTTCCATTTCGTCGGGGTATCCGAATTTTATTTAAAACCCACTTTGAATTATATTGTAAAAACTCTTGATTATTTTTATTTATTTTTACATAATATTGTAACAATAATGTTACGAAACATAATATTGTAACAATATTATTACGAAAATAAACAATGCTTAAAGAATACACTAAATTAGTGCAATAGTAGTGTTAGATATAAACTTTATTATAACATTTATTGGTTTGTATCAAGGCTCTTGCGTATCTGCCACTGCTCTTATTATAAATAGAAATTTGTATAAACTACCAGAATATTCGAAATTGATGACATATATATAACAGATTGCACATTGCGTTTAGCAGTTCAGTTATAGTCGTGCAGTCATAAAGTAAAGTCGCACTAAGGCGTAACTAAAAGTGTTGGGTAATTTGTATACTTAGTTGAATTTGCTGTACGAAGTACAAGTGTACAAGAACTGCATATATTTATTTTTATTTAACGCTATTAAAAAAATTCAAACTTTTTACAAATTTTTAACGTAACAGTATATTTTCATGTAGAGAGGAGTTACTTACAAAAAAAAATCCGATATGGAATAATATACATATTTTTATTATATATCTTTTAATTTTCAAAGAGGTCGTTACAAGATTATATACACATCGAAATGTTTAAAACATGTCAAACGTACTTTTTGTATTCCTTTTTCAACCGTACGTCACATTATGTATATTATTCGGCATATTCATTATTACTACACAATTTTTATATATGCTCCACTTTTATTTACCTGAAATCTAATAACCAAAAACGCATCCATTTTATATATTTAATTATTTATATATTTTCTTAAATAAAAATTGTTAAAAATGTTAAAAAATGTGTATCGACCTACTGCGAGTAAATTTGTAAATAAATAAATAATAGCAATACTTTCGTTTATGTCAAATATCTACAACAACGTGAAATGGTCTGAAGAAACGAAGATTATTTTATTTGGGTCAGATGGAAAATCTTATGTACGAACTTCTTTTAACTATACCGCATTCGTTATTTGATTTCTATAATGATATATTAAAATTTAAGAAAATTTTAAGAAAATTTTGATGTGTCTATTATTTCTTCCTCGACTGTACATAAATATACCACTTTAAATATAAAACTATTTACTAAGACATATCAGATTTTACTATCTGGTGTTTTCAATTTTATTTTAATTGTTCTGTTTCATGTGCTGGCAACACTGCCTGAAACAGCTGTTATTTGACTTTGTTTCCTCTTACAGCTGTTTTGTAAGATCAAATAATTATTTACCCCAAAAAAAGGGAAAATATTTTCTCTTTAGTGTTCACATATTGTTAAAATTAGCAAATATTTGATTGTAGTTTGATTATAATTTTATTTTCCCAAAACCTCTTAGAAATATTTTTGAGTTCAGACTACAGTATAGAAATAATTGATGTTTTTATCAAATATTTGACAGGTCTGAACATAATTAAAATTTTCGCGCTGTGCAACTTTTTTATTATATTGCCTCCGATTAATCGCTTCAGTGATGCCGATCATTAATTAGATTAATGACAAAAAGTACTGTTAAGGCTGACAATGATGAAAACTTTCATGTAATAGAAAACAAAGACACCTCTTATATTACTGATATCAAAATACATCAGCGTAAGGACGGTTTTTCTATTAGTGAACACTATTCACGTTTTGGTTAACCTATTCATACATTGGCCTGTTTGATACAGCTTTGGTAAGGTCAAAATCCCGCTTGTTCGTCGCGTAAATCTTGCTCAATACACTTCCACCGACTACACTAGTCTATAAGGATTTTGTTCACAGTTTAAAACATGCATGGGGCTATTAATTTCGGCTATCTAATTTTGGAAAAATAGTGAAAATCTAGGACGTCAAACTCTTGGGATATTTATAAATAATGATAACAGTAAGAGTAGCATTAGCTTAAAAACAAAAACTGCAAATGAATTTTTAATTATTTTTTATATACATTTTTATTTATTTTCCCTATGACACTCCAGTAATAGGAAAATTTCATCTATATTCAACAAACCGAAAAATATATGATCAACAATCAAAGTAACTTTAAAAAAATTTGACACCCCGGTGGTACACATGACAGTCAACGTGGTAATAGCATTTACTTACGGATATCACACCTTAAGTTTTTATTACCTGTTTTAAAAATATTTAGATCAATCGTTATTATATTGCTTTCCTGTAAAAACTAAAGAAAAGAACGTATAATATTATTTATATTTATCCGCCAATCAATTAAAATTTCATAAAGAAAGTAAATGAAGGCATAGTAGGATACATGTAAGTGTTTTCATAAAACGAATGAAAAAAAAATTCACTTATTGTAATAAATAAATTCAGTTTTTTTTTAATTCTCTTTCATTAATGTACATACGTATTATCTTTTTTTATAAAGTACTTACTGCAATAATTTGTAAGATGTATATAATTTTTCAAATATTGAGCAGAGATTTTTTCTATTGTTATGTCTCACTCTTTTCTCTAACTTCAGCGAACTTTTTCTATATCTCACTAATACCAAAAAAATAAAATAAAAAATAATATTTACGCTCCTAAAACTTAACAAATAATATAAATAAGAATCTTTTGCTGTAGGCAAACTTATCAAAAAATAATTAACACAAATTTTATTAAAATATAAATATTGTATTTAGAGTAACCTATAAAGTAGAACGAAAACACTTTCTATTTTAAATTGCCCAAAAAAAGAAAAAAGAAAAGTTAATAATTATTGGTAGTGTTGTTGTTGTAAAGTAAACAGACAGTTTGAATAAAGCTAAACGTTTAAACTTTAAACCAAAACAAATATTAATGGAGAGTAAATTATTGGAAACTTAAATATTTAATAAACAACAGTTCTTGCATGCTACATGCAACAAATAACGTTGCAAAATCAACATGAGTAAAAAAAAACGCAGGCGTATAAATAAATGGGAGTGAATAACAAAATGGCTATGTTATATTTGTACTGACTTTTTTATATCCAAAAATATTACTTCTAGCCTGACTATTATACCGATTCACTGTAAGAATAAAAATACATTTTTGGGTTATAATGCCCATATATGTCGTCCCATTCCAAAATTCTATATAAGGTTTATAACATTGTATTGGAAAAAATTTTATTTCAAAATTGTCTTTAATACCAAACCGTAATACTAATAAAAATAACAAACAATTATAGGAATTATCCTTTTTATTTATTTATTTATATATTTGTTTTTTACAGTGTTATATATGTACAGAGTTAAATAACTATTATCATTATCACTTCTTCCGATCTACAGTTTGTTCAGCATATTGCTGTCTTTTTAATGAATACCACATTACCTGAAACCATAATGGTAGATATGTCTACCCATGAGACTTTATGTCTCCTCAAATATCTCCATCTAAACCTATAATGAACCAAACATTTACACAATATGTGTTCCTATGAAAACAGTCAATCAGATGCACTTTTAGTCTACAATGGCTCATAAATAAATCCGCTAGGAGTTTTAAGTCCGGCCTCCCACACTTGAGAAATTCAGAGCCTAACACCCAGGGAAACCATAGATATGCTCTCTAAAAGTGTTTTATTCGCAAAAAATATGCGACAAAAATCCGAAAATAGCTTTTTAAAAATTTCTTTTTAAATAATAGAAAAAATAATATTCAAAAGTCTACATCTTATAAATATAATAATAAATTAATAAATTAAAAATATGAAAAAATTGTACTTCAGTTTCTAAATAAAACTGAATACAGAACTTCAAATTTTTGGTAAAAAAAATAATTTTTTTTATTGATATGTGTATTTGTTGTTGCAATAAGCAACAAAACATTGACTTAAATTATACCTGAGCCAAATTTTATACATTGGAAATGTTATTTCAAAGTCATATTTAGAGGATAGCAATTCTTTAAGATCATATTTTAGAACTTTATTTGAAGAAGATGGGTTAAGATCTTTTGTTAGATATTGACATATAAATTCTAATACATCAAGTTCTAAAATTTTGCTATAAACTGCTTTAACTCAGTTTTAATATTAAGTCTTTTATTACAATCTTACATATTGCCAATATTCTTAACCGTCTGAGTTATTATGGCATTCTGTTCAACTAATGTGAGGCGATTGGTCTGTAGTTTTTGAGTTACATATTAATGAAATCGAAGTTTGCTGCAATAAAAATCAATTTACTTATAGTTTTAGTTTCAACTTCTAAGATAATTGTAATTGATGGCCGCAAACCAAGTTTCCCAACGGATTACAACTGGTTCGGGTGGCAATGGAAGATCTGGACATACTTCTTTTAGAATTTTCAACTCTATTTGGAGCTTTCAAAGACATTTTCCTTATATTTGCGATGACTTTGTTTACATGTTCGTATTAATCTCTATATGTTCGCATAAACGATGCGGTTCATGAGTAATACATATCATATGCGTTAGTTTATGGTTAAACTCCTTCATGGCTCTGCTTTTCCCAAATACAACGCAGCGACTATCTCTAATAGAAAAATAAACTTTTTATTTAAATTTACGTCCAATTTTTTAATGAATTGTCGAAAAGTTGTGCAATTTTGAAGTTATTGGTTTTGTCCCAAACAACTGTGTTATTTAACAATTTTTGGGTTGAGACTTTTTTTCACAATGTGGAACACCTACATTTGTAACATTTTTTTTCCAATGGCATCAACTGTCTCATCTAGGGAATTCCATAAAGGTTGCTCATTTATGCATTTGAAATGTTATCTATGCATTTTTAATAAATATTTTTAACATAAAAACGTATTTTGAACGGTAAATACTTTCTTATCGCACTTTATAGTCTTTAAATTCTTCTAAAAATTGATTAAGATCCTTTTAGGCGGCAGTAAGCTTAATTGCAGTGTAGATGACTCAATTAATTTCAATTTAGAGATAATTCAAAAATGTCTTGACATGGTCAGATTTAAAAACAAATTAACCAAATAACCGTTAAAAAATATTTAAAATGCAATTTGAATAAGAAAATAATTTTGAAAACATGCTCTTAAAACTGAAATATGCAAAAAATGCATGTTATAAGAAAAGTATGCATAAATATGCTTGTTAGTGTATTGATGCCAAAATTCATAAAAATTCACTTAACGGATAAAAATCTTACATCAGACTTGATTGGTTGCATGAGTTCTTCTCATAGAAACATGCAATTGGATATTTCTGGTTTGCCTGCTAATAACTAATTCCAATTGATTTCAACTAAATTTACTGTCGAAGTAGATTTTGTTTGTAGAGGAGATCCATTAAATTTCAATTAAAAACTTCTAAATATTAGGTTCCTCTAAATAGTAAATACACTATTTTTACGTCTTAATCCTATTAAAACGTTTGAGCTCATTTATATTGCGTTAAAATAAAATAAACACTCCTGTCCTAATGCAACACTTCTATTTCCAGTTTTACACAACTATATTTATTGACAGCCAAACGATAACTAACTAATTTTAGGCAAAGTAACCCCTTTATATACCTAATTGCCTACAGTTTCAAAGGTTCCGAAAGTATCGAAAATCTTCTATTTACATATCCTTTAATTCAAACATAACGTAAATATGATCGATTTGGCAGTGCTGCCAAATGCGCAAATAAGTACGGCATTGACAGGGTGGCACATAACTCCAAAATTTAGGCATTTTTATTTTCGTAACACTATGAATACAGTGACCATCCATTCTATATTATACAAAGCAGTACTGTATTTAAAAGCCTTGACCCCTATAATTTATTTATTAAGAAAAAACATTAGAACATGCTATACATAATTTACTGTGTTTACATGCCTTAAAGAGCTTTAAAAAAAATTATAAAGTTTCTGTTGTAACAATACTATTTCAATTAAGAATTAAGATATGCCTAAAATATCAACCTAAAATCAACATCAGTTTTGTTTCATTGATTTTTTTAAATGTCAGCCTGAATTTGTAATTTAAATAGACAAGTGATATTGTCTTATTTACTATGCTAAAACATACTGTGTCGGCTTGCTAGCATAAGTTGATCGGCTCAGGTTGCTGAATATGAAGTGTCAACAGGAAAACCAGTAATAAGTAGTCATGCCTACTGCTAATTGAGATAAACTTCAGATACTGGAACATAGCATGCCACTTATAGCTAAATTTTTTTCAGTTATTTGGGTTCCAAGTATATAACAACAGTGAAAAAAAATTAGCATATATAAATGTATTTCCTAAAGACTTCAACTCAAATTAGTCATGACTTAATGTAACGCCATAGTTTTCAACGCCACTAACCAACATTCTGAACAACACTCAGTTCAATTATTGCTGCGTACCATAACACCATAACTGATCAATTGATTTTTGTTGTTTCGTCTATGGTTACGTTTATTTTTTTATGTTAGGTCACGTGTAATTAAGCATTTAAGCCTTAAAAGAATTTACAAATGCAGACTACATGACTCCACGGCTACGAATACAGTTGGCTGCATTCCACTCTGAAGTTATACTTGTGAAGTTGTCCGTCTTATTTCTTATGATATGACCGACTCAGGTTCATTGTCTACGTTTAATTTGTTTAGATTCCAAAAAATTTACACATTTTATATACGTAAATATGCATATATTTTTACCACTTACTCAAGGTTTTTTTGGTGTTGGGAAAATTTCAAGAACAGATTCATATTGTACTCGATTCCACCTATCAGAAAAATAGTATTACTTCCCAGTTATTTTGTTGTCGTAAGATATGTTAGTGTAATCAAAAAAAAAAAAAAAATTCTAAATACTTTTGAAAATCAATAACAATAAAAAGAGATTTTTCATTTTAAATACTACTGACAGATTTACAACAAAGGACTTAGTATGTAGATGTATAACTTGACTATTTTGAAAATACAATGAAATTTAATATATTGCAGCAAATTACGCACCCTAAAATTTACAACAGTACAAAGACGCTATGGCATAAGGTAAACACAAAAGAAACAAAGCAAAATAATCAAAGTGATGATTTACATGAATATAAATAGTATGCCTAAGCATGACTAGCTGTAAAAAAAAACAAAAATAAAGTAAAACAAAGAAAAGGCCTTGTTTTTAAACAATCAGTTACAAAGCCTTTCTTCTTACTACCTGTTGTTCAATGCACCTTTCCACTGGCCAATCATGTTGTTAACATTTTTTATGCTGTTGTCTTCACCATGAATTTCTTATGAATTTCAGCTCAAACAAGTTGCAACACTAGTTGTGCGTTTCAACCACAAGATCAAGATTAAGCTGCGCTTCAGCTTAACATAATAGTTAATGGCAAAGAAGAGCGGTTGCTTCTGCATTTCTTCGAGCTGGTTTATATCATACACAACTCTATTAGAGCAAAAAATAGGTCAGCATATATAAAGCCAAGTTCAAGGCGATAGCAGTTTCAGTTGTATGAAAGCTATACGAGTGTTAACACACAGGCAATAAACCAAAAATAAAATAATAAGTTAATAAAAGAAAAACAGAAATTTTATGAAGCTTGAGACAACAAAAAAAGTAAACACAAGTTTTAGTTAAGTTATAAAAAGAGAAAATATTTATTAACATTAAAGCGAAGTGTATGTTGAATTGCCTTAATTATAGTGGGTTAACAAATGTCAAGAGTGCTTAAGAGAGTTTGAGTACATAATAGAATTATTAAAAAAAATAAATACATTTTTGCAAATTTATTTAATTCAAGCATAAAAATAAAATACAAAACCAACAGGTAAGATTAAATAAAAAAAAAAATAATAAAAGTATAATAATTTCATTTACGTTGTACGCTTTTAACGGTTAAAAGAGAAAGTTTTTCGATACGATTGTCATATAAGGGCATACAAATAATTAAAATATTTTTCAAAAGTACGTGTGTATTCTAAAAAGAAAATTAAAAGACAATAATAAAATATATTAACATGGCAACAACAACGGAAAAAAATTAAGTTATTTTATTTAAATATCTGCAACCAATTGCAAGTAAAACAAAAGACTTAAGAAACAAACTTTTGAAAACTAAAAAAACATTGGAATGCGTATTATCTAATTCTAAATTAAATAATCAGCAAATTAATTAAAAAGCAAACTTAATGCTATATCTTAACAATTTTACAAATATGTTTTGTTAAAGGAAATAGTTGTAAAGTATAAAAGTTATAACAAATCAAAATTAAAATTGAAAAATTAAAAGCGTAAGCCTAATTATATCTCTTTTAAGAGATTCGATTCGTAAAGAACTGAGAATGTAAAGAAAAATTTGATTAAAAAAATAACTAAGTTATTTCTTAGCATTATCTGAACGTATCATAAGGTCAAATAAAAGGCTAAAATAAATTGACAATCCCATTATAATGAAATTTTTTATTATTATGGAAACTAAAATTTAAAAAATAAATCAGACGTTTATTTTAAAAGTAGGATAAGTCATATTTACAAAAAAGTCATCTTAATGATTACAATTTCACTGTAATATCAAATACAGTAAAATAAATCGGATAAAATGGGTATCAGATATGTTCCTATACAACTTAGTTTGAAAGTGGTATAAATCACAATTTATAATGAAAAAAATATAAAAACAGTTTATTAAAATATTATAACACAAACTCTTAAATATCTTAATTTAAAAAGAACGTGACTTATGCCATTTTCAAAATTAACGCTCGTACATTAAATAATTTTCACTAGAGATTTGATTGAATTTTATACATTTTCGTAGAGCCAGAAATAGTTGTTTAAGAATTATTAAAGTCATATTTCATTGTTTTTCACTGCCTATAAACAGCTTTCAAAAAATTATTAGTATTGATAATAATAATTTTAAAATTTATATGGCAATATGGGTAACTTTTGACTGACTTAATCAATTTATAAAGTACATTTTGTGAGCAAATTTCACTTTTAATTTTGTTGTTGGTTGGGCGATAATACTATGGCATTACAAACACCTTCTCAGTAGCTGTGTTATACATAATGGACATGTAAAAAAAAGTTATACCTTAAGTATCTATTTATAGGTATGTATACAAAATCTTTATATATCTTAGAGATTAAAAATGGATATGTACCTTCAACTAATTGTTTCACATTTACAAAATGTTTAGAATTTGTCAAACAAAAATTGTATTCATAACAGGTTAGGTCAGGTATTTGTCGCAAATTAATGAGTTCACTCGAAGGGTCCTTTGAACGATTGTGATAACCTTTAAAACATTTTTATACAAATTATAACTTGTACTTGAAATTAAACTAATCGCCCTACCTAATGGGAACGTGTGTAGGCATTGCGCATATACGAAGTATGTAAAAATTATTTTAAATTATTTGACCATTGATTTTCTATTATAAAACTTTCGCTTAAAAAATGTATTAGTAATTATATAAAAGGAACAAATAAACCCTGACTCAAATATGCAGTTCGAACAACAATTATGTTCTTAAAATTCCTCGTTTCTGAAAAGATAGGACATATCTTTGATTCGCGCAACTAAAAACTCAATTTACGCCTTGTAAAGTTTCGGATAAAAAAACGAAATATTTCAGCACACTGGCTGATCTCAATCCAGTAATACTTAGCCGTTGAGTAACGTGTTTTAAATCTCATAAATGGTTAATTGAACATTTCCCCATTTCCGCGAAAAATCGCAAAAATCTCTATTTACAAGCCTATAAATCAGTACCAAAAAGCCAAGCACCCCACTTCGTAGGATAAATGCCTTTTTACGCACTGTGCGACTTCAACGATTACTATCTCGAACACAAGCAATTCTGCCAATTCTCCAACATCTTCAGAGCCATTAGATAGCCTTTCTTAGATAGCACATAAAATTGGTGGTATTCAAGAACCGCGAAACATAGTAATGTCTTTATGCAATCTCTAAGACTCAAGACGAAGCAGATCGACAATACCAACAAGTAGATCATGTAGAAACTCATCCAGAGAAAATATATTGTATGTTAACACCTCAAATTCAATAAAAAATCAGAAAACTTTAATCCCGGTCACTACATACGAATAGCGACAGGGGAAATGCAATCAGTCGTCTTTTCGCCTGTAGTGGATACAGGCTCCGATATATCTATCGTACCAGTATGTTATACAAATAAAGAAAACTGCCAAAAGTACAAATTTTTTTCTGCTAATAACTTACCGATTAACACTTAAATTATATCGCCATCGTTTTGTCTCCGCTGTAGTTTTTTGTGAAGATTTGTGCTTGCAAACGTCTCCCATCCTCCAATGGGGGTTGACTTCTTAAGAAATTTTATTCTTTTTGTAAACATTAAAAATGTTAAGTTAATAGATTCTACAATTGGCTAATCAGTAAAGGGGACAATAAGTCATCTTCCAAATTACTTTGAGATAAAAACAATACTTAATTCGACACCATACACTAACTTACTTAAAAAATATTGGGTATACAAGTTAATAATGTCGATTTTTTTGCTTGAAAAATGCATTTATCGTAATAACAAAATGGGCTGCATTACTCAAAGTATTGTCCATTGTTAGCCACTACTTTTTCCCATCACCACCAATTAGCAAGGATCTTCACCTCTAAGCAAAATCATATGGAGGAAGCTACAGTGGATTAATCATCTACTTAGCTTGAAAGATCAAACTGATAAATGGAACTGAAACAAATCAATGGATGCTTTTTGGAAAGCTAATATGATCCATAGAGGAGTGTAGGAGAAAAAGAAATGAATTACGCGCCAAAGAACTTATCCGGTTTTGAGGTAAAGAATGAATCAATCCAATTTCTGATACATTGTTCTGAAGTGAAGCGTATTCCTCTAAGAACACTCTGCATCGATCGAAACAAATGATAGTTAGATGGGGCAAGGTCTGGGCTATAAGGCAGGTGAGCCAAAACTTCCCATCCACTCTTCTTCAAATAATTTTTGAGCGGTCTAACAACATGTGGTCGAGTATTGTCATGATGGAAGATTATGTCCTCGTGTCTGGCTAAATATTCTGGTCGTTTATCGTTAATTGCTATCTTCAAACGACGTAGTGCTTCCGATTCCTCATCTTCAAACTTTTTCGACTGACCAGGCCTCCACTTGTCTTCTGTGTCGAAATCACTACATCTGAATCACTCAAACCATCGTTCAAAAATTTTTTGAGTTGATGGCTGTTGACCGTAAGCTTCTACCAACAATCGATAACTTTTAGACACAAAATTCGACATTATTATAGCGATTGAAAAAAATAAGTGTTTACACATTCGCGTCTATCGAATAGTGAATTATAATAACATATGTTTACCCTCCAAAATATCATACAGGTTATTATTGACACAAACCATGATAGTTATGCCATATGTTGTCCAAATCGACATCATTAACTTGTATACCCAACATGCTTTCATAAATAATTCGACATCATCTGTGGGAATAAAGTCTCATATTATTTGACATCTTATTCAGACCACAGGCCATTCGGTTACATCGAAACCAAGTTGACTTCCACAAGACAAATTTGAGATTGTAAAACGCGAATAAAAGTTTATGATGGACCAAGTTCTATGCAGTCCATGAAAAAGTTGTTTGTCAAGTCTGTTTCATTTAATAGCGGAGAGTACAATGCCACACTTGTGGCGACTATAGGCGTTTAAATTCTAAACAGTTGCTGATAAGTATGCAATAGCACATATTCACGATTTTATGAACCGTTTTCATGATAAACATATACATATTTTGGGCTATTGATCCGGTAAGAGCGTATAATCGTTTTATTTATGAAGTGTTTCGTTGACTAGATTTTTGTTTGTCTATGATATCCTTGTAATCCGTTTGAGAATCGGTCGGTACTTCAGAAAATTTTTGGCAGATTTTCCAGTGTCACATCACTGACACAGTCCAGATGACTGCAGAAAATTGCCTTAGTCTTTATCCCAGTAAAAAACTCTTTTTCTAGTGTTCATAAAAAACTAATCTAAGTCATAGGTTGCATGACGTAAAAAATTATTTAAATTTATGCCAGATCTTAAATAATATTTGTATTATTGAATTTAATAGTGTTTTGAATGGTTTGTCAGTCAAATTACATATATAAATAATAGCCAATTTTTCAGAAAATATCAATTAACAGTTTTCATATTAAATATAAATATATATAAAATAAAAAATATTCGGCTTTAGGAAGTCTGTAAAAATTCAATCGAAAGCAGTATTAAACGTAAAAGATCACAATTTAAAGCGAAAACGATGTCATGTTTAATTTCATCATCATCACCATTATACCAAATAGGCACTCTTACAGGACACTGCGCCTCATGAGATCTACTATGCTCGTTCCAGTATGTAAATTGTGCTGCAGATTTGCTGCTTCCTAATGAACACCAGCAGCAGATCTGAAACCATAATGGTAGATATGTCATCCAGTGAGACTCTATGTCTACCTAAACATTTTCATCTAAACCTACCAAGAACTCCACTTTCACATAATATGTGTTCCGCTGTCGCTAACGTCTGAGAGCACAGTCTACAAACATCCACATCTGTGACCGCCATTCTCTGCAGATGCGCTCTTGGTCAACGTTGGCCCTTATGAAACTCCGTTAGAAGTATCAAGTCCATCCCGCTAACTTGATTATCACAGACCGACGCCCAAATTATGGACTGATCGCCGCCCTAGAGTGCCGAACTCCCATTTTAGCATTCCAGTATTCCAAGCAGCTGGTAATTTCCCGTAATTGATTCCCATACTTGACTAGATTGGGGATGGTAGTATGTGGTGATGCGCAGTAAGATTCCAGACCAATTTAAGGTATCAGGGAACTTTTTCTAGCCAATTCATTCGTTAATTTATTACCATATATCCCATAGTTTCCAGATACCCAAAATAATTGCACACTATTTCCGAGTAAAGGTCTTTACCACTTATCCTAGCAAAATTGGAACAGTATAGATGTAATACAAGTCATACAAGTCTAGATGTCATAAATGTTTTAAAACCTAATTTATGAAAAGAAATGTTATTTGATAAGTGTCGAACTTACTTCATTTTCAAAGTTACTTCATTTGCGTTTGCACTGGACAGGTTACTTTACATCACGTGTTTCAGATATATCAGAATGATTTCAAAAACTTATTTTATTATATATTTATTATCTATGGAATCATTTACAAATTAGTATTGGATTCTAATGCTTTTTAGCATATGGTTTAATTTAAAGAAAGAAAAATTTATTAACTTTTATCCAATTTCTATAAATCTAAATCAGAACATAACGAAGGGTTAGGCTTCATTTGCATTTGTTTTACGAAAATTTCACTAAAGTATAATAGTCAATTAACATAAACATCTTAATTGAATACCAAAATTCAAAAATAACGAAATAGAAAGTTAAGAATGTACAATGACAAATAAACAAATAAATACAAAATCAAACACCTGATTAATACCATTGTATAGTGTCATGTAGGTCACGAATGTCCGTAAAATAATAACAGCAGCAGAAATACACACAAGCACCGTTGAAAGAAAAGTTAACAGAATAAATGGTTAACAGTTTCTTTTTTTCTTCTTCTCTACTCTATAACACTACGAGTACTAACTACAAGAGAAAAATAATATTAACAGTCATTTACTAGAATACGAAGAAAGAAAAAAGTTGTAGTAACGACACACTTAACAATTTTTTTAAAGCATATAAAAATGCATTCAACTTCCATTAAATGTTTAAACATTGGGCAAAAAGCTGCAGTAAATTTAAAATGAAAGAACATAGGAAATGAATCAAAAAAAAAAAAAAAAAAAATTGGTGATTTTAATTTATGCCAACCGTAAACACAGTTTTGAATTTGTTTAAACTTTTTTTTTTTGCTATTTAGAAAAAAAAAAACTTTTTTTATGATTCGTATGTATTCATTCAATTAACAAAATTTTATTTTAAATTTATCAGTCTCTCACTCCGTCCATATGCTCAAACGAGCATACTTTTTATTCTTCTAAATATGTATTCACTACATACGTATAATAGAGAGCGGTACTACTAACCCAGTTCTATACGCTTGAATTGATGTGTTGTATGTATTTTGTTCAGACTGCTGTACATTCGTGAGTATCTCTACAGTATTTGTGTCAAGACAAAAAAACAAAAATAAATTTTTCGTAAGGTATCAACGTATTTTGTGTAAATGCATTCAAGCCTGCTGGTATTTTCTAATGCAAGCATATTTAGTTTGTTGAGAAGTTTGCCAACAGAACAACTATGCAAGAAAAAAACTAAATTTCTTCCAAGTGGGGAATATAATTAGAAGCTATATTTCTATAAAAAAAAATTTTATGTACATACAGTCTGTCAAAAAAGTGAAAAAGATTTGGATTTGATGTTATCATTAAAAAGAAAAGGTTTTTTGTTTTATTTATTTATTTATTTATTTTATTTTTTGTTTATTCAATATCATCTAGTATCTAGCTAACAAATAACAGTTAAAAAGAAAAAAACAATAAATTTTAATTCAAAAATAAGATTTAAAAAAAAATCTCTAGAATTTTTTTATCAAGAAAATGTTTTTACGTACTAGCATAGTAATAATAAATGATATGAAAATATTGAGTTGCAAGATAATAAAACTTTTGTATGGCCAAAATTAGCATCAATTACAGCTTAAAGATGCTCTTTCAGGGAAGAAATAATTTTTTGCACACATTCAGTTGGAATTTTATCCCATTCTTCCATAAATACAGACTATAATTTAACTTGGTTTTTAAGACGTTTCTAGTACTTCTATAAGTCTATAAATTTTTAAATGAGTTTCTTAAGAAAAGAGTCTTTTGGGTTACTATACTGATAGAACTTGAACTTGGGCTTTCTATTAGTATAAAGCCTAATTCTCTTAGCACTGTTAATTAAATGCTACTTTGATATGTCCAGGTATTAATTCGATTCGTATTAATTCAATATTGTTCTCGATGAAACAGATTTCTCCTACTCCATCATTTGATTAGTCAAACGTTTGACTAATAAAACGAAACAATAAAAAAATATTTAGAGCAAAATTTGCCAGATTAAAAAAAAAACATAAATTGTAAAAACATTTTCTTGACATTTCTTATTTCTTTATCGCAATTTTTAACTTTGTGTTCTTTTGCTGTTATTTAATAATAATATTTAATAATGATAATAATCAGATCATTTTGAATAAATAAAAAAAAAAATTTTAAAATACAAAATCTATTTTTTAATGATAGAAGTTAAAAAGAAAACTTTTTCACTATTTACAAAGATGTTCTTGACAAACTGTACATATATAGTTAAATAATAAAAACAAATTAAAATATAACTATTGAAAACAGATAACTAAGACCATATATTTGGCGAGATTACCAGACATTTTTGTGGAAATTGACAGACTAGCACACTACGTAGTAGCCTATCGGGGCACACATTATTTCTGTTATCATTAGAAATATCAAAATACCATTTTGCATAGGAAAGTGATTTATTCTCAATTTTTATTAGCTCCGGCCATTGCATATAAGCTTCTGCTGATGAGTTATTTAGTAATGCGGTAGAGATATTTTATGTTGTGACATGCATCAGTCTCTTCCGTCTTTCAGTCCTCAAGACTTTTTCTAAGTTATCAAACCATCTGCTCTTGTAAGTTCTGGCCTTTTTGACTTGCTTTTTCAATGCCCAATACCTTTTGCTTAGTCTGGCCTTAACTGCATGGATTTAACCGCTTTTTATCTTTCCTGCTGCTCATCAGATCCCATGTTTTGTCGGCAATTCTCTGTGTTCTGCAACTTAATGTCGATTATCTGCAACGAGACGCCCAACGCACCAATATAGGACAATTTGATCGAATAATTTGACAGTTTATTCATAAAACATATTCTATGGATAGGGATTTTCCTCTTTACAGAATTAATTTTCAGAAGAACAGTACCAACCAGTAGGTGTTGATTGATTGTAGAGTTAGTTTCACGTTCGTAACAAAGTCGGGGAGAATAACGTTATTGATACATACTGTACACAAAAAGCTAAGTCTAATTCGCAATCTCTTGGCTTGGACTTAGCCCTCATTAAAAATCTTACTATTCACACAAATCATCTTTTAGAAAATTGACATGCAGTCTGAAGAGAATCAATGCTGGATTCTTTTTTTTTCTTCAGAAATGAATTCTAAAATGTTCTACAATTTGTAATTTAGAGGGTTCAGATTAGGAATACAAGTAGTTGATTATTCAGAACAAATTAAAGTTGGCAAACAGTATCGCAGCCAGCTTTGCGTCATTTTAGCATGTGAATCCTCCTTTCTTAGTAAACTTTAGCCAACGTTTTGACTCACATGAACGATGCCATGCAAATGATCCTCGCATAAATACAGGGTGGGCAAATTTGCGGTTAGGAAGTAAATTACGCCGTAAAAAATTGGGAAATTTTAACAATGGAACGATACACTCTTGAACAGAGAATTTTAATTGTGAAAATTTATTATCAAAATAGTGGAAATTTTATTGTATCACTTCGTAAGATTCACTCAGCTTTCCCACTTAATAAGGCTTCTTCTAAAACCCATGTGCGAAATTTAATCGTTAAATTCCTGGCTCGCTGTACTGTTACTGACAAAAGATCAAGACAGGATGCTCGTAATGGCCGTAGTGATACAAACTAAACACTGTACAGCAAATTGTTGAGAATGAGCCTGGAACATCAACTCGCCGACACTCTCAACAATTGTGCATTAGCAGAGGAATTTTTCGCAACATTTTGTATAAAGATATTCATCTTCACGCTTGTAAAGTTCAACTCGTTCAAGAATTAAAGCCGACCATTATTTGCGTCGAACGTTTGTGAATTGGCTGTTTGAAAATTTGAACGATAACAACGCATTTTTCAATAAAATATATTTAGTGATGAGTTCCATTTTCAATTTGACTGTTATATAAACAAACAAAATTGTCGCATATGGGGCTCAAAAAACACTATATCCTCGTAAAACCATTACATCTAAAGAAATTGACCGTATGGTGCGGTTTGTTGTTAGACGGCATCATCGGACAGTAGTTTTTTGGAAATGAGCAAGGAAACGCCGTCACTATGAATTCTCTGCGCTACTAAACCATTATAACCAACTTTTGTGGCCACAATTGGCTAATGTTGACATCAGTGACAATTGGGTTAAGCAGGAAGGCACCTCAAGCCACATAGCCAGCCAAACAATTCAGTTATTGCATGAGAAATTTCCCAGTCGCCCCGTTCTTGATTTAACATTCTGGATTACTTTATCTGGGGCCATTTGAAAGACCGAGTTTACATGAAGAAGCCACAAAGAACTGCCACTCTGAAAGATGAAATTCCGCGCTGCTTGACGAAATAATTGAAGCTTTGTTGCAAAGACAACAATCATATATATTATTTTATATAAATTCCCATAATATTCTATGAAGGAACATGGGGTTTTCTCTTAGTCAATGAGCTCCACCCGATTCTCTGCTTAAACTCATTGAAAGGGATCTACAGCTTAACAATGGCTCCGAACGGCAAATACATATAGAGAAATCTCTTCGCTGTTGAAAATCTCTTTTATTTTCTAAGATGGTCTGGCCTGGTATTGAACCGAAGACCTTCTGGTTGGTAGGTGGATGTCTTACCTACGATACCACAGCGGCACACCCGGCATCATATTCCATTATTAATTCCAATATTTCTATTTTATATTGGTATGTATAAAACTTAATTTGTCAAAAATAAAAAAATGTGTTATTAAGCCAATTTATTTCCTAACCTCAAATTTGCCCAAATTAGCTCTAGCTGCTGTACAAATATTAAAAAAAAAAAAACAAAAATAATCTGCAAGTTCTTTAGTAGAATAATAAAGTCAATATCGTGAAATTCTGGGAATAAAACCATGCTGTCATATAAATTCTTTCAAAAATCACAAATTTCTTAGGTACCCATTTAGAAGTTGTTTAACCCTTAACGGCTATTTACATATATTGCGAATGAGTTCAGTATTCTTTCTTTGCATTCAGACATAAATCTTATTGCACTTAGAAAAATAAAGTGTTCTTTCTTCTGGTGGTCTCAATTACATATATAATTTTGTAGAAAACACAGATGAAGCCAGGGGGGACTTCTCTCAATCAATGAGCTGCACCTAATTCTATTTTTAGGCTCATTGAAAGGAACCTACCATTTAATACTTACTTCGAACGACAATGCATTAGATAGAGAAGTTTTTCGTATCGTTAATACTCGTAACTAGTGCCAGACGTTCGGGCCTGGGCTTAAATCGACAACATTTTGGTTGGTAGGCAGGCATCTTACCTGCCATGACACAGCGGCACAATTAGTGCTGTCAAATTCTATTACTTTTCATTATTTGTACCCAAATAAAAAGCACCCAATATTATTTGATACTTTTAACGCTTTTTCAATAAAAAAATACAACTCAAAACGTACTTTTAATTATTGAAAAATAAATACAAATACTCGATAATCGGTACCATTACTCACTTTTTTGTTAGCACTATTCTCAATAACTTAAATATTTATTAAACATTTTTATACAAAAATTTCATTAAAATAAACTGGTAAAATTCTTCTTTTAATGGAAAAGAATTAGAATTTTCCCTGAACAAAAAAAGTGAAAGAGTATTTCGACTTTACTCCAACTTATATTATGCATTGTATTTTTTCTAAAGCATTAAATAATTGATATATAAAAGGTTTTCGTTTTCATATTTCACCCTATTAGTCTGGTTTTTTTGGAGTTCTTTCTCATCTTCTTTGAAGTAGAATAACTGAAAAGAGTCCAACAAATTTTTAATTGAAGCTGCATGCACAGCAATCAATTTATTTATTCACTGTATTTGTTTCTTTCATGTTTTGTTTTTTTAATGATTTTGGTTTGAAAGACATAAAACGTGTTGACGAGCACTCAGTATATCCGTTAATACCACTGCTTTTACCAACAATTTACCTCCTCCAACTCGACCGCATGCCACCGCCTTAAACCCTTTTGGCTCGTGTTGTTTCTTTTAAAATTTTTTTGTTTATTTTCAACGTCTCGTTCGCCACTTTGCAGTAAATTTTTTTCTTGATTTCATTCAATAAAAGCGCTTAAGCTACAACAAAAAAAGAGAGTCTTGTTTATTTTGTTGTTTGTGTTGCTGTTCAAGTCGTGACTTTCATTCATATCTGTTTTAGAGTATTTTTATGTTTGAATGGATTTTTATTTTTATCATTTTTTTTTTCTGTATTGTTTGCGTACTCGTAGTTTCTATTGGATTTTTTTTTTTCAATTTTTTTGTTCGTTTTTCTTTTCTTTTGAGGGAGAAAGTTTTTTGTTTTTGTAGTTATATATGAGTAAACGTCATTTTTTTTTTTTTGTTGTATGACGAATGGCATTTTTTTAATTACAACTTTTATTGTTAAATACAGAAATTTATGTTATATTAGTAAAAACATTTTAATATTTTTTTATATATATTAAGAGTTATTAGCGGCTTAAGATTTACAGTAAACGATTGAATGTAAAAAGTGATAATAATTTAACAATTTAATTTAAAATTTATACAATAGGGGAAATCACTCTTTGTTGCAAACAGGCCTTGCAAGTCTTGCTGACATAGCAAATATGCTACGTCACAACAACAAATTACATGAAAGTGGGATTTGCTACACTTATGCATATTTGCTACACAAAATCTCATTGCAAGTTTGCTATACTTACAAGCCATGTTTTTTATTTCATTTTTGTATCCAAAACACTTAAACCTGCTTTTACACGGTAGAAAAATTTCCAACGATACCATTTAAAAAATCATGTAAATACATGGATAGGTGTAAAATAAAAAAAAAAATTATTGAAAAATATTTCTTTTTTGACAAATTTAAAAAATAAATAATTGTTATTTGTTTAGATATTTTTAATTTGCTAAAGGTTCCATAAAATAAACTCACTCTTTGTTGCTGAAATTTAGAGCATATGTATGTATGTATGTTGTAAATTGCAGATTTACAACAAAAAGTGATTTCCGCTAATTTTTTTTTTATTTGAAGTCAATAAAGTCTAATTTTGTAATAACTTCCCTGTTTCTGCAAGATACGTCAACTTCTGTTAAAGAAGCCATATAGAACGTAGTCTACGTTATTCTGATTATATGGTATGTCGCGGTTAACATGAAAAGTATTGGCTTCCAAGGCTTTAATTGTTGCTGGTTTATCAGCATAAATCACACAACATAACAGCTCAATTTTCAGGTCTATTTCATGTAGTCAATTTATCGCCAAATTTTGAGTTTAATGAATCGATGGTTGTCGGTGTCATCCTTATTATCGAACGCTGGATGAATTTTCAATAGTCACATTTTATTGCGTTGCAACCATAAAATTTAATTTTTAAGAAAATTGTGGCATAAACATTATACCATATGTTATTTGCGATCCGATTACTTAAGATTAACTAGTTCATCGGCCATATATAATAATATAATAATAATAAATTAACGTCGTTCCTATAAAGGCTCAGTAAATTTCTTGAACAATTCTCTATTTTGTGCCAATGCCTTCACTTCACTCCAACTCTTTCCGATGCTATTTACTTTGGCATCAATTTGCCTTCTCCAGGTGTAAGCACGACGGTCTCTTCTTCTGTTCCCTTGCGGTTTTCAGTCTATGTCAACTCTGGTGATATCGCTGGGTGGATTTCTACGGGTATGGCCGATCCGGAATCATTTATGCCTCCCTATTTCATTTTAAAAGGGCTGTATACCTGTCCTTCCCCTGAGCATATATTTGGAAATAGTCCTCGGCCAGAATATGTGAAATATTTTGCGAAGACAATGATTCCAGAATACTTGTATTTTTCCCATATTACATATCGCAGAGTTCTAAGTTTAGCAACCGTATAAAAGGAATGATGGATTTTATATTCGCAATTTTCGTACGCAGAGATGTGAAGAAAGAGCTCCAGTTGGATCTGGGACGACCAAAAGTCTGGCGCGCTTTTTGTAATCGATTATCTATATCCTCACCTGATCCTCCGTTGTTGTGTGGATACCTGCAGAGTTTGAGCTCGGTGTTGTGTAACACTTTTAACTTTTAACTTTTTTATGCCATAATCCATAGAGCTTAGGCAGGAGTTTAGATGGTCTCCAATACTATATCTAGGTGTGAAGGCTTATGTCCTAACAACGCGCCTTCGCATTAGATACTCACTGGTGGTGAACGTATAATTCAACCGTGCCTCGGGCACCGTGGGCTACGCCAGCGCGGCAGTACCATTTATGCTATGAAGCCTGACGGGGACTTAACTCTGATAATACGGGAACCAGAACCTGATTCTGGTATCAGAAGCCCCAGAGACCTAGGTCAATGCCCGACTATAGAGATGCCCCCTTGTGGGAGTCACGTGGTGGCTGTTGCTTATACCCAAATTGCGAAGAGAGGATTAGCTCTATGTGGAGTTACAGTCTTAACCGGGTACCGTGAACCATGCATCAGCTAGAGTTTAGATAGTCTCCGTCACTTAACCAAGATGTGTAGATCATGTCCAAATAAAATGTCTTCGAATTTGGTACTCACCACTGATTTCCATTATAGGTGGGGGCGTTGGTGGACGCAGTGTGTTTACTGATGCCTTGGGTACCGTGGGGTATTGTAAATCGATCCTGTGGCAAAGCATTGACATCGAGAGTTTTCGTTTTTGAGACATTAATCTTCAAGTCAGCAGCTAACGTTAAGTTAATTAGTTAGTTACGACGGGTAGCCAGACTCTGGTCTAGCTCACTTGGGTCCAATATTGATCCCACTGTGATACCAAAATAGGTATCGTTCAAGCGGACCTACATGTCCGCATCCCGGTTCGAACTGAACCAATCAGGCGCATGCACAAAAGAAGAAATCCAACTGATACTCGCATCATCCATTTCCAACATGTGATACAGATACGGACAACCAAGGAAAGCAGTCCTAATAAACAAAAGATTTGGAAACTGGCACAAGAGATGCTCAACAGTCTCCTCCTCCTCTTATCCGGGCAACTCCTACAATAGTCACTAAACAGTAGACTTAGCCTCATAGCGTGCGTACCAGCCACCCTGTGCCCGGTAATGACAGCCACCAGAATTCACAGCCTATATCACGGCATCCACAATAGAGACTCCGAGCGAGCCCGATCATGCTATGGCCAGATCTGTCTCGATACAGAGCACGTGGGTTCATTGCCCCACCGTGCTCTGCCAAACATGTACCGCAGAACCAGAAGTCTGCCCGAAGAAAGTATCATCCCAACCAAGTGATCAATCTCCTCGTTGTCGAGGAGAGAGCCCACTCTAGCCAGTTAGTATATCACACTGTCCCTCCGGCAGACAGAGTGACCCCTTGCTCATATAATCTGCCATCTCGTTCAGAGATGCCCGGCATTCACACACAATTCGCGATGTCGAGTAGACACTAAAGAACGCCCTGATCGCAGCCTTACTATCCGTACTAATCCGGATATCAACATCATATACCCCATAGTACATCAACCAGTCCATCTTTATCGACTAGACCTCCGCCTGTAAGATTCTACAGTGGTGCGGCAATTTGAAGGATACTCTCAATCCGTATGCAATAATAAGGACGCCGAACTCAAGCCCTTCCGACGGTTTCGATCTATCCGTGTATACCTTAATAGAACCGGATATAATTACCGATTGGTGAGATACAAAAAGGGTTTGGGTGTACAGTGATCTATCCTGTAAGCTACCAGCGTTAAACTCCGTAGATTCGGTGCAAGATCTTGGACACTGTAAACCAAACGACAAAAATTTTCGGCTCATACATAGTGAACATAAATTATTTTAATATTTTTCCAATATTTGTAAGCTAGAGGCTGTTTGTTTAAAGGCAGCTTGCAAATAAAAATTGCAAAAGAAGCGCTGCAAACTGAATGAATGAATGAATCTTAAGCAATACTAACAACAAAATATTAATCACAAATATTTTAAATATAATAAAGCTTCAGTGCACTGGTTACTTTAATTTATAAAAACGTAACTACCAATTTTATGTAAATTGAGTTTTTGCCATATTCTGGTAGAACATAAACATAAGTAGTCATGATATTATATATATAAAACATCAAAGATCACAAATATAAAACTAAACGAATCACAAATAAAATTAATGCACAAATTTGAAAAGTGGGACGCATTGAAATTGACTGTCGAACATGAAAGAAGTTGCGGCGTTGTAAAAATAGGTTCTATTAAGGTGGTGAATTGAAGACAATACAGTATTGCTTTGCAACTGCGCTTATGAAATCAGTTACATTCTATTATTGAGACTTGAATGTAAATCGTAGCTATTACTACCATCTATTCTGGGCTATTTTATTATATTAATTTTTCTTGTAGATATTATTAGAGGCTTACAGATTGAATAAAAAAAGTATTTTATTAAAAATTTAATTATTTTTTCCTGTCAGTATATCATATTTTCAATTTAATTAATAATTGGCACCATATTGATTATCTAATGCAAAATATTGGTATTGTAACAAAAGCATAAGAGCATGTTTGATTATTTAATTATACAAAAAAAAACCTCAAAATTGCATCATATCAAAACCTAAAACAATACCCTTTTAATATGCTCTTCACACTTTCATTTAAACTGGAAAACAGTCGACGTTAAATGGTAAACATGTTTTATATTGAAAGAAATTTTTATTCAACATACATTGAAGGCACAATAAACATACGTTTAGCGAGCGGCATTTGTTTTAACTAAAACCCAAATAAATGAAATATGTACAATTTACACATTGTCAATCACAAGCAGGTCTTTGACCATTATATGTTATGAAAATGACAAACTAAATAAATTATTCGACATTTCATTACACAAAACAAAAATTTATTACTTAAAAATAAAAAACCAAAAAAAAAATATTTAAAAATAGGTCAACCTTAAATTCAAAAATTTTTTATAACTTTATTGGTCAATAAACCTTTATTCTTTTTTTTTTAATTCTGCCTTTTTTGTGGTTTTAAAAAGAACGACAACATCAACACACATTACAAAAAAGAAAGTGAAATTAATTTCGTGTACATTAATACTTATCTTTTAAAGGTAAGATTATGATGATTCGTTAAAAAAAACAAAAAAAAAGAAAAAAAATTATGTCTTTCATTTAATTTTCTAAATTAATTTCACTATCATTTCTTGTGAATTTATCATTAAGTTGAATCATTTTGAATTCCATTAACCTTAAGTTATTCACAAAGAAATAAGAAGATCGTTAAAGATTTTTTTTCTGATTTCACTTTCAAACTTACTCATCTGTATCATGTTTTCTTTAGTATTAATTTTTGGTTAAACTGTTTTTGAGATTTCTTTTCATTAAACTTAAACGCAACAGATTTTAAAAAATTATTGCATGTTTATGTATGATTTTCTCTTTCAATGGCTTGTAAAATAAAAATTTATTTAAAAAATTCAAATTAATTAAGTTCTGTATAAAAAAAATTTGTTGAAAATTTAGTTTTTACCTTAAAAAAGTAAGAGTTTTGTAACGTAAAATGTACTTAAAGAAAATATATTTATAGCTGTTCAAAAAATTAAAAAAGGAAAATAAGATATATAAATAATTTAATTATAATTTCTTACGGCTGTATTTATAATATAGGGTTGCATGAAACTTAATAATGATAATCGTTAAACCTTCATCATTATTTTTTCTTCATTTCGCTTGTATTCAATACAGATGCTTCTTCATATTGTTCAGATTACGAAGTTTTACGGCTGTTATTTTTTCTTTTCGTGAATCTTTCTAACCAGGGTTGCTAAAAGAAGAAAATTCCTACCAACAATTTTTCTGAAATGTACCAAGATCAATAGTATTGCTAACCTTTATTACCGTTAACCGTTAAATTTATATATCATACAGAATTTATTTATATTGCTTTTATAGTTTTTTATAAAAAAATTCATACGCTTTGTTTACATTAATGTAAACGGCAACCTTATGTGTGGGAACACAAAATTATTTCAGTAGCTTGTTAGCCGTTAACGAAGAAGGGGAGTAGCGCAGGTTTTTGTGTTTTTTGAATTTTAAGGGATTTTTAAGAGAGCTAAAATTGTACTTACCTGCACCGAGAAGTGTTATTAATTTAGCTATAAACACATTCAAGGTTACGAACAACCGACTACAAGCTGTTAAAAATAAAATACATGTGTGCATATGAGAATAATTACTAATAATTGACTACCGCTGTAGCCCGTAGCCAACTTAGGTTAATTTCTATTTTTCTCGACGACAACAAACAGTTTAGTGCTGTCAATACAATACGACCCATGAAATAGGCGTTTTAAAAATTCATGAAATATATACATTAAAAACGAAAAAATCAGATGTTTATTTTGTAGATATTTATTTTTCAGATAATTAAGTAGCTGGTTACTTGGCTACTTTTGTACCCAGCGTCTTTTGAAGTCAAGTCTTTGATGGTCGGTAGCCCTGAATGTGTTTATAGCATAAGCTACATAAATTTATGCATGTTTAAACTTTGTATGAATACCTATTTTTTTGCAGCATTTTAACTTCAGTGTATCATTTAAGTTTTTCGCTCTTTTTGCACACCCCTGATTGTAAGTTTTTCTGTGCTTAGTAAATATAGTAGCAAGTGTAGTAAAAAACATACTTATGCTATGCACTTGCTAGATTTTCATAGCAAATACGGCCGTTAAAATAAAGTTTTAAACAAAAAAAAAAGACATGACAAAATCTTTTTTTAAAGCTCTTAAGTAATTGGTTTGTAGGGTGAACACCAGGCAAACCAGAGATATGCTCTTAAAAAGTGTTTTATGCGCATTTTATATAAAAATTTGAAACTATGCTCTACAAAAACTAAAATTTCTTTTTAAATAATAGAAAAAAGTTTTAAACAACAACTCAATCCATATCTTTTGCATATATTTAAAGCAAGACATAAAAAATTAACAATATAACAGAATAAAAAAAATGCAATTTAATTTCCACTTTTACTTTCACTGTCAGAAAGATGGGAAGATACTTTCGATGGCTAATACTTTGAGTGAATTTATATTGTAACAATTAGGCATAACTAACCCCCAAAAATTAAAAAAATTCGCATAATGAAATTATGAAAGTTATCATTTCGCATGCTAAGAACATATATATTGTGTGAATTTTTAAGAGCTTTCAGATTTGATTTACAAAAAAAACCCCAAAATTTAGAGAAATTTATGAAATCTTTTTTGGAGCCTATAGAACGAATTCTATAATTCAATGTTTAATTCTGATTTCATGTAAATGCTGACCGCGGTTACGCCTCAAATGGTTTATACGCTGGTAACAATTTTGGCCTACTCTCTCCAACATATCGGTAGGTACATCACGAATAAATTTTTAAATATTGGCTTTCAGTGCGTCAATTGTTGCGGGCTTGTTCCCATAGATATGAGCCTCATCATAGCCACACACAAAATAGTCTAAAGGCGTTAAATCGCACGATATAGACGACCAATTGACCGGCCCCAAACGTGAAATAAACTCGCCTCTCAATTGAGCCATTGCTTCGCTTGATGTATGGCATGTGGCACCGTCTTGTTGAAGCCACATGTCAGCCGAGTCCAGATCTTCCATTTTGAGCAAAAAAAATTGTAATCATCACACTGTAGCGCTCGCCATTCACAGTAATGTTTCTGCCTTCGTCGTCTTTAAAAAAGTATGGTCCATTGATTTCACAAGCCATTAATCTTCACCAAACAGTGCATTTTTTGAATGCATTGGCATTTCTTGCAATGCTTCTGTCTGCTCTTCACTACAAGTATGACAATTTTGCTTGCTCACGTATGCAAGAGCAATTTTCTGATTAAAAAGTGGACCTTCATCCAACTTTCCCACCGCCCATTCTACAAGTGTTGTTCGTTTGTAAGTCAATTTATGATTAAATTATGAACCAAACTGAACATGTTTGACAATAACATGTTACACGAAAACAGCTCAGCTACCAAAAACATTGTTGCCAAAAAAAAAAATGCTGAAAAAATCACCCCATATGTATATTAATTGAACGATTTAGAATCAAAATTTATACAACTTAAATAGGTTGCTAATGAACATTAATTACTAAAGAGTTTAATCGCAATGAATCCTGCAGATATGGCAAGTTAATAAGTAGATCAATTGAAGTTAGAATTGAGGTTCAACAAGGCTATGCTCTGTTATTATTGCTATTTAATATAGTCTTGGACACGGTCTTTAAAAAAGACCGGTTGAATGATCTTGATTATGTGATCTTAGGATAAATGTACAAAGATTAAAACTCTCCGTATTTATTCGACATTTCAATAACGGACAACATGGAGGACGTCTACCATTTCTGTTATCTTGGGAGTAGTATAGCCGCTTGAACACAGATATTGATAGATTTCTGCAGAAAGCTCGTAAAACATTTGGTCGTATGTGATCAATTAAGATTAATAAATTTCCATCTTCAATGCGAATGAATGCTGCAATTCGTGAAATTCAAGGGATGAAAGTGCTTGTGAAAATTAACACCTTCAATGCGAATGTAAGATCTAACATTTTGAAACATTCGAAACATGGAATGCTGCAACTAGTGAAATTCATGATATGAACCTACGGTTCTTAGCCAAGAACTGTGTATCATCAGCCTTTAGCAATTGTAGTAAAGAGGCGATAGTGGTCAATCAAACGACATCTCCAAAATGACCATAGAATGGAATCCGCAAGCGAACAGAAAAAGGGACGATCAGCCCATGTAGAGAAAAGACAGATTGTTGCTGAGGTAACCAGCGGCGAAGAGTGTTATTGTTGTGGAATGGAGCTAAGTTGCCAAAATTTATTGAGGTCTCATGCTTCTCATAGAATCAAGGGAAACTTATATGTATAACATAACATGTTTTCAAAACTTAAAGATCGTATCTCGTGCAGTTGTGAAGGTAGACCGCAACTGTCCTCATCAAAGTGGTTTACACTTATTATTTAATGAAACTAATTACCTTAAAATAAATTGTGTTGAAATGATTTAAAAAAACTATAAAAGTTAATTATTTAAGTGTTTTTGCCCATATCCTTCTTTCTTTTTTTTCTACTAAAATATTTATTAATTATTATATTATTTTTTCTGTAAACAGTAAAGATTAGTTTAATTTTTTTGTTAAATAAATTTAAAGCCAATTTACAAACTAACCATAACACATGTTATTTAAACCAAATTCTAATTTAAATAATAAATGTAAAACATACTTTATCACAACCACAAATCAACAATTTCCTTGCCTTTGATTTCTAGCGTATAATAAATGAAAAAGTAATCAAGTTTCTTTCCTAAGTCTTTTATATATATTGATTTATTTTGCATTTACTTGCTTTATTTTTATAAATTCTTGAGATTTACCGGTTTGCTTATAAGAAAAATTATTTTCATTTGAAAAATCAATTTTATTTTCCTATTTTCTATTACAAAAAATAAATGAAGAAGGAAAATGAATTCTATCTTTAATACAAATTTTAACAACTTGTGTTACTCGTTTTATATTTTCCACTGATTTAACAATTATTATTAACATTATTTCTATGACTGACTTTAACACTTGCTTAGTGCCTTCGGTCTATTCATATTCTGGTTTATATAATATACCGTTCGTTGATTTAACAGCCTGGTATGGCAGCATGTCTTCATTTAGTTGTTTTCTATTCTTTATTTTAAATTTAATATATTTCGTCTGCTTTTTTCTTTGGGATTCATTTAAAAGAAAATAAAGAAATCTTAACTGTATTTAGCGGAAATTACAAGAAAAAGAATCAAACAACAAATGGGCTTTACACCAATGTTTTATATTTTAGTGTGAATAAATGTTTCAACCAGCGTCGTATGAATGATGATTGTTCTAAAGACAAACAAATAGAATCATTATGAGGCGTGTGTATGTTGAATTTTTTTAAAGTTAAAAACGCGTTTTAATAACTTTTTTTCTTTAACGCTGTTATTGCTTTTGTTAACGTTTCTTTTTCCGCTTCAATAATGTGTGACACAATTTTTTATTTAAAGTTTGCATTGGTTTGACCCTCGCTGGTTGTTTGTGGCCTATGCTTATAAAAAAAATCAAGATGTTTTAATTATTATGAATATGTAAATTTAGAAAGCCGTTGTTGCTTAAGTAATGGGTATAAATAGTTTTAAAACTTGTTAGAGGAAATGTAATTGTGTATGGAAAAGCTATTGCATTTTTTCGATCAAAACACGTTTCAAAATAGTTAAGATGTATGGGAAAGGAAAGCAGAAGAAAATGCTTCTAACGTGATGTACATATGTTTTTCAAGATTTTTTTTGTATTTTAAAATATCAATAAATATTTATTTTTAAGTCCGTTAGAATTATCGTATCATAACTTTATCTTTTCTTTTAATTTTTTTTTTTTTGTTTCCAGCATGTTTAATCAACGTAAAACAAATTCATATATTTTATTAGCCATTGTTGTCACAAACTGTATATTACTTACATTTGCTTATCCACAAAATGAAGTGTATCAGAGACGTTTGCAATATAGACAGCAACAGCAACAGCAACAACAAATTTCACCTGTATATGCTGCTGGCCAAGAAAATGTTGCACGTAAATATGCCGTGAAACCAAATGCTTCAAAGAAAGTGGCCTTAGATGATGTTGAAGATGATATTGAGGCCAATCAAATACAAGAAGCACCCAATGGTTTCTCATGGTCCAATATGTTGGGTACCATCTTAACTATGTTCTTTAATGGTGCCGCCAATTCACCCACAAAATCAGATGATGTTGATGGTGGTTTCGCTGGTTCACCTTGGGCTAATGTCATCTCAATGGGTAGGTGTTTATTTATTTTATTTTTTTAATTGTATTAAAATTATTTCAATTTTCATATAATTTGTTAAATTTAGGTTTGAAAATTATCAACGCTTTATTGGGTGGCGGTGCTCCTAGTGATGGTATCGATAAAGTCGATAATGGTGGTTCTCCCATGCAGGTAATATTTGATTTTTATTCTTTAAAAATTTTTGTTTTAATAATAAGTAGTCTGCACTGTATTTTTCAATCTGTAAATATATTAAAACGATTTTTAATTTTGGTAAAACTAACTTTTTATTTTACTTAATGCTTACAAATGCTTTTATAATGAATTGCGCTGAAATTAACTAACTGAAGCTTGATAATAAATCAATATTTGTAATTATCGCAAAAATCGATTTGGTAATTGAAATTTAAATTTTATTTGAAAAGTCTAGTTGACTGAAACCCTTCTAATATCTTGAGTTATGGGTAAAGACCCCGGTTTTTCGTATCGTTACGCTCTTATAAGCTAATAAATTAGCTGATTATTACCTAAATTCAGGTTAATAAGCGAATTTGTAAAGTATAGGAATAGACTTTTTAATTAATATTTTATATATAAAAATGAATGCGTGTTTATATGTTGGTTTGTTTGTTTGTGCCTTATGGACAGCTAAGCGGCTAAGCCGATTTTCTTGAAAGTTTTACGGTATCGCTCTGTATGTCTGGAAGGAACTATAGGCTTTATAAATGTTAAAAATTTTAAATGGGCATTGTTACGCTCATACAGAGTGTATATTAATTTGTCTAAATCTTCAAAATGGCAATTTAGATATTCTCTAAATTTGGCCCAAATAGATTCATCGTCAAGACATATTAAATATTTATTTATGTATGCTTTGAGAATGGTTAACGCATTAACTTAAAAGCATCAGGCAAAAAGTGGGCGGAATTAGAAAAGTGGGCGTGGTACCTCCCATACAAACTAGGTATTGATTTCATTATATTTTGAGAACGGTTAAAATAAAAGTTTCAGTATTTGGTCTGAATAACCTCGTAGTCAATGCATATTACCAGTCAGCTTATTTTGACAACATCTTGAACAATACACATCATCAGTCAGTAACTGGTCGAGATTCTATAATTGCGCATGGCATCTTCTATTCATAATAAATATTGTATTTTGCGTATGTGAAGAACGATAACTACTAAGCATTTCTACCTATCCACAGCAGCCAAAAAGCGGGATACATACACTTTAGTTGCATAGAAATTTATTTCAATTAGAAGCAAAAGTTTTAAGTTAGTTCCAGAAGAGATTTGATTACTGTCATACGCTACAAATTATTCTTCGCAACGTTGTTCTTGGTGGGCGTGGTTTTCTATGGCCTTGTGGATTTAAATCTTAGGCAGCCCTTGTTTTATCAACTTAAGTCGTTTTCTTTTCTGACAAAAATGTTGCACACTTCGTTTGTTCTTTCCGATGAAAAGTCGTCAAAAATTATGAAATATTAGCAATTTTAAAAGGAACAATTTTAAGAAATAAGCACGGCACCTTTTCTATGTATTATTATTATTATTATTATTTGTTTTAATTACACAAAAAGGAGAGGGCAACATATTGCCAGAAAAGAAAACGCCATTAGAGTCTTTCTAGTATATACCCAAACCAAGACCATTTTCCGCTCATTATTGTTCATTTCTTAAAAATAGCTTGAGAATGTGAGCGTTTTCAACGCTATTTTACGTTTTTGCTCTTGTGTTGCACGTCATGTGCTATAACGGTGTAAGGGGACCAACTTAGTTTTTTCTTAGTCGAGGTACTGTTGGAAAGCCACACTTTAGAAAGTTATTCACGCTTTGTTGATGCTCATATTTAGTACTTCCTTTTCAGTACCGCCACATTTTAATAGCATGCTTCCCAAGTAGTGCTCAGATCAAGTATTTATTCAATAAAATAAAAACAAAATAACAGACATTATGAGAATTTAAATCAGTAATTTTGAGTTCAATAAAAATGAAATTTGGTACAAATAAGTTTTTCATTCTCCATTACTCAAAATTCGAAAAAATTCTATAAACGGACTAAGCTGAATAAGAAGAAAAATATTCTTAAATAGCTCTGCGCCATATTTTATCACAGCGCTGAATTTATATGGCAAATGTTTTTAGTCACTATTAGAATTGCCGTCAGTCAAAAACTCCTTTTATCTATACGGCAGAGTACCAAAGGTAAAACCTACTTAGTGTGTATCGATTAGAAAAACGGTAACATATATATATATTTATAAGAAGCTCTTGGATAAACATATATTTAGGCAAATCAGTGTATCTGAACTTCTTATCAAGACTTCTTCAATATAATATTGCAGTCTTCTTACTGCGGTGCTGGGAGACTTTGGATTGTGGACCTATAATGTATTTAATAAGAATAAGATTAATAATGTATATTTTACAAGAAAAACGTAAAGGAATGCGCTCATTGTATATAGGAAAAATACACCATCACAAAAATTGCGTATAACATATCCGTAGACATTTTTCGATGTTTCTTTTTCTTAACGTTTAGTGGCAGAAAATAGACCTTTGCAACGTACCTTTGCAATATATAAATAGCTTTTATTCAGTGTGCTTTGTGGTGCAATATCCACTTCTCCAATCTCTCTCTTTTTGGGTAATGTGGATAGATATGAAAATTTAACTGTTAATTTCTCATACGTGTAAAATTCCATACTTATTTCAAACTGATGGTTTTTACTGACTGAGCAAATTCAGTAACTTCCACTTTAACTGTTTCACAGTGCTTCCACAATATATGTAGTCAGCGTCCAAAAATACTTTCAGTTAGAATATTAATGAAAACTAAAAAAAAAAACTAAAACCTAAGTATACCACCATAGCGCCCAATTCTTCCACTTACAAGTAAAAATGAGAGCAAATAATTTACGTAATTTATTTGATATAATTTTAAGAATGAATCTAAAATTGTTATAATATGTTGAAAGAAAATCAAAAACAGATGACAATTTCTCAAGGTTAACTTAATACAGAATATATCATTCCGAAGATCTGTTCGTCTTCTTTCTATATTTGTTGAAAAACCTAAAATCGCTTAATATTCAAGTAAAGTAATTATTAGAACGTAAGTGCATAAAGGCTCAAAAAACCGGTTTTTTACACAGAACTCAAGATTTCGGAGGTGTTATGAAAATTTTAAGAACTCATTCTTGTTGAACTCATTGGTACTTATCAGATACATTATATTACTTTCCGCTTATTTCTCATTCTATTTTGTCGCATAGTGTTATTTGGAAATTTAGCTCAAAACCAAAGAGATCGCTATGAACTGTAGTAGATAACATAAAGAGTGGCAATAGGTGGCAGCTGAAATTAATAATATGGAATCTTAAACAGCTGACTAATTATAACAAAAAGGTGGAATTGGGTATAAGGGGGGAACACAACTAAAACATTTACTGAAGTTAAAATATATTTATGAGTAAAAAATAAAAATGGCGCGGGGAAAAATCTATTTTTTTAGTAATAAATCAACAAGCTAATAACAAAAATTTTTTTTTTCAAACTAAGTAACCACCAGCCTTTTCAAGAATTATTTTGGTTTAAATTAATACCAGGCAGCCTTCTATCGTTTTAAGCATGTATATGTTGTATTTTATTTTCTACCTCTTCATATTGGAATAATGGCAGAACCAGTGTGCATTCTTAAGATATACAATAATCAAAGTTTTTTGACTTAATTAAAAGGCCATTTAGACCAAATTCAGAAACTTTCGATCTAACCATTCTTAACATATAAAAAAACGATATTTAACTGATGATTTCTAGTGGTTATCAAGTAATCTAGACCAAATGCAGAAACTTTCGCTTTAAACCTCATGTGAATAAAATATCCTTAACAGAGTCACAGGGATACACAGGTGTCTAGAAGTTTTGCTGGTTTCCCTTTATCCTTTCATTTAAATATCGGGTGGGCCATCTATTTGTTTAAATTTGAACCAGCGATTATTTGGAATCTGGCAATACTTATGTCATTCTATTCTGTCATTCATTGGAGATAATATAATGAATTTTGATATTATCTCCAATGAACGAATTGAACCAATTTTCGCTTAAGCAACGTTGGGATTTATTTGAAATTTATTTTTAAAACAAAGATAATTGGTCCGAAATTGCAAAAAAAAAAAATAAAAAAGAACAAAAATAAAAAAACCAAAAAGTCATCTTTTCGGATGAAGCTCATTTTCATTTTAGTGGATACGTTAGTAAGCCAAATTGCCATATTTGGGGCTCAGAAAAGCCAAACGTGGTCTTACAGAAGCTAATGCACCCATTACGAGTGATTATTTGGTGCTGCTTGTGAAGCGGAGGCATCATTTATATATTTCTTTGAAAATAAGGACGGCGCAACCATTACGGTCAATGGAGACACCTATTACACCACGATAACCTAACATTTTGTGACCGCTCCCAAAGAGCTAAAATAGATTCATTTAAAAAATAATAAAGTTATGGGAGTTCTCATGCGGCTTTGCTATTCTAGATCGACAACTTTCGTAGCCAATACCTATTTAAAAATGAATTGGGTACCCGGGTACCCAGTCACTCACATAATAGTTAACCGTGCTCGAGATATTCATAAATTAATATTTACTTTGTATAGGCATGTAGCCCACCTTTCCGATTACGGCAACATTTTGATTGATGATTTGTATTGATTACGAACCTGTTTGGACCAAATTTAGAGTGTCTTACTGTCACCGTTTGGAAGATATAGAGAAATAAGTATTTCTGTGGGTGTGGCACCGCCCGTTAAAAAAAAGCCAACTGTAAAAGTAGAACTTTCCAACACATGTATTGGTTTTTAAATCAGTTGAGTGGTTCTCGAGTTATTAAATCACGAACTCAAAACCACTTATTTTTACAGTCATATATAGATTATTTCTGTTGGATCTAATTCGGATCATAGGGTTGACTATTACTTTCATACATACAAGCGTATACTATACATACAAAAATGAAGTATATCTTAATTATAACTTTTATTTACAAACTATAAGAAATTAAATTAAAACAAATGAAAAATATTAAAATAATCATTATAAAAGTATTTAAAAGCTCTAATTTCGTTATAAATATACGGAACAACTATTTGATAAAAATATCTTTTTTCTCTCTCTTTTTGTTTCTTTTTTTTAAACAATTTCCTGATAAAACTTTTTGTGTGTGTTTGTACTCTGGAAATCTTTTAACTTCTTTATGAAAAACATAAAAAATCTTAAAAAAATAAATAAAACTCAAAATCATATACTGGTTCTTGGTTTTGGTGGATTTATTATGGTTACATGCTTGAAATATACATATGTAAAAACAATAAATAAATGAAAAAAAATATAAACAGGGAGTCTTGGCAGCAGTATTATCGACCGTACTTGGTACAAAAGATCCGGAACAAGTGAATTCCATGGCCAAACAAGCCGGAGAGGTAAAGCTTTACGATTTATTTATTTTTAACAAAACTCTATTTCTTTTTAAAATAAAAAAGTAGATGTAAAAATTTTTATAAATAACAACTAATGCTTATCTTTATTTTATTTTTATTTTGTTATATGAAAAGCAATCAACACTATAGTCAACCCTTTCTATACTACTTTCTTGTTTATTACCAGCACCCTTAAGAACTTACATTTAATTCTGTTATAATTTTTTTTTTTTTTGAATTGCATTTTAGTTTATTCAAATCGTCATGAATCTTTTGGATGCCTTAAAAACCTCCTTCTCCCATCGTTCATTGAACGCACGTTCTTTGGGTAAACGCGATTCAGTTAGTGATGCCACTGTCGCTGGCATTTCCATGTTGAAGGGTTATGTACGCACTTATCGTAAAGCCGATGAGAAGTGCTTGCAACGTTATATGTGCGAAGCCAATACCGAATGTGTACGGGAAATCGGTGGTACCAGTATTTTCTGTCAATTGGGATCGTAAGTTTTGTTTAACGGAATGCTTTTTATTTTTTTATACCATATATTTAACATTATTTTTTACGTTTTATAGTTATGCTACCAGCTACCTTTTGGACCGCACCAGCGATGGCAGCTTTGACCAAATTTACGAAGCTGGCCGTAGAGGGCGTTCTGGTTTCGATTGCAGTCAACTGTATGTGGAATGCAATGAAGTCTAAAGCGCTTTATTGTGTCTCTCGCTACTCATTTACTTAGGACTGGTTTATAGATACAAAAATTCCCTTTATTTATTTTAGTTATATTTACCCCAATCAAAAGCTTCTCTTACACCTTTTTCTTAAAGTTTAGGAACATAAATCTATTTTATTTTATTTATATTATAAATTATTATTTCATATTTATAATTTATTTTGTTTTAATTCTAAGTATTAGTTATATTAGTTGTATATATATATATATATATATATATATATATATATATATATATATATATATATATATATATATATATATACATTAAACAAAAGAAAAAACTCTATTTTCTTTGTAGAAGTTACGTAAAAGAAACGATAAAAAATCGTTAATGTTCATAGAATTGTAAGCTATAAGCAATAACGAGTTATACTTTTTTGTATGTAACGTAGTTTAAGTTTTAATAAAAAATTAATTTATAAACTTTCGAAAATATATAAAAGCAAGAGCTTTGGTTTTTTGGATTTTACTTACGCTTAAGTTAATATGTAAACCAAGGCATTAATTTATAATAATGGCCAAAATATTAGGAACACAAACATTGTTTTAATATTTCCCTAAATTATTTTTAATTTTTTCCATAGATTCTATTAATTGATAAAATGGAGAAGTTTTAATGGTAATATTTTTTCAAAAAATATTTTTTTTTTTTTACAAATAGAAAACGTCGTCGAAACGTGAAAAACCATATACAATATTAAAAGTCCGGCGTGCTACGCAAATCCTATCTTAAGTATTATCTTAATTGTTATCTTAGTTATAAGTTTTTTACCACTTCTCCAAGTCTAAACATTTATTATAATCTATAGTTCTTTACAGAAAGACACTGTAAAGATTTCAACAAAAAAGCGACTCCGCTTTTTGGCTATATACAGTCTTCAAACACAAATACATATGTATATAGATTGATTTTACACGGTGTGCTCTGTGCAATACGCACAATTGTTGACTAATGATATGTATGTTTGAACTAAACCTAGAAACTGCTTCTATTACAGTTCCAAAGATATATAAAATTTAATATATAGCTGTTATCCAATTCCGCCCATTTTTAGACTTGATGACTCGTGTTATTCACGAGGTCATTTAGACCAAATTTAAAAGCTTTCATTTTAAGCCTTTTTAAAATATACGAAAATCAATATATAGTTTTTACGTTAGGTAGTATGCCCATTTCACCAATTCAACCCACTTTCCGACTGATGATTTGTATTGAAAGTGAAGTCATTCAGACCAGATTTAGAAACTGCAGCTTTAACTGTTTCAAAATAAACAAAAATCAATATTTACTCTTGTTGTGAAGTACCATGCCTACTTATATGATTCCACCCACTTTATGACCGACGATTTGTATTAACGACTAAAGACCTCATTAGCCGAACGTATAAATCGTAAATGTATCGTAAATGTAAGTGTAACGTAAATGTAAACGTATCATGGATTTTTTAAATAAAGGAAAAAATATTTAGGTATACATAAACACAAACGCGTGTATATAAAAAAATAATAACAGCTGTGCAAAACTTTGATGGCACTTAAATATGTGCACATTATTTGAGATTATGTGAAAAAAGTACGGAAAATATTTAAATGGTACCAACACATTACTCTAAACTTTGATATATAATTTTAAATTTTAATAATTTCTGAAGCTTAAGGTTTTTAAATAAAATTATTTTATTTTTATATCAATTAATATATACATCTATTACAAATAAATAGAATTGATAAGATATTTTCTGTCGACGTTACACAAAGAAGTAACGAATTATCGATAAAAAAGTAAAGAAATTTTTATTTAAAAATATCTTAGGCTTGAATAGTTATTAATTTTGATTATCGAAAAACCAGAACAATAGAATAATTTTTATTCGTAGTTAGATTATAATTCTGGTTTTCCACATACTCACATACATTAGTGGATATATACAATATATTATTCTTATTGTTAATTATTTTATATATTATGTGTATTGGTACTTATATTATCTACGCAATAGTTTTAACCATTTTAAAATTTTAGAACATTATGACAACTTGACACGATAGCACAAATTGTGAATAATCCAAATATTCATAAAGGCTCATATTTGCTGAATAGTTTAGACACCGAAAAGTCTTTCTTTTCTATGAAACAACTATTGTCCGTTCTTACTTTGGATGGGAGCAGTATGTACAAATATTGGTAAAAACAGAATTTAGCATACAATTTTATTGTCGGTTGTGGGCAATGCATAATGCTTTTGGTTGCAACACTGGATGGGGGGGGTACCATGCAAACTTATCCTATTCCGTTAAAATTTTGACTGACGATTTGTATTAACTATAGAGAAAATTGAAGCAAAATTAGAGACACTCACTCTTACCATTTTGAAGGTATAGACAAATAAATATTTACTTCGTATTTATATTTACTTTACGCGGCACCGCCCAGTTGGATTTTGTTATGAGAAATAGTTATTTCCTATTCTCAGATCTATTGAATATACACACAAAATTTCATAAAAATGGAAATGCTGTTTCGGAAGAGTTTTGCACAAACACTTTTACACAAGAATTTTATATATTAGACTTAAGTATGTTTAAGTTAAGTATGTTAAAGTTATATGTCCTTATTATTTTTGCCATCACTGCACATAAAGCTATATTGTTTCTAAAAGCTTTATACTTTGCTATAATACGTTAACAGTTTACCGTCTGTTAACCGATATATTAAAAAGCTCTTACTAACAGAAATCATGCGCATAAAAATGTACAGATTTTCTTACATCATAGGTGTAGTTACTTGTTTTACAATTTGCACAGTGATATTAACAGTCTGTTTCCAGAAGACAAGCGTAAGAAGACGTGAGTCAAACATTTGAGTGACTTTTGTCTGTTTATATGTAAAACACAAATGCAAAATTCTTTAAGTGTAAAAACAAATATAAAAAAAATTAAAATCTTTTTTTATGAAAAATTAATACTCAAAATAAAAATTTACTCACCTTTTCACTAAAAAAATACAGGTAATAGTGAAATTACAGAAGCTGAGGCTGCTTGTCAGGCTGATAGTTTTTTTTTTTTTTTTTTTTTTTTTTTGTTCACCATGATTCACATGTTGTCAAAACATTTTCGTGCACAGCAGAGACTTACTAAAAAGAACGATCCCACGTTAACGTTAAACTGTCTTACTACAAAAAGTATACTTCAAAATGCATTAAAAATTATATATTTATAAATATGTCCAAATATTAAATGTTCATAATTCGAAAACGTCTATAAGACTAAATATTTGAAAATTAAGGTTTTCAACAAAATGAAATATTTCTAATTTACAAGTATTAACTCTATACAAACTCGCTAGGTTAGCACTTTTCTACTTGCATTTTTTTGTAAGAAATATAAATTTAATTAATTCAATAAACTCATTTACTCATATAATCCATTGACTTAAAATGCTTCATGCTTTAAGAATTACGTGATACTAGATAATGTTTGTAAAAGATGAATATAAATAGTCTTTTTGAAACGTATCTCAAACCTAAGAAATAATTTTCAAGACATTTTTTTTTCTGTCTGTATAGAGTGAAGTTATCATTGCATTTTCCAATGAGATAGAGTCATCTGAGTAATCTAGCTCTTTCAACTTTGTATTACGTCCCAAGGTTATATCACGTTGAAACACATAATCGAGTACAACGTTAAGCAGCAGTGGAGAAAGAACACAACTTTGGCTATCACCAGCATCAAAAAAGTAAAAAAAAAGTTTTTTAGTTGTTGTTTTGTTCTAAATCATTTTAATTTCATTTTTTAATCTTCCAAATTATTAAAAAAATCTTTTTAAAAGTGAAAATTTTAATAGTAGAAAATGTTTCTTTACAATTTTAGCATATTTTTTGGCCTAAAATATTATTAACGCTTTTTTACGCGCGTTTGGATTAAAAATATTTACAAAAATTATAATGTAGTGCTTTTCAGCGCCTTTTGAGTACTAGGTCTGAGCGTTTTGATCATAAAAAGTTGGCAACACTGTTCAAAGTGCTTGTTCGCACGTATATGGATGTGGTAAAAAATGGTGAATATTAGCTCTTAAAATTATTTTCCGTTATAAAAAAGGAAATTCTATAGTTTAAAATTTATTTTAAACAAATCAAGTAAAAAAAATATAATGGAAGTGATTTAAAAAAATAAAAAAATATATATAAAAATATTAAATTAAATTAAAAATTTTTTGTCTCTCTTTTTTTAGTAAAAATTCATACAAATTTATTTTTCTGTGATTATAGATCTTTTGTATTTTCTTGCTATTTATTGTTTATCCTTTTCCCATTTTTCTTGCTATTTATCCTTTTCCCTTACAATGTTTTTTTATTTTTATAACTGAAATTAATCTTCATTAGTCTTCTTATTTGGCTCAGCAAATTTTATATACATATATATATATATATATATATATATATATATATATATATATATATATATATATATATATATATATATATATAGGAAGAATAATGAAGATTAATTTCAATTATATAATTAATTTAAAAATAAAAATAATATATATATATATATATATATATATATATTTATTTATATTATATATATATATATATATATGTATATGTATATATATATATATATATATATATATATATATATATATATATATATATATATATATATATATATAGGAAGACTAATAGAGATTAATTTCAATTATATAATTAATTTAAAAATAAAAATAATATATATATATATATATATATATTTATTTATTTATATTATATATATATATATATATATATATATATATATATATATATATATTATTTTTATTTTTAAATTAATTATATAATTGAAATTAATCTTCATTAGTCTTCCTATGTAACATAAGAGTTAATAAATCAAAAATTTAAAAGAAAAATAAAATTTTACAAATAATATATATATATATATATATATATATATATATATATATATATATATATATATATATATATATATATTGATTTTTGTATATCCAGAGAACGTTTAGAATGGTAGTTTCTGAGCTTGGTCTAAATAACTTGGCAGTCAATACAAATCATTAGTTTTAAAATGGGCGGAATTAAATAAATGGGCTTGGCTTCTCCTAAATATAGTAACTATTAATTTTTGTATATATTTTGAACGATAATTCTAAATTTGGGTTAAACAGCTTCATGGACAAAATACGTCATCAATTAAAAACTGATCGAGATTGGATAAGTAGACGTGACAGCTCCTATTTATACTAAATATGAAAATTTGCATGTATGGAGAACGGTAACTATTAAAGTTTCATTATCTATTAACATATGTAAAAAAGTGGGTGAGATTTGATAAAACGATAAAACACACGGTGTAAAAGCTATTTGTATATACATGTATTCTTATCTATACACATATATAAAAATGAATAGTCCTTCAAAATTTTCTTATGAGGAATATATTTTAAAAGTATACAATATAAAGGCTCCCAGCAACCCGGGAGGGGTTACTCCAGTAAAAAATAAATTCGTGCAGATACTAGTAATTACATTTTACATTTTACTCTCAGATTGCATTTCTCATTTTCTTACTAAACCAACTACGTTTTTACATCTTTTGAACATCACTGTTTTAAATTAAAAAAAAAAAAAATGTTAATGTCAAATTTAAATAATTTAATTACGCAAATGCTCCCTATTATGAAAAGACCTCACTTTTAATTAATTATTTTCTTCTTTTCTTATTAGTATTCCTTATGTATAAATAGTGTCTAAAATTGAGGTATCATTTTAATTTTAATGGAAAAAAATATATATATATTTTTTCACATATTAAAAATATTTTTATATCAGTTAATAACAAATAGGTACTGCTTAAAAATGAAAAATTATGTCGGTGAAGTGACCCCGCCTATTGGCTAGGCAGACATCCAATCTATTAACATAATTATCAATCACGTTTTTCAATAAACTGTTGTCAGTGGTTGATATTTGCTAGATAATATTGGTCTTAAGCTCTTGAACTGCTGTCGGATAATTGCCACACTTCCGCCTTTTTAAGAATCATACAAAAAAATTTAAAAGTGTCAAATCCCACGATCTTGGTGGCCAATTTACTTCTGCTCTACCAGAAGTAATGCATTCTTTGAAGTTTTCTTTCAAAAAAATTCATTGTTTCTGGCTGTGTGATAACTGGCACCATCCCGTTGAAACCACTTTCTCTCTACGTCGAAATCATCAATTTTCCACCACAAAAAGCTTGCTACCATCCTCCTGTGGCGATTTCCATTGACCGTTATCGCATTTCCGTTTTCGTTTAAAAAAATATGATCCGATGATTCTTCCAGACCACAAACCATACCAAATCCTAACTTTTTGTGGATGTAATGGTTGCTCTAAGATATTTCTTGGATTCTCTTCACCCAAAATGCGCTAATTCTGCTTGTTTACGTAACCATTGAGCTGGAAAGGAATTCGTCGCTGAAGATTATTTTGCTAATAAAATTCTCATTTTCTGTTTATTTTTCGATGGTCCAGGAAACGAATTGTCGGCCTCATGCGTGTTCAGCTGGTTTTAATTTTTAGGTCAGCTGGATCTTATAAGCCTTTAAGTGGAGATCATGATATAAAAGTTGAATAATGGATCTTCTTCAACACTTCTACTCATAGTTGCTATATTCTCGGTTGATAAATTCTGTTTCTGTTATCATAAACTGATCCGGTTTCTTCCAATGTTTAAACCATCAACTTGATGGATCGATTTATTAGTACATTTCCTCTAACGATTTTTTTTAAAATTTTTTAATTATATCTTGAAAACTTTTGTCGTTTATTAAAAAGTGACAAGTAAAAAAAATGGCAGCAAAATTAAAATGATAGCTCATTTGTGAACACCTTTATTAAGAATATTTTTCTGCTGAACTTAAAATTGTATTCCTTATCAGTTCTAAGCGATTTGTGAAGAAATGGCTTAATTTCACTTTGACCTTTAGAATCGAAATTATTTTTTTAGCTTTTCTTTGTGTCAATTTAAGCCAGAGGGTAAACACAAGGCACATGTTTGACAATTGTTAAAATAAAATAAAAAAGATGACATATCTACTTTAATTCCAAAAACAATTTTAATCGATGTGACATTGATATTTTTTCGTTTATATATACGTACATTCATACATATGTACATATGCGTCTAAAAGTATTTTTGGTGTTTCTGTTTGGAGAAAACTGAAAACTTTTCTTTGTAAATCAATTGTTAATCAAACAAATGCTTGATTTAATCCTAAGAAAACATGTGACAATTGCACTTACAATAAAATCAAATTCAAATAAAGGACACGTTGTTCATTTCGCATTGAGATTATCATCTAAAGGACTTATTAATGCTTAAATGCTTTTGTAAACATATGACACAAATACAGACTACACATAAACGCATATACGTACTTGAATTCAGGCATAGACCTAAACTCATATGTGTTTAGACACATAGATTTAAGCACATACATATACCATGTGATATGTAATCCTACAACATTCACAGGCATTACATTGCAAATCAAATGGGAAATGAAACAGCAGGTTATATTCAAAATCTTAAGAATAGCAATTGGTTTTCACCAAAATACTTACAAACCTATACATTTGGCTTAACATAGAGAAAACGTCCTTAAGAAAATAAAATTGACCCTTATGGTCAATATATTGTATGTACCAGCTTAGGCATTACATAGTAAAAATAAGAGCAAAAGAAAAAAAAAGTAAATGGATATGTTTGCGTTTGGCAAATTCCTTCTATGTTTGAGATTTTAAGATAAACTGAAATAAACGGAGATAAACAGCTTGCAGTTATATGTTATAAGTAGACTATTATAAAAACTCAATAAATTTTTAAATTGCTTTTTTCAGCCTTAATATTCTCTTCTTTTTTTTTTTTTTTTGATGTTTAAAACCATTTTACTAAGTTTTATGGTAAATTGCACTAAGCTTTGTGCACTAAATTATGAAGATATAATCTGCCTACGTTTGTTTGTTTCTTTCCGTTTTTTCCTCAAACAATTTTAATAAATTATAAAACTCACTGAAACAATTTACTTTCATATAACTAAGATAACGTTAATTTAAATTTCTACTTCTATCTTCTTTTACATTTTTTCTCCCTTTCTACAAAAATTCTACAAGAAATGTACTACTTTTGCTTTTGTCTTCAAGTAACAAAGCATTTTTCATAAAATACAGAAAAACAATAAAAATTTTAACAAAAAAATTTAAATAAAAGACCTTTTGGAACTTATGTTACAATGCAAAAACTTTTCCTTTTTTTTGGACAAAGAGAAACTTATATAATTTTTACAAATTTTTTTGAAAAATTTTAGAAAAAAACGCAAGTAAATTTCTTTGTTGGGCTTAAGTCGAATCGTTTAGACCTTCTTTAAATTTTAAGCAATAAACACTTAGCCCACAGCAAGCTATCAAACTTTGAGTACATAGGTTTAAAAGAAGATGATTATTTTAACCGTATCATAGCACAAGTCTTGACAGCGACCAATGTAACTGCAGTCAAACTTTGGTTTATTTCCATGTTTTAGACGAAAATAAATAATAAGAGCCTAAAAATACTATTTATTTTTTAATAGAAAAGAACAGTATCAATTAATACAGCATCGGTTGATTTTTTAAGAGCTTTCGGATTTGAATTTAGAGAAATGTATGAAATCTTTATTTGAGTCGGTAGAATGATCTATGTTCAATGTTTAATAAAGATTTCATGTAAATGGCTCATAAATGGTTCCAACACATCGACAGGTTTCCTACGAATAAATTCTTCAATATTGTGCTCCAATGAGTCAACCGTTGCGGACTTGATCCTATATATATGAGCTTTAAGAACATCAATGTAGTTGCGTTGGTGAGAACATAGATATTTCTCTCTCAGAGAGTGAAGTTGATATTTTAAAAAAATTTCATGCATCCGCTACACATGTGCATTCGTCGCTGTTTCAGAGACAACTAAAAGCGTGATCGTAAGCATATTTTTAAATTATTTTTCTGTGCCCATTTATTTATTATTTTTCTGTGTACATTCTCCACACATGTGCATTCGTCGATGTCTCATTGACGACTAAAAACAAGATCGTAAGAATACGTGTGAATTGAACGCGAACAATTGCCCTGTGAAAAGCTCTTTATTTGAGTCGGTAGAATGATCTATGTTCAATGTTTAATAAAGATTTCATGTAAATGGCTCATAAATGGTTCCAACACATCGACAGGTTTCCTACGAATAAATTCTTCAATATTGTGCTCCAATGAGTCAACCGTTGCGGACTTGATCCTATATATATGAGCTTTAAGAACATCAATGTAGTTGCGTTGGTGAGAACATAGATATTTCTCTCTCAGAGAGTGAAGTTGATATTTTAAAAAAATTTCATGCATCCGCTACACATGTGCATTCGTCGCTGTTTCAGAGACAACTAAAAGCGTGATCGTAAGCATATTTTTAAATTATTTTTCTGTGCCCATTTATTTATTATTTTTCTGTGTACATTCTCCACACATGTGCATTCGTCGATGTCTCATTGACGACTAAAAACAAGATCGTAAGAATACGTGTGAATTGAACGCGAACAATTGCCCTGTGAAAAGCTCTTTATTTGAGTCGGTAGAATGATCTATGTTCAATGTTTAATAAAGATTTCATGTAAATGGCTCATAAATGGTTCCAACACATCGACAGGTTTCCTACGAATAAATTCTTCAATATTGTGCTCCAATGAGTCAACCGTTGCGGACTTGATCCTATATATATGAGCTTTAAGAACATCAATGTAGTTGCGTTGGTGAGAACATAGATATTTCTCTCTCAGAGAGTGAAGTTGATATTTTAAAAAAATTTCATGCATCCGCTACACATGTGCATTCGTCGCTGTTTCAGAGACAACTAAAAGCGTGATCGTAAGCATATTTTTAAATTATTTTTCTGTGCCCATTTATTTATTATTTTTCTGTGTACATTCTCCACACATGTGCATTCGTCGATGTCTCATTGACGACTAAAAACAAGATCGTAAGAATACGTGTGAATTGAACGCGAACAATTGCCCTGTGAAAAGCTCATTACTGATCTAGATGGCTAATTACCGGCCACAAACGTGAAATAAACTGCACACCGAACTCGTCTCTCAATTGGTCAGTTTTTTCGCATGCGCCATATGTCACGTCTTGTGCCAAATAACTAATTAACTGTAACTAATTATATACTTAGAGCAAATAATTTTACAGATAATATCTAATATCATGTTGTTACATACGATTTAATTGAGTCAAGTAATTTTTAAATTGCGCTGTTTTCTTTAGTTTTCATGCATAGCGCAATTAACGTTACACAATTAACATTTGACAGCTGAAAATGCTAAGACACATATTTTTCATAAAAAGTTTAATTTCCGAATTTGGAATATGGAACTTAGAACTAATAATTCTTTAGCGTCAAAAAATTTATTGAAAAAACTTAAATTCAATATACAAAAATTTTTGTTTACGTTTTTCATTTTGATAATATTTTATTTCTTACGATATTGTACAGTATGAGAAGTCCTTATTCATACAACCTTAAACAAATTCATTTACTTGAATTCTAAAATTTTATTACAAAACAAAATACTTCAAGTGTCGTTTTTTATTTGTTTAAGCAATAAAACCTCCTTATTTAAAATCACATAAAAATAATATTTTAATATTTTTAAATATATTATATTAATTTTTATATTAAAGCCTTAATTACGTATAATTCCTAAATTGGCAAATAAAGTTTATGTGTAAACATGACAATTACTTATTTGATCTCTTTTATTTCTATAGCTACATATATACGCCCGGCTGTGAAAAAATGCCATTTATCTCTTGATATACTTTAAATTCTTTTATATATGAGTTGTATTATTATATTCATTTATTCAATATTGACTGCAATCAACCAGGGCTAAGACAATATTTTCTTCTACATTTACCTGTCGCTGACCACCGGCAAATAGTTCCATTCAAAGTATAGCTGTTGGCAGTGTTACACACAGGATAATAAATAATCTATTCAGTAAAATTTTCATGTGAATAACAGCTTGTAGATTGTTACCGATATATCAAAATTATAAAATATTGTATCGGCTCTCTCTGCTTGTGCAGAATTTATAAATGAAATCAATGGCAACTTAACAATGCTTTTTAATGGATGACTATAATTTTCCTGAAGGCCTGAAGGTGAGTAACTGCTGATCGTATTTATGAAACGTGTTGTTTATAGAGGTATACAATTTTGAATACGGTGTAGTGGTTAGAGCGCACCCATAACAACACAAACGAGGACGTGAGGAAGAGAATTATATTGTGGTTTCGAATGTTTAATAAAGAGGCATCAACTTTCCTCAAGAAAACTCCATCAAAAAATAAAAAAGAAGCTCCCATTACCTTCCCACATATACCTCCGTTGATGATGACAAACATCAGACGAATGATCACGAAATGACGCCACCTACTGAAAAAAATTTACAATGCTAAAGTAAAGGTCCCCACCAATTAGCAATGATTTTCACCCCTACGCAGAATCATATGGAGGAAGCTACAGTTGAGTAATCATTTACTTAGCTTGAAAATATCAAATTGATTACAGAAACTGAAACAAAGCAATGGATATTTTGTGGAAAGCCAATATGCACCCTAGAGGAGTGACGGAGAAAAAAAATAGAACTTTGAAATTGAATAAAACAAAGATGAATTTTCTAAATAGACAAGAAATTTACTTTAGTCGATAATTTAAATATCACTTCTGGCATATGACCGCCATGTTTGGCTCGGATGTAGTCTAATATGGATGTCAAATTTTCGACATTTTTAGCCGTATATCCGCAGTAACGAAGTCAATGTTATCCTCCAAGTGGTCAATCGTTTCGATCTTGCCAGCTTCACATATCACCACAGAAAATAGTCTATCGCCGTTAAGTCCCACGATCGTGGAGACCAATTCACGGATCAGAAACGTGACGGATCAGAAACGTAACATGATTTTTCGATTGATGAAGGAAAATGTCAGTAATCATTGCTTTTTAGCGATCACCATTGACAGTAACGTTCTGACCAGTATCGATTTTAAAGAAGTATGGAGCAATGAGCTTCTTTGCTAAACAAAATTTGCTTATGAAAGTTGTGTTTCGAACAGATACATATTTCGAACAAAACCATGAATTTCGCAACAAATTTGCACAATTTGGAAGCGTTGCTTAGACGTCAGTCTAAACTAAACATAAATTACTTGTGCTAACAAAAGTTCGAACTTAAAGTTGTATACCTCTATAAAAAACATCTGGTAAATACCCGTGATCAGTGAAATTCCAATAAACATATTAAATTCTTCAAACAAAATTTGTGAGGTTTCACATTTAGAACTGCAATATTCGCTGTAAGCCTCTGCCAGGAGTCTTCGTGAGTAAACCCTAACGGTATGGTTATGTTTAATGCTTTAATCTACTGAACTTAATATTTAACATAATTATGACTAATATATATTAAACGTTTTCAACCAAATATGTCTTACAATATGCTACTAATTTATAATTATTTAATACCATGTTTAATGCTAACATGCAACACTTTAGGATTTAGAGTTCGAGTAAGCGTAAAATCAAATAATAATACTTCACTAGTAATGTTTTTTTACCCTTTGTTGCATTATTTAATTTACTTAGAGCTAAAGTTTTTGTAGAATATAAGATTTGTTATATCTTAAGTTTTAATGGCAAAAATTAAATTTTGCTTAATTCCGATGACTACAAAAGAAGTTAGGAAACATTATATATATGCATTTTTATGCCAAAAATCTATTGAAAAACTGAACCCATTTCAACTTTAATTTCTTTGAAATTTATTATTGGAAAAATGCATTTATTATAATAACAAAATGAATTGATTCGAAATGTTGTCTACCGTTAGACCCAACTTTCTGGTAGCATATGGATTCCACGCCAAAGGAACTGCTCCGGTTTTGAATTAAAGAATGAATCAAGCCAATATCTGACACCCTGTTCTGAAGTACAGCGTAAGTGGCAAGGCTGTAAGTTGGGTGAGCCAAAACTCTCCATCCATTATTTTCCAAATAGTTTTTGACCGGCCTTGCAATATGTTGCGGAGCGTTGTCATGTCTCATGTCATTCTTCAAACGAATCAATTGTGTTCGGTATAGCTCCTCTGTGATCGTCTAACCAGATTTCAACAGCTCATAATACAAAACTTTCACCAAATACAGAGCATTACCTTGGCGACATGGATATTCTACTTCGGCGATGAATTAGCTGGTTGGCCGGGCTTTACATATGACTTTTTGCGCTTGGGCTTATCATCGTAACAATACGATAAAAAAAATGACTTCTCTTTTTCCGATTGCTTGTTGTGTGACTCCCAATGATTATGCAAATTCTTCTTGCGTTTGACAATAATCTTCGTTGAGTAATGCTACCAATTCCTCATCTTTAAACTTTTTCGGACGGCCAGGCCTCTCCTTGTCTTCTATGTCGAGATTACCACTTTTGAATTGCGAAAACCATCGTTCATAAGTTTTTTAACTTGGTGCATGTTGACCGTAAGCTTCTAACAGCAATCGATAACTTTCAGCAGCCGTTTTCTTCAAATGAAAGGAGGTTATAAGACTTCCCCGCAAAATATATCTTTTAGGCACCAAATTCGTAATTATTATAGCGATTGTGTTTACACTTTGGCGTCTATTGAATACTGAATTATAATGATAGATGTCTACCATCCAAAATACCATATTTGTTATTATTGACACAAACCATACGTGACACTTTTGCCATACGTTGTTCAAATAGACATTATTAACTTTTATACCCAATATATATTTTGTATATACATATTTCAATCAACAAGTGTTTAACTTTTTAAAAAATAAATTTTACAGAACTTTTGCAGTATTTCATAAATACTTTATATATATTTACGTACTGAAAATAACTACATATTGTAGGTCTCTCCCGATTTTGAATTGATCAGTACGTTTTGAAGTTGAATCTTAAAGTTATATTTTAAATCAGTACATGTGTCATCGCAAACAGACCAGAGTATATATGTTTAGTTACATATGTATATTAATGTAAAAGTCTTATTGTTTATTGTAGGGTACTCATTGTGGTAGAAAACCAAACCGTACATATTTCTTTATGCATTACTCAACTAACAGAAAATTTATGAGAATTTTTCTATGAATGTTTACAAACGTACGTATGCAGGAAACTTTAATTTAATATTTTATATCTACTTTTATCTTTTAATAGAGTAATTTGCCTAGGAAGTAGAATTTAGCCTAAAGACATAAATGCTGGAAATGAAATAGTTTATTTACAATCATCATCTTCTTACATTTATATTTTAGAAGGTTTTTTATTTCTTATCTTCTTAATAATGAATATAAATGATTAGAAAATGAAAAATCCAACATTAGCATATGTTGATGATAACTGAATAGGATAAGGCTGGTGGCGATAACTATATCCTTACAACTGGGACAGAGTTTATGTGTATCTATAAAAATTCATATCTATATTAAGTTGTATTAAAATATTGTATAATAATGTTTGTATTCTATAGTAAAGTGTATGTTGTTTTATTAAGTATCCGGTTCATGATTTATTCATTAGTTATAATGCAATAAACATGCTTACATACATACTTATCCAAGATTTAAACCACTACATAACCATGTATTTATTATGTGTTTAGATTTGTGGTTTGCTTGGCTTTTAGAAAGACAAGCAATACTGATTGTAGAAGTTTTTAAGTTTATATAGACACCTTAAGTGTAAATATACAAAATGTTCATGTTTTATACAATATGTTAATAAGACTAATTAAATTAACAAAAATGTAAAAAACTTTCAGTTTAATTCTACATATATATACTATTTCATTTAATATTATAGTAATAATGTTAGTTTTGTTCTCACTCCCTTTACATTATACAACTAATCGTTGGGTAAGAAATAATATCGAGAAAGGAAAAAAAATTTGACTACGAATACTTCTATAAAAAAATTTATTTGCCACCTGTTACCGAAGAACAGGTGTACATACATACAAGAAAGTACATACATTCAGCTTGGAGATATGTATTGAGAATACCTTTAACTACAAACCTTTACCACAAACGCAAAAAAGCAATCAACATTTTTATTTAATGCTATTATTCGGCTCATAAAATATAGATAAAATAAAATAAATGTTGGTCAATAACCGCAAATTAACCATCAGAGGTATAGCGGTGGACTCGAATATTGCCTATGGTTCCGTTAATGATTTGATTTTTCTTCGCAGCAAAGTTGGTGCCAATAGACCTCAATTTCAAACAAAAAAGATACGCTGTTGAGGTCGCAAAAAGCATGATTTGAGAGGCTGAATCCGATTCCATTTTCATCAAAATGATCATTACTGGACACGAGACGTTTGTTTATGAGTACGACACGCAATCCAGACATCAGGCAAGTGAATGGCGTTCACCAAATGAGCCGAGACCAAAAAAACAACGTCGTTTTCAGTCAAAAGAGAAGGCAGTATTCTCGGTTTTTATGGATTACAACCAGGGTTGGCAAAAACCCGTGTTTTTTAAAAAACCCAACCCACCGGGTTTTATTGAGTCTTTTTGGTTTAATTGGGTTTTATAACTGCTTCCAAATTTCATTGAAGTCGACAATATTTTTTGCTTGTTAATACAATTACGTTGTTTTACTATTTATAATGCAATTTTGCACTCTTTGTGAGAGCTATAAGCTGCTAAAACTCAGTGATCAGATTAAATTGCTTTGTTTAAACCATGAATTATGAGAAAAATGCTCGGAATATAAAGACAGACTTGATTAGGTTATTCTTTTTGTGATCACACCCGTACTCACTTCACAAAAGTTTCAAAACAATTATTAGAAACGATCAAATGCCGCTTCCGCCGTATTTTCCGAACATTGCTCCGTCCGACTATTGGCTGTTGCGACTTATATCTCTTTATATGGCATTTCACTATAACGACCTGTTTGAATTATAGAATTCGCTTTGCGTCACAAATTTCTTCGTTTTACGGCAAAAACACCATAGATTCGCCGTTTTTAACAAAATGTGCAAGGGTAGCAAACGCAACACATATTCATATCGTTTTACAGCATTTCGACTTACGGCCTGATTTTTCAGAACCTATCTAAGCCGTATTAAGGGGTATGAGTTTATCTGCAAGCATGTCATAAATTCACTTTCTTTGAAGATATATAAAATCGGCTTCAAAGTGGATCACCTCAAAAGACGAGAAGTTTTTCAGATACAGTACTCGAACATTAGCTCAGAAGTGGGAAAAAAATGTAGGCAGTGATTTCATATATTTTTATTTTGATAAATTTCTTAATTCATTATATCTTTTGAACAAAGAAAACGAACCGAATTAATTTGTACTCCCAATACGTAAATTTTAATAATTTTTGTTGTAAATAAACTACGAAAGCCTTTAAATTAAAAAACCCACCGGTTTTTTTTTCAATATAATACCCAATAAAACTGGGGTAGATTGCTAACCCTGATTACAACTGTGTAGTTAATTTTCGCCAGAAGGCCAGACAGTAAACAAAGAGTATTATTTAGGCGCTATGAGACGTTTCTGTGGAGCATTTTCGCCGAAAGAGACCAGAATTATGGACAGAAAACTCATGAGTTTTGCACATGATAACGCACCGTCACACAGTGCCATCATTGTTCGAAATTTTTTGACGAAAAATGCAACAAATACCAATCAACAGCCACCAAATTCTCCTAATTTGGCTCCCTGTGAATTCTACAATTTTCTGTTCAATCAAGTTAAGAAACCATTACGGGGAACGCGTTTCAGCAGCCAAGAGAATGGACATACCGAAAACCGAATATAAAAAATGTTTTAAGGATTGAATCAAGCGTTGACATAAGTATGTTGCAGTCGCTGGTTATTACTTCAAAGGGGGCAATACAAATTTAGATGAATAAGCTTATATTTTTAGTTTTGTGAATAAATTCCGGGAACTTTTTGATCAAGGTGGTATGCCATATAGAAATTAATGTGTGTTTATTTGAAGATTGTATGCAACTAAAAGGTAGATTCTATAGTGTTATTCTTAAAGGAAATACATATCTAAAGAGTTTGGACTTCGCTGGGAAGGGTATAAAGTGGGAAAAACGGTAAAAAATTATGGCTAAAGTTAAGATAATAAATTATATAAGAATGGCGAATCACGCCGGGTTTCAGCTATGCAAATTATGTAAAATTTTTAGAAATCAGTTTTTAATTGAATTAAAAAATATTATTAAACAATAAAGACCACATTTTTGGTGTATTTACTCTTTCCGCTGCATTAAAGAACGACAAGTACTTAATTCTTAAACTCATACATTTTTTGTAAATTTCCATTATTCTTATAAGCAGTGGCAACCAAATTGAATACGTTGTTCTTTTATTAGCCTGTGGTAACATTTTTATTTATTATATTAAATACTGAAAAAAACAAATCTGCTTTGACGTAATCATTCCTTTACTATTTTATTAAATTTTAATTTTTATATTAACCAAAGCATAAAAATTAAATTTATGGTTAATACATTATCTGGTGTTATACGAAATAATAAATTTTATGTTATTTACGTTTTTATATTTACTTAGCATTTTCACCTCCAGTCGGAATTTTGTTTAACTAAAAGCAATCAAAAGGACCTTGATTTAACACTTATTTATAGTCAATTTTAAAGGATATACTTTATGTGCTTACAGAATTAACTTTAACTCATATTCAAAATCGTATGCCAGCAATAAAGAATTTCTAAAGAAAATCGATTTGCAGTTTAATTTTTTTCTTATTTAAATAAGATAATAAAATTTGTATTATTGAAAGGTCCTCTGATTTACAGCACCCACCATACAAATATATGTGTTTAATGGCCGAAGTGTCTCTGATATAAAATCGAGAGCAAAGAAGAACATCTTTAAGTGCTTTTTTAGACGTTTTTTTATTTTTGTGTCCACGTAAAATCTTTTTTATTTTATTGTTCATAAAAAATAAGTGAAAAACTTTTACCATTCTCAATATAATAGAAAAAGATTTATATGGATTCTTTTAAACGTAAATTTATATTGTATTTCAAGATACAGGGTGGCTGATGAAATTTGCTACATCAAGAATGTTTTTTATAATTATTATAAAGGACTAGTTTCTACTTTATTTGATTGATAGTTTCATTTTATTAAATATTTTTAAAGGTTTTTAAAAATAATTTACCTTATCTGCTAACCACGCTGAGGGACGCATGACCCATGCTATTCATGACTGCCTGCAGATTTGAAGTAGAAACCATTTCATTTATTGCTTGAATCAACTCCTTGTTATAAATTTGAGTTTGATGGTTTCAAATAGTACACTTTCTGATTACTGTGAGCCCACAAGAAAAAATCTGCTACACTAAGATATGAAGGGTGTCCGCCGGGAAGGTATACTACTTTATGTATGGAATACAATATCTGTTAGCCTCTCAAGTGCAAGCCCTTTTGGGCACATTTCACGCGGTATTTCATTAATTTTATCACGAATATTTTGCTTGAGTTACTCCAACGTCATGTTAGTCAAGCCCAAAGCATGCAGTTGTGGCGTTAAAAAGTTTTCAATCATATCAGGATATCGCTCCCCATTAACGTTTACCATTACGCCGTTTTCAGTTTCAAAGAAGTAAGGCCATACGATTCCACCTGACCAAATCGCACACCACTTTTAATGCATGCAAAGGTGACTGATTAATAATTTGAGGGTTTTCCATTGCCCAGAATCGACTATTCTGTTCATTCACCTAACCATTCAAATGAAAATGTGCCTCGTCACTCATTATGATTATTTCATGAAGGTCATGGGCGAGCGGTTTTAACGATTAAAACACGTTGGTTTACTGAATATTTTTCCATAATAAATTTGCCACGTCTCTACTTCAAGACTGCCAAATATGAACTGTCAATCTAATGTTTAACAAAATGGTGACAAAACAAAGTAGTATACCTTCCCGGTGGACACCCTGTAGATACGAAGAATCCATAGAATTGTTGAGTTTATTTTTAATAATTTTATTTCAATATTTTCGGTGTAACTCTGACCTAACCGGCTTGAAAAGGTGTGAAGTTGCCTTATCTTGATAAAACCACACAAAAATGAAAGAAATTATTTTTGGGAGCAATTCAGGAAAGAACAATTCCTGTAACATTTTTAAAAAGCGATCTGCAGTTACAGTTACAGTGCCACCTCCTTGTTCAAAGAAGTATGATCCAACAACGCAACTTGATGAAACTTAATCGAACTGGGTGTTATTCTCTTTCTTAAAGAACTTGTGAATTTGAGTCAAAAGAAATTTCATTATTATCCACTTACGCAAGTGAAACCCTCATTGAACGAAATTTATTGACTCGAGTGCGCCCCGCTATCACGAATAAAATTTTGCGTTTCTGCTAAATTTAGATAACGATCTAAAATTGAAATTGTTTGAACTCAATCTGATTTTTATTTTTTTATTAAATCATTTTATTTTGGTAGCGTGTTTCATCTTTCACCCTGTATAAAAGACTCTTGAAATTTAAAAGACTACTAAAGCTTTTTGGACGGCTAAACGAATCGTAAGGAAAAGATTTTCTAAAAAGAAATTAAAAAATAATATTTGCTGAATAAAATTGATATGAGAAAAAAAATAAACTTTTAAAAGCAATAAATTTTTATTGCATTTAATTTTAAAGGTAATAATTGGAACGAAATTGATTAAGTGGAAATTAAAAAAAAAGGTTCAATCCGGACAAACTCTCATAAAATAATTTTTTTAAAAATAATAGTTTTACGTGTAGAGTTTCGTCACTCTCAATTCAAAAATAAGCAGCTACATTACATAATTTATGACAGCTCATCTTCACACTGTTGGCTTGTAATAGGAATTAAAAATAGTTATTACTCCAATATGGAGTGACCAGATGAGAAAAGTGCCATTGTTATAGCGCTTTTACTTGTGCAATATAAAAACCCAATATTTTCAAAACACTTCTCCCGTTTAAGATCAGTTGTATGTTCATCTACAGGTATATAATACCCGGTCACTCTAAGTATACTTCGTACACTGCAAATCATCAAAGCCCCCGTATCAAGAAACAGCGAAACTCTCCGCGGAACAGAAAATCATGAAACGTGGAGTGAATATTAAATTAATAGAAAAATCCGACCGTTTCTGGTGAAGTACACTGATAACATGTATAGAAAAACCTTCTTTACGCATGAAAAAATTTCTATCGTGTAGAAAAAAATTTAACAATGAAAATGATATCGTGTGTGCTCATCGCTACTTATAGAAGCATTCGAAAGTATCGTTCCACTGGTGGAAATAGTCTTCATTTCGTTGAAGTCGTAGTTTGATAAAGTCACTGTCATTTTAAATTTAATTTCCTATTATGGTGAATGGATTGCACTATCAAACAATGATTACTGATTTTTCACGACCGGAATTGGAAGATGTTGTTATGGGCCACTTTGCGTAAAAAGTTTCAAGTCTGTGTAATTTCTCCAAGGTTTGCGATCGCCTCTGGCTTCGTGGCCACCTAGATCTGGCGACTTAAGACCTTCATGTTTTCTTTCTTATGGCTACGTGAAAGATAAAATCTTTATCAATGGTTCATATTCGATTCAAGACCTCAAACATATAATTCGTAAAGTTATCGAAGACATACAGACGTAAATTGTTGACGGAAAATCTTATGAAAAGAATATGGTTCTACAAGGCTAGTCGGGTTTTTTTCATTTTTAACTATTTTAACCCTTTTTTGGAGAAAAAAATTTATTTTTTCTGAAAATGGGTGGTTTATATACTTCATAAACAGTGACTTCTATTTTATTTCAAATCTAAAAAAAAAATTTGGTTGTTTTAAAAATAGAAATGAAAAAAAATTGTCAAAAATAACTCAGGGTAAACACCGTGAATTTCTATTACTCTGAGCAGCACAATTCGAGAGTAATAAGATTTAAAAATAAAGATGAGGCCAGTGATTGATGAGTTTTAGGCAAGTTCAAACCCATATCTAAATTGTAAAATAAAGGGATTGGCATATTGGCCAGACTCTACTATGTGCAGCTAAATATGGCATACTGCAATATGCGAAATTGCTAGTAATTACGCCTACCTTATACATAGGCAAAGATATATGAACTATGGCTGATAGAAACCAAAGTAGGCGTGTAGTTTTCAATCTTGTAGTTGGTCTGAAATGTCGTAATGAGATGTTTCTTTGTGTATCACATCAGTTTGAGCAAGCATTTTTAGAAAAGGAATTGCATTTAAAAATAAGACTAAATTACCAGCATAGATATATAGCTACAAAAAGCAGATCTGTATTTTCGAAATTGTTGTTTTCACCATATTTGAAAACAAAAGAAAAAGTAGTGTCGGGTTCTTTTCATAATTTAGAAATTAGTAATCGCGGGGACATAAAAAAAATGTCATAAAAAAACTACTGAATATTTTCTCAAATATCTTTTTTTATTTGAAAATACAATCCTTCCGGTTAATAATGGAAAATAACTTCATTCAAATGGCTGCCCCGTCTGGCCACGATCGGTCCAATTTTTAAGCATATTATCGATGGTGTGCAGCTGTATTTCACCAATGGCTTCACGAATATTGTCCTTTAAAGTGTCAATTGTCCGGTCTTGTTGACATAACATTTATCTTTGACGGCACCCCACAAATAATAGTCCAACGGTGTCCAATCGCAGCTCCGAGGTGGCCAAATGACATCAGCTCTGCGGCTGATAATGCGATCTTCAATAACAGGGCACAAAACATCGAGTGTAGCTTCGGCTGTGTGGCACGTAGCGTCCTGTTGAAACCAATGTTGCTAATATCCTCCTCGTCAATTTTTGTGAGCAAAAATTCTTTGCACATTTTCGAAGAAAAATGGCCCAATTATGGCTCTGGACCAAAATCCGCATCAAACAGTGACTCGTCTTGGGTGTATCGGCTTCTCAATGTATGCGTGTGGGTTTTCTCTGCCCCAAATGCAACAATTTTGCTTGTTTAGATACCCGACAAGATCAAAATGAGCTTCATCTGAAAAGATGATTCTTTTGGCAAAATTTTCAAAGTAATGTCGCAATATTTCCCAGCGTTCATCAAGCGTATACACAACCATATTCGTTCAGAGGAAGGATAAAACTAATTATCTGTCAAATCAGACATGAGCTAAGTGTTACCATTCACGAAATAAGCACTAGTTGAAAAAAAAACGTTAGATGGCGGACCCTTTATTAGATAGGCAGGTCGGACGGTTACTATTCGACCGGTTTCAACCGGATTTTTTGGTTTTGTCGAGTACGGTTTTTTAAAAATCTTAATTTTTTGAACACCGAATAAACATTTAACACGAATAGCCGGTTTATTTGTATATTTTTATTTGTATATTTGTATTGTATATTTTTTATTGCAAATATCCTCATCGTTTAAATACTTGTATAAATTTAGTTATTATTTTTGTATATATGCCAACCTTGAATGTCTCACAAAGAAAGTGAAAACCAAAGGAGATCAAAAAAGATATGTGCACTTGAGCAGCAATAACTTTTTCGCATCTTCTAAGTATATATTGATTTTTATATATGGAGAATGATTAATTGAAAGCGACCCACAAGCGCGGGCTTCGAACGGCTAATATATTAGTTAGTGAAGTTTTTCACAGCGTAAATACACATAACCAGTCATTGAAAATTGTGATATGTTGTAGCCTGGGATTGAACCGATAACTTCTTAGTTGAATGGTGGGTGTCTTACCTAACATACCACAGTGACACGCACACTATTTAATACGTACAGTGCTGTTCGAAACCTAAGCAACTTTTCTTATCGAGGCAATTAACGACTCGTACCTTACTAATAGATTTATTCAAACTAAAACATTTAATTCTAGCTATCTTAGGCACCTAAATTATAACTATTATAACAAACCTTTAATTAAATTCACTACCAAGTAATATAACAACAAAAATGAAATTAGCTCCTTGAGTAGCTGTTCGAAACTTAAGCAACTTTCAGTACTTTGTGTAATATACTTTGTTTTTTATGGCCTCCACACATCGTTTTTATGAGGTTTGTTAGAATTATTGTCAGTGTTGTTTGCCACTTTAATTTTAAGCTCTCCGTCAGGTTCTACTTTCAAAACGACGTGGTCCAGCTCTGCGCTCAAGAATCAAGAACAATTTTATTTAAATAAATTAACCGGTTAACTGGTTATTTAAATAATTATTAACCGAAAACCGGTTTTTTTAAAAGTGCTATTTTTCGAATTATTCGATCTCCCTAGTATTAGATTACAATAAAACAAAGGAGTGGTTGGCACGCACGACAAAGATATTTCATGTTATACTTGCAAAAAAAATTAATTGATAGCCTCAACTGATATTTAGCATTATAATGATTTTATATTATTAACATTAACTAACAATGACTTGAACGAAAATATTCTGTCAAACGTCGATATTTCTTATAAAGTCTAACAGACGTTATCAGGAGCACAATTTTCGAAATATATTGCACAAGAATAACGCGATAATCCTCAATACGACTATCAGCCTTCAATTAAACCAAATGCAGTGAAAAAATACGCGAACTAAGCTAAATAAGCCGCTGCTAATTATGTTCAAAAATAGAAAATAAAACACCATTAGTGTGCAAACAGCACTCTAATATAAATATTTTATGCAAGCAATGTAATAATTAAAAATAGCATTGATTTAACCTCAATGATTCATATGTCAAATACTTCATACCTATACTACTGGAATTAACTCTTTTAAGTCAGGATAAATATTACTAGAAATACAATATTATTTGTTTATTTATAGACGGCAAATAATAAATTAATTCTTTTATACTTCAGCAAAAATTATTATTGTCTGTATATATAAAATTTTCTATATGGGTCAAATCTGAACCGTACCCTTTAACGTCAGTAAATTCAAACACCTTATGTAGACTAAATAAGAGTTTAATGTTATATCGTCTTTTTTACATATAAAAATGAAAGCATACCTATTTGACAATCTATTTGCAATATTATAAATTAAAAATAATATACTTTCAGTAAAAAACGCCTCTTCATTGATCAAAATTAATAACTTAAAACTTTGCTTTTATCATTAATTCTAAATATTATTTCTTAAGTTTTAATTGCAATTGTTTTTAACAGTCCTGATAATGATCCAAAATTTATGCGGTGAATATAAACTATGAACTGTTAAACTTCTTTCGCAATTTGCATTGTAATTATTGTTGAAAAAGAAACTTTATTTTTCTGATGGTGAATTTTAATTGCTTTATGCAATTAGTGGCTTTTGTTGACACAAATCAACAACTTTTTCGTTTAATAAGCAAAGAGACACTAAAATTTTTAATTGAAGGAAAAGAGATTTAACTTAACTATTTTACTTCAAGCCGCTACTTATAAAAATGCAGTTTAGAGTGCTTTTAAGTTGACAATTTTGAATAAGAGTTGTCTTTTCTTAATAAAATTCTATAATGAGTTAAAAGGGTGAATAAATTTCGTATTTTGAAATATTCAAAGAAGTTTGTTAATAGTTTTTTTGTTGTCTTAATTATAATTGTTGTATGCACGTTAGTAAGTTACGCAAAGTACTTTGTTTGAAATGATAATAATAAATTCGAATCTCCTAGTAAAACTAAAAAAAGAATTATTACACAAATTTTTTAATGAAATATATTGTTACGAAAATGAAAATGCTGAAGACAAAATTTACCACATCAGTGACTTATTGTGAGCTTTTAGCTATAAAATTTATTGGTTTGCGACAAGGCTTAATAACAGCTAAAATTAACTGTACTAATTAAGAGCGCTATCATCCGCAGTGAGTTGCCAGTTCGATTAATTCTTTTGTTTATAAAGTTGGTTTAAACCATTTGAATTAACGTAGATAAAGAAGATTCGTGTCTGTACTAGAACATTCGAAACTAATGATGAAATACTACAAAAAGATGGCGCATTGCGGCTGGGGAGTTAATGCTCATTTGGCTGTCAATAAGTAAAGTCGTGTTCAGGCATAAATTAAAAGTGATAGTTAGTAATAAAAATTTTGCGTGAGGGTCATTTGGCAGAAAAACTAGAGTTGGCAACCCACTGGTTAACCTAATTAAACTCACCAGGGTTTTATATGGTTTTTTATAAGACAAAAAACTCAGGTGGGTTTTTTTTAAGTTTTTTGTTGTTTATTTACAACAAAATAATAAAAAAAAATTACGTATTGGGAGTATAAATAATTGCTGACCCTATTTTAGCTCAAAAGTGATAAGGAATTAACAATTTTATCGAAATAAAAAATTTGCAAATCACTGGCTACATCTTTCCTCCATCTATGAGCTAATGTCCGCATCCTGTTTTAGAAAAACTGTGCGTTTTTTGAGGCGATTCACTTTGAAGCCGATTTTATATTCCTTCAAAAGAAGTGATTCGTTGTCATACTATTGTATTAGAAAGCCAATAGTCAGAAGGAGCTATATCTGGAGAATTTAAAAATTATTTGGCAACTTTGCCACGAGACCCCAAGCGTTGTCTTGCAGAAGCAAAACTTTATATGTCTGTCTGTCTGTCTTTATGTTCTGGCATTTTTTCCCATAATGCAGATAATAGTATTCTATGCCGCCTTGATCCCACTAAGAATACAAAATTGAATTATAAACATTAAAATAATGTAATTACACTCACGAACAAAAATGTCGCTTTTATATAGATACAATTGTACAAAAAAAAAAAAAAAAAAAATTACTAAAATAAAAGACTTACTGAACTAATTATTAAACCAACAAAAAAGTGCATGTGCTTATAAGTTTCAAAGAATTTTTTAGAACCAATACACTTTCGGAGAAATATTTTAATTAAACTAAACGTATATAAACCAAATTTTAACTTGACGGCAGCGAAAAAGTAAAATGGCGTTTCTTAATATATTTTTAATTATTTTGACATGATATTTGCAAAATAATAACAAAAAGTCATAACCATAGCGCATCTGTATAATATAAGACGGTCATGCCTGTTCTTGGACAGCGCAAGTTTCTCACTTGCACTCTTGGCCTGTCTTTCAAAGTGTCGAACACCTTCTACCGAAACTTTGCATATTCTTGTTGATGTACCACCGCTTGGATTGGAGTTAATTCGTTACTGTATTGCCTTCAGAGTCAAGAGAAGACTGCCACTTGGAACGAACGATTGGCTTTCTACTTCGAAGCTTGAGAATTGGAGAGATGGGTATACGGCCCTTTCGCAAAGATGCCTCGTGGCAGACAAGATGGACCAACAGTAACAAGCGAAGGGATACTTATGAGCTTATATCGAAGGTGACATTCATACAGGAACAGCCAGACTTCGGCTTCCGCCTGAGCCTTGGGTTAGTACTGACGGAACAGGGCTCATTCGAGGAATTTGTGCATCGGATTGACCGAACTGAATCTTCGGACGACCGGTGTGGGATGGGAACTGATTACAGGAGGCATGTATCGACTGACTGCCGGTACTATGATGACATTAGAGATTTAATGGTATGGATATTACTCATACTTCTGGGAGATTAGCATTGTAAGCGTAGGTTGAACCCATACCGCCGTCTTAGCGATCTCCTAGCCAGCCTATTCAGCTCGTTATCGATAGTGTTTTGACAGTTTTGTTGCTTGCTCTTTTGCTGCCGATCAAAGTGTTGTGCTATGCACTAGTCTGTTATTGACTGGTTGTGTTTTTGTGCTTGTGTATTGTATCCGAGTATTGCGTCGATATTACTCTTAGTTATACAGTGAGGGTAGCTCCGTTTATATTAGTGTTGTTAATTGTTTTATTTTTGTTTTTTTTTTCGTCTCTATTGGCCACCAGTCCGGAGTCGTTTGCAACTTACACTGGTAGTAGCATTTATGCTACGAAGCCTGACCGAAAGTTTAATTCTGATACCACGATAGAAGAAACTGAAAACGGATTTGAATTCAGCACATCAAAGTCATTATATTCCTCGTAGATTTTTTTTAAAAGCCAGAAAATATTTTGTTTTTTGTAGACCAGTGTTATTATCTGTATCTGTAATTAAAGTACACAAATTTATCAATTTCAATTCAAGTCATTTTTTTCAAGGTGCTAATAGCAAACCATGAGACTAAAAAAAGTATAATTTAATATGGAAACAGTAAATTTTCACTCGTCGTCTTCAAATTATCGATCGTAACGCGTTTAGTGTTTGCAATGTCTGCGATATAATATTATTTAAAGATGTAGTAAAATAATGCTAGAAAATAAATTAATTATTTGGCTAAAAAAGAAATGATTAAAAAGAAAAACACTGGTTCAGCTTTATTTTTGCTGGAAGTTTTCATTTTGGTCTGGTCAGACCTAGGGTTAAATTATAACTGTTTGGTAACACAAAAAAAGGAAACATTTTTGGATATTACAACAATTGAAATTTTTATAAAAATTTAAAAAGAAAAACATTTTTTTCATTGTAAAAACATGATATGTTTTGCTTAAACGGGCGATTTTATTAAACTTGTTAGCAGTATCCTTTAATCGAATACAATTTTAGATAAACTTATGTTCTATTTAAATTATTAAATTGTATTATTATATCACAGTAAAAAAAGATCATAAACGTTGGTATTATTTATTAAAAATAATACCATTTATTGCGCCAAGCTTCAGTTCATGTCTGTTCTATTATAATTTTTATTATTTTCATTATTTTTTTATGCTTCAAGTTCCTTTGTTTTATCGTAACAATAAAATTCGAAAAGCTTAGACAACCGTAACAATCATTCAACAATAACATTTTGCAGAAACTAAAGTAATAGCAATAAAAATTGTTTCGAAATCCTAATGAATTATCCTTTATTGCTTTTACCATTTTAACACACTGCCAGTAATAATAATGGCTGGCACATTTCACCTCTACTGGCCATAAAACAGTATGAAGTCGATAGTTAAAAATGCAACACCTGCTGTGCGTGTGTATAAATAGAATGAAAAGTATTATGTTGATAAAAGTTGGATGGTTGGACCAACAACATGCTGTAATGAAATAAAAATTTCTACACAATAACTATTGAGAAGTGGATGCTTTAAATGGCAGGGCGAGGAACTCTTTTAAAAGAATAAATGAATATTAGCAGTTAGGGTTAAAAGCATAGGATTTACTAATTAAGAAACAATACATATATATTTATATGTACATTATATTAAATTCAAATGCTTTCAATAGCTAAAAATGAAATGGTAATTTAAACGTATTTAAAAGAAAATGTAGCTATAATTGTTGTTATAATTTATCTTGTAAAATTTTTTTTTTTGACTTAAAAAAAAAATTGCTCTAATTTTGCGCGAAAAAAATTTTTTTCGCAACTAAGTTCATAACTAAGTTCATAACTTATTCCGAAACTGTTGCAAATACAAAAAATGTTATTGAGGTGAAATTTTAGGAAATTTTATTCCTAAACATTTTCTGGCACCTGCATTAAAATTGGTCAAGTCATTTTTAAGTTATGATGAAATATATTGACATAACTACTATATTTTGGGCGAAAAATTTGAGCCCGGACGAAAAAAAATGGAATCAGATTTGAATTCAGTGCATCAAAAGCATTATATTCCGTACAATTTTATTAAAATATTTTATTTTATTTTTTTTTGCTGTAGACCAGTGCTATCAATGTTGTTAAAGTATTTAGGTCCATCCTAAGTATTTGTTATATAAATTAATTTTGAGTCAATTAATATTTTGCGAGAAATCTTTTATCCTCATTACATTATTATAATTGTTCTGGATAGTAAAGAGAGAAAAAAAAAGAAAACTACTTAATGGCCTTTTTCTTTAATTAATTAATTTTTATAAACTCTTAACTTTTAATCATTTGGAAACTAATTGAAATGATTTCATTTTGATTTTAACAGTATCAAAATTAAGCAATTTTTTTTTTTCTATTAAAATTTATTTTTTAATTTTCATTTCACTGAGCACTGAAATCGGAATTAAAAAATATCAACTTTTTTTTGCTAAATGAGACAAAATTTATAGAAATTTTGAATTTTATCGATTCATGCGCGATTGGTCATACATGATGTATTTTAACAATAATGCTGTGCTGTCTATTTAGAATGTTATGCCTTAACACATCTGTATAGCACTAAAAAAAGAAAAAGATATTTATAATAATTACAATTGACATAATTGCCAAATCGTGTAACAATTATGCATCAAACCCCCTCAGATTACAATACTTTTTTGTAGAGATGCCAGTACTCGCAATGTTATATTTTTTCCCTTAATAGTTTAATCTAAACGTGTTAACGAAACATTAAATTCATTGCAATGAAATGATTTTGAAATGATTAAAACGTATTTGATGTTCAATGGCATCAGCTTAATGTTATGATTTGAGTACTTTTGAATGCTAATGTTGGTCATTTGGGGCATGCTCATTGATTTTGTTGCTTTTGTTACTAAAGTAGTTTTGATAGAGGGTGTTGGCAGAATATAAAGCGAAATGCTTTTTGTAATATTTTAAATTGTATTGTACAATTGTATTCATTTCTTGTCTCCTCCTTTCTAGCGCATTTGGATATTTTAGTATAATTATGGTGACACATTGAGTAGTGCTTAAGTAAGTTTTTGTTTAAAATAATGTGAATGTGGTATGAAGAAATGTGTTTCTCTAAACTAATAGCCTATTAATGATGATTTAAAAATTTCTTTATTCTGTTTCGATAAGTTTAATGGAAACTTCTTATTTCTAATTTAACTTGTTTTCACTGACTTTGATAAGATAATTGACTTAAAAATGAGGAACAATTTCCAATATTTACTAACTTAATAAAAACTTCGAATACGTCAGTGTCTGCGCACCATTATTGCTTAAAGAATAGATTAATAATCATAATAGCTTGTCTTCTTAATATCACGTCCCTAACATGAACACTGTTACATATCCCATATTTGATTTGATACATTTGTATGTACAAATAGAGGCTAATCATTAATAGCTGCACACACCTAGTCTATTGGAAAATTGACACAAACCACTTAAGAGAATGAATATATATTTTTGGCATAGAGAGTTCAGATCATAGCTACCAGGGGTCTGTTCTTAAAAAATTAATAATAATAATTAAAGCTGAAAATTGTTTCGAAGACAGGTTTACTTCTTTTTAACCTTGTAAACCGTCGCACCAAAAAGCGCAGTCAAAATCGGATAGCTTTTCCAGTATAAAATTTATATGCTCATTTAATAAAATTTAAATGTTATTTGTTCCCCTATGTGTAAATACTTAAGTCTAAGTTAATTTATATAGAAAATTAATAGCCTACTTACACCTAAACGATATCTACTAATTACTGGACTTCGATCAAAATCTAGTGGATTTCAACTAGATTTTCCATACAAACTAAATCTACTTCGTCAAGAGATTTTGTCGAAATCTAGTAAAATTATTGATGCAACTCTGTTTTTTTTTTACTAACGATACTAAAAAATACAACTCTCCTCAAGAAAAATTACATTAAGAATAAAAATGTTTAAATTACGGTTTTCATTGAAGAAAATATGGTTTTCAGCATAATAATTTAGGAATATTTTTCAAAAAACAATTCTTTCTCTTCTATTTAAGTCAAGTGAAAACGAAATTTTGTTAAATGTCAAATAGGTCTAATGAAAACGCATTGGATTTTGTGCAAGATTTCAAATCCAATTGACAAGATTTCGTTCGGGTGTAAAAGTAAGTGTGTGTTTGTATATACATATGTATGTTTGAAGTTTATGAACAGTTAAACGGCTAACCGATTTTCTTGAAATTTTTACAGTATATCGCTGTATGTCTGAAGAGAAGTATAGGCTAAACACCCAAAGAAAGTAAATATTTATTTGTTTGTTTCTTCAAAGTAATAACAGTAAGCGTCTCTAAATTTGGTACAATTTCGTGGTCAGTATCAATCATCAATCAAAGGACTGAATCGAATAAGTAGGCATGGAACCTATCCATGCATAGTAAAATAGTCAGTTAATATACAAACAATTGTAAACGTTTTTAGCTATGCTCTTCTTTATCTGCAAAAATGATCTAAGCATATGGTGTCAGCAAAACTTCCACTACCGAAAATTAATTAATTAATTAAAAATTAGCATACTTAAAAAAAATAAAATACGCAAAAAGTAAAGATCAAACGGCAATATTTTTGACACTTCAATGATAAATTTGTAAATTTTTTTTCAAAAACAAATTTTTTTTCTACAAAATTGCCGACTATTAGCAGCTTTACTACCCATAATTTGTATCCAATTAGGGATACTAATTTGTTAGTTTCTTTTTTAGTCTTATAATCATAATTTATTTTATTTGATTTAATTTCATTGTTTATTTATATGATATACAAACCTATATTTTGAAATCGTATCGACTAGATATTATAAAAATTAAAGCATAGGTTCTTAAGATATTGACTACAATTTTAGTGACTGTATATACAATACATTTTAAATGTTAAAATAGGGGAAACACCTTTATACAAAAGCAAAGCTATTCAAATATATGTAGATAGAAAATATATATGTATGTTTACTCTTAATAAAGCTATTAAATCTAATAGATAATTACAAGTATATAATTTTCCATTTAATATTGATTTAATTATTTTATGTTAGTTGCCTACATATCCTTATCAAGGGATAAGATGTACAATTTATTCGAAGTAATTAGTAATCAGCAGGAAAGCCAGAAATATACAATTGCATGTTTTTGCTCATGTAACCAATCAAGAAGGATGTTAAAAATTTATCGGTTTCTTGAATTTTTATGAACTTTAACATCAATTACTTAGTGCATATTTTTGCATATGTTGCTCAAAACAAATTTTTTTGTATATTTCAGTTTCGAGAGCATGTTTTCGGCATTTTTTTCTTATTTGAGTTGAGCAGTATTCCATATTAACTGAGACAGTTTAGAATATTGGTAAAATTAAAGATTTTAATACAAAGCTTAATATTAAAATTGAGTTAAAAGATATTATAGCGAAAAATTAAGGACTTGATATAGTAAAATTTGTATGTCAATATCTAACAAGAGATCTTAGTGCTTATTCTTTAAATCAAGTTCTAAAATATGATCTTAAGGAATTGTTATAATTTGAATATGACCCCATTACATCATTAGACATTGAAATAATATTTTCAATTTATAAAAGTGTGCTCGAATATAATAGACAATGTTTTACATTAAAATTTAAGACAAAGCTTTGTTGTTTATTGTAACAAATAGTACAATATACCAACAAGAAGACTTCTTTTGTATTTATCAAAAATTTTAGGGTCTGTATACAGATCTGCTTACAAATTAGAGTACAATTTTTCATATATTACTTAAAACATATGTATTTAAAAGTTACTGAATTGTGAGTAAACCTTTTTTCCATTATTTAAGAAGAAATTTTTATCTTTTAGAGCATATTTTAAAATTTTTAATTAATATTTTAGGGTTTTATGCGTAAAAAACACTTTTATATAGCATATTTCTGGTTTCCCTGGTGATCAGTCTTTTTATGAAGTCCAATATTCTCTCATAACCATTTTCATGATGAAATATGTAAGTAGATTATATCCAATCCTTGTTGTGTATCATTTTTAGACATCATTTGTATTATTCGTAATTTCTTTAAACGACAATTGTTTGCCGTGTATCAAACAGAATGCGCGTAAGTTTAGATTGGCCTGATAACACTTTTGTAGAGCAGATTTTTGTTCTGATATTTAGTAACGAACACCTATCTAATAACGACCAAAGAGCTTTGAAGGATTTAATAGCTTATCTTCAAATTTCATTTTCATGTGTTCTAAATATAAGTTTTATGAGAACAACATCGTTACCTACACTTGTGCGATTATTTTCGAAGTACATACAACTAACGTTTTGGTAATCTTTTTGTCCTCTTCAATTTTTTTACATACTAAACAATAAATATTGTTACGTTTTAATCTTTTTTTAAACGTTTGAGCTCTTTTTAAATGCGTTGAAATAAAATAAATAACACATGTGTTAGTGTTTTACTTTATGTACTTATTTCTTTAACTTCTACTTACACAGTTCTAACTATACAGCTAATACACTACACTTTTATTTACGCCTTAGCACGACTTTACTTTATAACTGCAAAACTATAACTGAACTCACCAATCGCATTGCGCCACCTTTTATAGCAAAACATCAGCAATTTCGAATATTTTTGTAGTTACTACAAATTTCTATTTATATACGTTAAATTCAAAAGATGTAAAATTATAATACAAAAGGAAATCAAACCGGCAACACCATTAAGCACCCAAATGTTAACACTGTTAATAGCACAGACAGTGTGGTGTGGCAGCCTTGACACAAACCAATATAATAAATGCCAAAATGAGGTTTATTTTTAGCTAAGACTACTACTGTACTAATTAGTGTATCTTTTCTGCAGGAATTGTTTATTTTCATAACAATATCGCTTTGTTTTAACCTTTTATAATGTTTGAGTTCTTATTAATTGCGTTAAAATAAAATAAATAACACATATGTTGTTGTTTTACTTCATGCACTTATTTATTCCCATACTTTTACAGTATACAATTATATGGTAACTTTACAGTCTCCGACTTGTTCAATATCCACTTAAGACTCCAATTTACTCAATACACGACTCTTAGCAACTTAACACTATGACTGCCTAACTATATACGAACTTACTAATGTGTAAGGCGCCGCCTCTCATATACAATTGAATGTTCTTATTTTTATCACAACATTCGATTCCATTAATTTCAAATGTAATAGCCAAATTCGGTACGATAGCACCATCCAATACGCAAGTGGTAACACTCTTAATAACACAAATTAAGTATGGTATGACCAACGTGGCTACTGTACTAATTAAGTGTATCTATTCTTTATGCATTGTTTATTTTCGTAACAAGAATATGTAATTAAAGAATTTTAAATCATCTCTTTTAAGCCCACTCTTAAGTTATTAAGACTGCTATTACGATTGAATGCCTCTAGTAATACAAAGAAATAAGTTCAGTCTTTAACAATTTTGCAGGCAGATAACTTATTAAAGTAACCTCTTGTATAATTTCAAGAAAAATTTGTGCATGAATAATACATTTGTTTATGTCTGCAAACAGAGCCCTTTATAAATTAAAAACTCATACATGCCAAAAACAAGACTCTATAATTCGTAAATGCACCGCATGTTTAAATTATAAATTCAGTATAATACAGTAGCTTTATTCAACATGTTTTTGCATAGCCTCGTGTATATAGTAACTGAGAGTAAAGGCAACCTAAAAAAATAGAAATAGAAATATAAGAAATGAGCATCTTTATTTTTTGTGAATAAATAATGAAAATACTTAAAAATGCATACAAGGATGTACGAAGGTTGTTTTGCAGTTTTTCTTTGTATCGAAAATTTATTTTTTATAAATGTTCGAAGGACCAAAATATGGGGGTGAATGGTTAAAATTAAAAATAAAATACTTACGCCGAAAATATTAAAGAGAAAAAACAAATTTAATTAGTTCAAACAAACTATTCTAAGGTAAAGAAAAAAAAACGTACCTTTGGTTTGTGGGTTGTTCGAGTAATAATCAAAAGCTTTATTTCTTATTCTTTTTTTCTTTGTCTTTAGTGGAATACGATAAAATAATATCACTCATCAAACAAAATTGATCAATAATGTAACCGAATAACCGATTTTTAAGAGGTTACTCGAGATTTTGAACGTATTATAAGAATTCCAAAAACGGATCCTTGTTCTGCTCGACAGCGTCTTTTAGAAAAGTAGCATCATTTCCCAGTTATTTCAACTTCGTTCGGTTTTGTCGCACCGTGCTATAAATTTAAATTATATTTTACTTGCTTTGAATTGAATTTTAACATTTTTGCTAAGTCCTCGCATTGTGCCAGTGACTTATATATGTAGCTGAAGTAATATAAGGTCTGTTGTTAAAAAATAAAATAGGTTTGCTTAGTTTCACACAATTAAACATAAAATATACGTAAACAATTAAATATGCACAGAATACATAGGCTACGCTCGTAGGTGGATTCGCACATACATACAAATGTGAATTACCTACAGTAAATACATAATATTTTATGTGAAAAAACTGACATTTTTAGCCCGTACTGGGATTACTATTAAAAAATATTATTTTTCTTTTTCGCTTTTACTCTAAGAAGGTTTAGTTAAAAAGGAAACTGTAAAATGGGTTGCTTTTCCCGATATTTATTTATACTCTTTTATCATTTTGTTTAGTAGTAATGGAAACAAAAAATGTGTGAGAAAATATTTAGTTATACTAAAATGTTTTCAGTGTCCTAAAAAAATTTGTGACCTTGAATAAAATTGAAAAACTTAAACATGCAAACTGTTTTAAAAGTACTAAAAAAATAATTAAAGATTTTCTAGGTTTAAATAACTGGAGGGTTGAACAAAAAGAGACTATGCTCTTTAAAAAAACAAAAGCTAAAAACTGAAACGAGCAAATTATTTTAAACATATTTAAAATATACAACATATTTTAAATTTTCTCAGCTTAAACAACCGAAGAACCTTAAACTTTGTAAAAATATCAATATTTGAATAATGTCTTATGGTTAATGTTTGTAGAACTTAAGCATAAGAAACAATAAACTGGTCCTTTAACTACTTTTGCAAAAAAGAAATACTCGTATGTATGTTGTATATATACAACCATTGTTTTAAACTGGTACATTTTCTTATTCATAATGGAAACAATAAATATGCATGTAAGTTAAACTAAAGACCTTTTCCTTAAATGACAATAACTGAAGGATATGTTGAACAATTAAAACAATTGCTGAATGTAAAATTGCAACAATATAAAAATTTTAAAAGAACTACCAATAAAAGATCTTGAAAGAAACAATGGAAAATGAAAACTATGAAAATGTGTAAATTCTATGAACCCATGAATTCTCTTTAAACGAGGCATGCATACCAAATATCTTAAGTTTAAGCATAAAGATAATAATTTGATATTCACTTTTAAAAAAATTTCTGGATTAAAACCACTTTCTGAAGCAAGACTACAACACTAATTTACCAACAGATTTGTGTGACTAAGATCGACTTATTCTGAGTATAGTGTCTATAGAATTAATTGATAAAATATCGTAACGACTTTGCAGCTTCTTATGTATATGAATTTATTTAGTATAATCGAATTTTACATACAAGCAGTATAGAGACCAAGAAGTTCCTTGGTTATATTTGGCCGATGTGCAAGGCCACTGCCCAAACTACAAAATTTGTTGAAAAAATTTTGTAAAATTAATCAATACATTGTATGAAAAGCTTCTCAGTGATCATGAATAAAAAACGCTCTGCTTAATTGGAGACAAACTTTGGGTGGTAGAACTGCTCAAAGTCTTCTATTTTTTATAAAAAAAAGCGATTTTGAAAAAAATTTACAATTTAGAACTGAAGTGTCACAAATATTACCGTGTGCCGTAAGTATGTAATAAAGATGTGCTTAAATGTAAAAAAGTTAAACGAAATTAACCAAACTTGTTTACACGTTCAGCGGCTTAGGCAGACCGTCGTTATGTGGTGCTCAGAACCCCTCCCCCGAATGCGTTTAGCACTGGTCCCTTATAATTCTTCGTTAGTCTTTTTTTATATTAACCGCTCATTTTTGACTGATGATTTTTAATGATTATAAAGTCATTTAAACCAACTAAATTAGATAATTTCTCTCAATACTGCAACCATAGTCGAATAAGTGGGCATTTATCCAATTCTGCCCACTTATTTATTTCCACTTTAACTTCCACTTATACAATTATAACGATATATTTATATATACGCCAATACCCTGGTTTGCGTAGCTTCGCTTTGCGACGTTTCGGTTTGAGACACTTTAAATTTTTAGCTGTTTTTAAAAATTGTTGTGATTTCGAAGTTGAGTCGTTTTTGTTTTAGCTTGCGTCATATGGCTTCGATTTACGTCGTTAATATTGTTACGTTTTAACCTTTTTAAAACGTTTGAGTTCGTTTAAATTGCACTAAAATGAAATAAAACACTACTTGGCGTTGTTTGCAGTTTGTCTCTTTTTTATTAAACCGTGACCAACTAATGAACTTGAAAAATAATACACTACCGTAGATGACGGAGCTGTAATATAAAATATAAAATAAGTTTTAAATTCAACCAAAATCCGTGAATTTTCTGTTGTCACATATAATCGTAATAATCTAGCGGCTTTGGTGAGCCAGCGAGAATGTATAATTTTCTCTAGGATGATGTTACCAAGATCCACCAAAACCACGCCGCTAGAAATTGTATGGGCAATGTCGTATAAGTACTTCGAATCGGTGGAAAATTAAATTTTTTCTAGAGCAGGGGAACGGAATTTTCTCAAAGCCGTCCACCACCTGAAAATAGTAAATAAAGTAGTCAAATAATTAAAAACGGTTGACAATTATAATAAATGAGTGATAGCAATTACTTACCGGAAGAATTTCAAAAGTGTCGATTTGATTACTCAGTTTTCCGATTGACTATCTTGCTTTAGTGCTAATTGATTTATCCAAAGCTTGAAACAAATGTCGTAAGGGAAGTTCTTTGAAGTGTAGAAGGCAAACGAACTAATGCAATGGTCTCTTTAACAGCAATTCAAATCGTCGTATAATTCCACCGTGTGGCCCAGTGTTTGTTGGCTCACAATCAGTGCATATATCAATTAATGCATTCAGTAATATATTTTTGTCATTGAAAAATCATTTAATTTGGTTGTTTCGTATTCAGCCGTTTCGTGTTCCAGTCTTACGTAACCAATCAATTGAGAACTTGGTTCTCTCAAAATAACAAGATGCGTTTCTTTTACCATCCTAGTATGATACTTCCTATCAATTTTATCTCCCGTTACAGTATCATCTTTTCTACTATCGAATGAAAACGCTAACAAATTGGTATCATATAACCGTTTGCGAAGTACTTCTCGTCTGCATTTGTCTTTTTCCCTGCGAACTTTCGATTTATCTATGATGACAGGTTCGCCATGGCGATCTACGTTATCAGCCACGCCAAATCTGTAACAGATCAAGGCAAAGTTAAAACAATCGTATCTTTCTGTGTATTGTGAACCATTGCTTCTATTCATATCTTCTTCAACCGATGGCGGTACGAATGTTGAATCATCGGCATGCATTGCTAGCACTGATGACATAACCGTTGCTCCTTGCATAAACTCTTTGAGGTGTTTTGGAAACAAACATACAGAAAAAGTAGTAAAAATAATGACCCCTATCATAAATAACTCTTCCCTCAAAATGTTTTCCCATTTCCTACAATTGTAATCATGAAATGTTTTCTGATTATTCAGTGTAAGAATTACCCTGATCGTGAATAGTATTTTCCCTCGAAACTCGTTCCCTTTTCCCATTGATTTGTTCAAAGTAGTATTATATTTAGTATTGTTGTAAGTATTTTTTTTTTTTTTAATAAATAATTAATGTTTTTAATCACTTATTTTAGGACTAGAAGTGTTAATAAAGTAAAGTAATCAGTAAAAGTAATTATTAAGATAAGCTTATATAGACCATATGATAATAAGGCGGTATGTTTAATTCTACTATCGTAATAGGTGTATTTAATATTGTCCCATGTACGAACTTGAACTCACATCTATGTTGTTTATGTATCTATCACTATACTGAATTTGGTTAATATAATTTCACATTTCGGTAATATGATGTCTTATTGACCATTTATAAAATATGTTCAAAACTCTAGTAGACTTTGGGTGAGTGGAGATGTGCTGTGGACTTGAATCTTGGCACAGAAAAATGTATCGTCAAATATGAGTTTTGTTTGCTTGGGTTAATAAATAAGAAAAAAAATATTATATAAAATAAAATAAAATAAAATAAATAAAATTTGACATTTGCTGCTGCATTATTCTTTTCCCAGAATGTCTTTTAAGCTTGTATTAATCCTGCAGATTTCTATTGTAAACTTGCTGACTTTAAACATCCAGCTGCGGTAATTTTCTTTAAATTTATATATATATATTCTTATCAGTAGAAAATCTAGAAACCACTTGAGCCTCTCTTTGAAATATAAAAAAAAGTTTAAGTTGTTAAAGCGTCTAGAAAAACACAAATTCACACTTCAGATGCCGGAAATACAGCTGAATAACTTAAGCATCCATCACCCTTGCCATCATAAACATTTTTTTAGATTTTTTGCTTTTTTGAGGTTTTTCTTCTTTTAAACGATAGCATTGCCCCATTTTCCGTTAAACTCAAAATGATGTGATTTCTTTTATGACAGCTCATAGCGGAAAATAAAACGAAAAAAATGAAAAAAAAAAAAACGGAAACAATGTGGGCGGAATGATGACAAGATGAGGCTGCTGTTTATGATGTTATTTGTTCTTTTAAGTCATCATCTATTGTAAAGATAATATTTCTTTAAACCAAATGTTCGTGTTCATTATACATAATGAAGTTTAGTTGTTTGTTTCCATTTGTGGCTTTTTTATGATGACTACATACAAATATTTAAAATGATTTAAAAGGTGTTTTTTTCAAAATAATACTAAAGCACTTTATAAAATAGACATAAAATATTTGTTAATTTTTTTTAAGAATAATGGATTTTTAATGATAAGACACGTGTTTGACTTTTTTGAATAAAAAAAATTTAAAAATTTAATACAAAGTTTGCTTATTATTCAATTGAAGTGAATTTTGTCATAACGCATTTATTTCCAATGTTCAATTTAGTTAACTTAAGCATACAAGTTTCACTTATTATTTTACCTTGCAATGCATCAGGTCGTATGAACAATAAGCGTTAAGACAAGAAGAAAAAGAAACATCAATAATCTTCTTTAATTGTGAATATAAATTAACTTTCTTTTAAACAATTTATAACATTAAGGTGGAAATCAAACTACTAATCTGCTTTGAATACCTTAGAAGTAATATCTATAGAGCCTTTTTTCAAAAGACCGAAAATAGGTGGCAGGATTTGAATACTTTTAGGGTTGCTAAGTTATTGTGACACTCATTTAATGCGAAAGGCGACTTATTGTTCATAATATAGGGGCAAGGTTGTTGACAGTTATAACTGGTCATTAGGCGATTTTTGCAGAATGGAAAGAGTAACATATTGAATATCTCTGCAGATTATGTAGGGTGGGAAATTTAAAAGCTTTAATTTTACCCAGCGGTTATTTTGAATCTGGCAATACTTATGTCATTCTATTCTGTCACAAAAATCAGTAGATTATCCCCACTGAACGAAATGAATCGATATACGCTTGAACAACGTTTGGATTTATTGGAAAATTATTTCCAAAACAAAGTCAATTGAACGGAAATTGCAGAGAAGGACTAACAGTGCCCGGTATACGCAAGTTTAAGGCACAAGTTCATGAAACTTGTTTCATTGTGAATCTGTGGCTGAGAGTGTTCGTGAGAATCCATCAACAACAACTCGTCATCGTTCTCACGAATTGAACATTTCACGCACTAGATTACGTCGAATTTCGCGAAAAGACCTCGGTATGACACCTTACAAAGTTCAACTGGTTCAAGAATTGAAGCCGCATGACCATACGCTTCGTTTTTGCTTCGCTAGATCTCCAACAGGAAACTGCACGATAAAATTGGTTTTGCCAAAAATTATCTTTTCGGACTTTTCATTTTCATTTTGGTGGGAACGTTAGTAAGTATAATTACCCTGTTGGGGCTCAGAAAACCTAAAAGTGGTCTTTCAGAAGCCAATACACCCATTACGAGTGACTGTTTAGGGCGGCTTTTAGAGCGGAGTCTTCATTGGCCTATATTTCATATTTTGCAACCACTATGATCAATGGAGACACCTATCGCACCATGACAACCGATCTTTCGTGCCCGGTATTCATGTGAAAGGTGTGTTGTTTCAACAGGATGGTGCAACTTGCCACACATCTCATGCCGCAATAGATTCCTTGAGTCATGGCTGATTTATTGATGGCCGTTTAATTAGCCGAATTGGTGACGTCAGTTGGCTGCCAAGAAGCTGCAATTTGACATCGCTGAACTATTTTCTGTGGGGCGTCGTTAAAGACAAGTGTTATGCCGACAAACCAGAGACAGTTGAGTATTTGAAGGTCAACATTCGTTATGCCATTGCCGAGATACGATTCCATACACTCGAAAAAGATCTCGAAAATTTGTCCGATCGCATAGGGTGCTATGAGGTCAGCCGCGGCAGACATATGAATAAAATAATATTTTATTTCTAACCGGAACAATTGCACCTCACAACAAAGGAATATATTTGGAAAAATTTCAAACCGTTGATTTTTTATTGCATTTTTATAAAATATATATTGAGAAGGCAAGACGCACTTTTACAAAAATGAAAAAGTTGCTGTTTGGGTATGATTAATTGCTTAACCTAAGAACACGAATGCTCAAGTGCTACGTCTTTTCTGTACTGCTTTACGAAGCTCTGGCAGGGATCTTATTAGTAGACACAATGAATAAAATAAAAGCATAAAAAATGTGGCGCTAAATGTGGTTGTTAAAAGACGGCTCTACTGAGCACATAACCAATGCTGAAGTTCTAACACACGTGCAAAGGGAACGAGAATTCAGATCACTAACTGATTTAAATTGGAATATTTTGGACATATTATGCGCCACCCAGAAAAATATGGACTACAAAATTAATACTCGAAGAAAGAATACAAGAAAGAAAAGAAGATTAATAGCAATTGAAAGTAAAGCGACTGAAAAAAATCTTTCAGTACTATGAAGATTTAACTGACCCTAGCTGCCTTACAAAATTTATCAAAAAATAAATAAATCAATTTTAGATTTCAGATAATATGTTGTTTTGAACTACCAAATATATGCCTGTTTAGTTTTATTTGACACCAGAGATCACACTAACCAAAAATCGGTCTTAATACGATATGTTTTCTTTAGGCAAGTTTAGTAAAGGTAGTAAAGAAAAACTTTGCATTAATAATTATCTCTGTAGCGTCTTTGGTCAATCTGTAATTGCCTCTATGGTTTATATTAAAAAATATCACAGTTTCATTGGCAAATAATCAGTAATTATATATTCCGGTTGTACATGCAAACAATTACCACACTTTTTCTGACATATGTACATCAATATGGAAAAGAATAAAAAGGATGAAATATGGTACAATATAAGCAACATTCTTTCCGGATATAGTCATATGCTTATATAGGGTGGATAATTAAAAAGCTTAAATTTAAAAATGCAATAAAACCAAAACGGTTTAAAATTTTTCCAAATTTATTTTTTTCTTGTGAAGTACAATTTTTGCGCTCAGAAATGAAATACTATTTCATGCATATGGCTGCGCGGTTAACCTCACAGTACCTCATCCGAGCGGACCACTTTTAGAAACATTTTTCAAGTCTATGGGGTTGTATCTCGACAATGGCATCACGAATGCTGGCCTTCAATTGCTCGATTATCTCTGGTTTGTTGGTATAATACTTGTCTTTAACTACGCCCCACAGAAAATGGTCCAATGGTGTCAAATTTCAGCTTCTTGACGGCCAACTGACGTCACCATTTCGACTAATTAAACAGCCATCAAACGTTTGACGCATTAAATCGATTGTGGCATGAGATGTGTAGCAAATTGCAACATTCTGTTAAAACAACACACCGTTCACATCAATACCGGGCACGAAAGATCGGTTATCATAGTGTTATAGGTGTCTCCATTGACCGTAATAGTTGCGAAATATGATATATGGGCCAATGATGCATCAAACAGTCACTCGTAATGGGTACATTGGCTTTTATAAATCACAAATATGGCAATTTTGCTTATTAACGTACCCACCTATATGAAACTGAGCTTCATCCGAAAAGATGATTTTTGCATTTATTTTATTTTTTTATTTATTATATTTTTGATATTTTTAAACTTTCTGACCCAAATTTCAAATTTAAACCGATAGATGGCCCAGCCTATACATATGAAACAGCCATAAACTTATGTTTATGGTAAAATATTGATAAAAGAGAAAAAACTAGGTTAATATAATAAGCAATGTTAAATTCATACATGCATATGTATATGGTGGCATGCTCATTCACATAGCATTGCATATATAGTACATGACTTACATATGTATATGCATGTATGTACTTTCATATGATTTAAAGTTATTATCATTTTTCTTTTCATTTCATATTCATAAGATACAATTTACGTCAACAATATTCGTTTTCAAAATTTTTCTTTTTTATTTTATTTCGTGGTCTCTTATACGTTTTACCACGTACAATATTTAATATTTATGGCATTTGAATGTTTGTTGTCATTATCTACATATTCGTCCATCCATTTAAAAAGAAAAACTAACGAACTCAACATGTTTGTATAGGAAACAACTGATTATAAATAAACGACATGTGTGTATGTAAACAGTAATGTTTCCATAATCTACAGTATCCAACAAATATTTATGTGTGTCAAGGGTATAGAGTGAAATAATTTTATGACAACCTCAATACCTTCAATTGCAAAGCAATTTTCAACGTTTTTGCACTTTAAGAATGTATATATTCTACATAAATATGTATATTGTAGATCTCTTGTTTTGCGTGTAGGTCATATAAATTTTTACTATATTATAATAATATTTATACATATATATATATATATACATGTATATATATAAATAAGTTTTCTTGTTGGGAGTAAAGAAAGTAGGAAATTTATTGCTAATTTGAACTAGAAATTCAATATTTTACACTTTGGCAAATTTACCTTTAAGTATGTAAGCAAATTTGCAATAAATCATAATAATACACAAAGTAAGTGTAAAAGAATAACAAAAGTCAAAAGACTCATATTTCTTATAAATGCTTTGTTATTTAGTAGGTCAGTTTTAGGCTAATGTGGAATATATGTCAGAGACAGAATGTTTTAACGAAAAGAAGAAGAGTAATGAGAAAATAAATCAATATATTTTCTTAAAAGATATTGGGATAAGACAAGTTTTGTGTGTTCCTACGATTGTTGCAGTACATATAAGGTTCATTACGCTAAGCATGCTTTGGCTATGGTAAAAAGTTGGGTTTTTTTTGGTCGTATGTTCATGCAAACTTTGTTATTAAAATGCAGATCGTAAATAATTAAAACAAGACAATTAAATTTGATGAGGTATGCTCTTGTTATCTAGATAAGATACTTATTTATATAAATAAAAATTCGACAAATAGTTGGTCTTTTTTTCGTTAAAGCATATGGAAGGTTTTTGTGGAGAGAAAAATGCAATAATTCCAACTATGCGGTGTCGCTCCCAGTATATATTTATTGGCTTAAAAAACTACGTGGTCAATAAAGATTATCAGTAAAACAATGGATGAAATTAAAGCGAGCGTGGCACCTCGTATGTATAGAAAATAGTTTTTTTTGTATATCTTGAAAACGGTAATAGTGGAAGTCTCTAAATTTTGTCCAAATAACTTTTTAACTTGTTAACCCTAGAATTGTAACCTTAGCCGATTCGACTGACACCACCTTTATTTTCATATGCAGCTTTTTGTTTGATTGAGTGATCAACTTGAACTCTTCTGTATTCTCTGTCTCGAGTGTCCTCTTCTAGTAAGCATTCACACTTCTTCAGTAGGTACTGTGTTTTTTTTAGTTATAAAGCTCGTGTTAGTCGATTCGACTAATGGTTAGTGTTTGTATAACTTTCAATCTTAGATTTTGTTATATTTAGAATGAATATGCATTTTTTATTTTATTTTTTTGTGAACCAAAATGAGTTTTAAAAAACATTTGATTGAAGATTTTAAGCAAATAAAAGCAAAATTAGCGGTCTTTGTCCCTATTAAAAGCATTCAACAAAGCCGGTGCAGTATATATATATGGTTCTTGCAAATCTCAACGTTAATAAGTCCTCCGAGCTGGATGGCATTGCAGTAACCCTGAAATTTACCGGCCAATAGCAGTTTGTTTGGCATTTTCCAAAGTTATAGAAATTATGATTAATCATCATCTTGTGAAGTATTTAGAGCCCAACAATTTGCTAAGCCATCGCCAGTCTGGTTTCTGCAAAATTCGCTCTACTGGTGATCTGCTGGCGTAACCCTCCGAAAGGTGGAATAGGTTCATTTTTGGATTTGGTGAGAATAAGCTTGTGACCTTGATATTTCCAATCCGTTTGATAACGTCTGGCACGAGGCGCTCATATCCAAACTTATCGCTTTTGGTGTCGGTAGTCACTTCTCTCGATTCAATGGTTATAGATGGGATTTCTTCCGACCACTTCAGGATAAATTCAGTGGTACCGCAAGGCTCTGTTCCTTCTCTAACTCTACTACCAACATTTCTTAACGACTTTCTTGTTCTTACTTCTATTCCTATCACTTTTTTGCAGATGACAGCAACATTTGTCATTCATATTCTTTCGATCGTAGGCCGAGTATTTTGGAGATTGGTGAGAATAGGCGGACACACTTACAAGCGACCTGGCCTGAGTGGGATCGCGCAAACAGGGTCGACTTTAATAAGCTCAAAACCCAATATTGTTTTCTAACACACTGACGTGGTGTGGTGACATCTGTGTTCATGGGTAATGTAATTATTAAGGAATCAGATACTCTGTGACGTTCGTTAGAATGATCACATACTTCGAGTGTCGAAAGAAGCATTCAAGTGTCTAGGTTTTTAAGACTGTGCAGGAATTACTTCACTTTATCTGATCTTCTTAATATTTACAAGACCTATATCCGACCCAAATTGGAATACAACTCTCATGTATGGGCCGGTGCTTCAAACACTATTTCGGAGATCCCAGACCGCGTACAGGAGAGGACGAAGGCCCTTATTAATGACAGTCGGGTAGCCAACTCTATCGATTCATTAGAGAATCATCGCAATGTAGCGTTTGGTTCATTGTTTTATCCGTATTATAACGGAATGAGTTTTGACGAAATTAATTCCTAATAATCATATATCCTTGCGTAGTACTCCTATTACTCGTTGAGCTTATCCCTTTGTAGTTAATTGTCCAGAGAATCGCACAACGCATTATAGGGAAAATTCGTTCTCTGGTCGCAATCTTCTTGCGAATGTATTTTCTGCCACTTACGACATGACCATTTTAAATCGAACGTCCATAAACACTACTATATACATCCTCCTTCCCTAAACTTATTTTTCAGTACAATGCACCGCATGAGTATGGGCTATCCCTTGTGTGCTGGCCTCAAGAAAAAAGTAAATAAATAAATATTATGATAAACTCAATATCCACAAAATGCGTGTTGATGGTGCTCCAACCGAAACTTACGATGTTAATTGTAAGCGAAACAAAAAGAGCACTATCTTAATAAGTTTTATTGTGATAGAAGGATCTATAACAATTTTGTATAAAATAAAATATCGGCCAAATGCTCACCACAGCTTCGGTACCTCTATCCGTCGGTGCATTTTGCATTGACTCCGAGAAGTAATGGAGGCTTAATGTCGTTAATATGCGAAGTTATCTCATTCTTAGCTTTTGAATCGTTCTTGACCTATTGAAGTATAATTTTTCCTTTAAGCATCAACAAAGAAAGACGTCCAACGGTGTTAATTAATATCGCCACGACGTGAGATAAGACGGCCACTGAATTTCTCGCGCGAAAGAGCCATTGTTTCTTTAGCTGTGTGCCAAGTGGCACTATCTTGCTGAAACCAGATATCGTTCAGGTCCATATCCTAAATTTCTGGCCACAAGAAGTCAGTTATCATATCGCGATAGCGAACACCAGTCGAGGTAACTGCTTGGCTGACGTCATTTTCGATGCCGTTGGGTTGAGTTTTTTTTTTTTAAAAACCCGAGTTTTTACAAATCCTGATAACTAGGCTTGGCGCCTTCCATATATAGCGAAATACTTTTTCTTTGTGTATTTCCTGTATTTCTTATTGTTGAGACAATAAATTACTTTGCCACTGGCCAATAACTTTTGGCAGAGCGAAGTCTGTCGTGGCAGCTAGAAGTAAAAAATTAGAATCATAGTTTAATTTCTGATAGTGCTCATGTAAAACTAGAACCCAAAAGGAACTTTTTGCTCTTAATAAGGCTTTGGATATCGTAAATGTACAATTTGCTTTTATAAAATGTATTGATTTCTTCGAAAAGCGGCCAGATTTATCTACAAAAAGATTTAATTTGATTAAAAAATGTTTTTCGTAATATTTGTCAATGTTTTGTCACTGTCTATCAGAAAGAAGTTCTTAAACAAAAGACGAAAAAAGCAATAAGAAAAACCTATGTGCGTAAATCGAATAAAAGTGAAGTTTATTTGTCAAATTCATTTATTTATTGTTGTAAAACTGCTTAGCAAAGTTTTAATGAATTTAATTTGATTTCAATAAATTGTAGAGTAGGCCGTCTTAAACCAACAATTAAGGGTAAAATTTGGTTCTTATAAAATATGCATTTGTTAAAGCATTTAAAATCATTCTATTATTACTTAGAGGTCTTACAAGCTTACATTACATTACAAATAACGAAAAATACTTTGCTTAGTTTGTAAATGATTAGTTTGTAAATTTTTTATATGTATGTCCTTTTTTATAGATGCATAACCTTTAAAATTCTGAAAATATACCATTGTACCCTAGACTTTTTGTTTAGATTAACATAACAATGGTTTAAGTAGAGCAAAGTGTATTACCTAGCATTAGAAGAATAAAGGAGATGGAAGTGCATGTGGATAAAATAAAAATTTTGTAGAAAACGAAACAGAAAATAAAATGGATGTATTTAAAAAAGATATTCAAAACTTTCTTTAATTAAAAAATTAAACACAAACAAAATACGAAAAAGACAAGGAAAGTAAACCAAATAAACAAATGCATTATATCATTGCGTTAATTAAATTGTATTCAAAATTTATTACAAAGGTTTCTAAATAAATTTTTACATCGTATCTTTGTTTTTTGACATTACATATTTGAAATGAATGTAAATAGGGATTGATTAAATTGGAACTAAAATGAATATGACGTAAATCAATTGTATTATTAATTTTAATTTATTCAAAATTTATTTGGTATCGTATTAGAAACAACAGCGAACTTTAGTATTATTTTTACAATTATTCACTGAAGATCGACCACATTTATTGGTGGTACAGCTATTTTTAACTCTAAAAGGTTTTGACCATTTTGGTCATTTTTTTCTTTTCGCTGTCACTATGGAAAGTTGAAATTAGAAATTTAGCTAAGCTGCCAGATTCTACATCGCGAAATTTTTGATCTAGATTTTGAAAACAAAATTTTAAAGTGAAAAATATTAACGGTTCTAAATGTAATATGTCGGGTAATATTAATTGCATCAGGCAACACTATAGCTTGTATGATAGGTCCGAATTATAGCTTCAGTGAGATCAAAAGTGATCCGCTCCCCATGATCTTTTAGACTGATCAGTTTTTGATTTTTGAAAGTACCGTTGAATTTTTTACACAAAATGAATTGATTGCCAACCTTACCTTTTAGATTTTGAGGGAATATATTGCCAAAAATCCATTGATCTCGAAAAGGCATCAACTTTTATCAAAAGTCATAAGTAAAATTTCTAAAACTTTGATTCCACAAATATCTAGAAAAGGTGCGAAATAACTGCTCAACGTCTGCCTTAGGGCCATAGTAACATCGGAACAAGGAGCACTTCACAATATGACTTTTTACATTGGCGGTTATCGTATTGCATCTATTTTTATCACCAGTAACATTGCGATGCAAAAATTAATTCTTTTTATAGCGTTCAAGCATCATTTCTGATATGCAAGATTGCCTTCAACGTCTCTCGGCTTCATACGTATAGAAATGGCTTGTTGTGTGACTCCCAATGGTAATGCAAGTTCTTCTTGCGCTTAATCATCAAACTTTGTCGGCTAACCAGGCCCCTCTTTGTCTTCTGTGTCGAAATCACCTCTTTTGAATCTCGCAAATCATCGTTCACAAGTTTTTTGGGTTGGTACATGTTGACCGTAAGCTTCTACCTACAACCGATAACTTTCAACAGCCGTTTCCTTCAAATGAAAGAAGGTTATCAGATTTCCCGCAAAACATATTTTCAGGCACAAAATTTGACATTATTATAGCGATTGAAAAAATGTGCGCTTACACAGATGTTTATGCTCCAAAATATCATATTTGCTATTATTGACACAAACCATATGTGATAGTTATGCCATATGTTGTTCAATTCGATATTATTAACTTGTATACCCAATATTTTTTTTTAAATAATTTTTTAAGAAACGCTAACATAAAAGGAAACGTTTCCGTAGAATGTTTGTATAAGACAGTAGTTTTTTTTCTTTTTTCTTTGGTAAGTATTTGACAAATGTGCTTAAGACACAAACGGCCGAATTGAAATTTATTTATGCGCAAAGTTATAGAAAATTTTAATTTCTGATGCAAGTAACAGTCCTTGCATGCTCATTTTTATGCTAAAACATTTCTGCAACTAATTTTCTCAAAAAATATTAAACGGACGGTTTAATGCTTTAAAGATTGATCAGAAAGCATGTTTGAAGAACGTTTATTATCTTTAAATTTATTTACACGTATATCTCCGTGGCAATTTTATGTATTTTATACGCCCATGGGATAGAAAAGAGTCGTCACACAATGAGAAAACAAAAACTAGAATTATCTTGTGTAATAATTTTTATTTTATTAAAAAAAAGACAAGCAAATTTTCTGTTGCAAAAAAGGGAAAATTCAATTCGGAACACATTCAAGTATTTAAATATTTGTAGGGTATGATAAACAATAATACTGCATGTTCTTTTGTCTTATTGGCCCACTTATGTTTTTCTTCAGCTTATCTTATGGAGAATAAAAGGCAAAGAAAATAAATAAAGAAAACATTTGTTATTTGAAATAATACTTTTGAAGATGACCTAAAAATTAAGAAAAAAAAATATAAAAATAACAATGCATTTGTTTACACAGAATGAATAATGAATTTTCCAGGAGAAAGTTTTCACACAAAAAATTTGTTAAGTTTTTTTGTTTTAAATAAAGTTGCAACAAAAGAGAGGAAAAACTTAAATCCATAAGTAATTTTTGCCAATATTCGTAATTGAATTTTAATAGTTAAATAATTTTATAAGTTTTCTTTGCTTTTATAAACTAATAAAAAATGAAATATTCATTTTGAATTTCACACTTATTGAATTCATTTTCTTCGAATTAATAAATTTTTAATGCTGAAAATCATGAGAAGCTGTGTAAATTGTGAATTAAGTAAGAACTATTAGAAGAATATTTTTTCAAGAAGTTTTTTATGATTTTTTATAAATACTCCTAAAATTATGAGTTTACAAAGGAATTTTTATTAAGCATCTTCTTAAATTCATATAAAACAAAGTGTTTGTGAGATGATATCAAAATTTTGTATTCGTTCGAAAGGCCTATGGATGCCATTAGGTATGGAGTAAGCCATCCGAAATATACCCATTATTGAGATGAATTAGAAGAAACCTTATATTATTATTTTTAAAAATTGTCAAAAAAAATAGCCTGGATTAAATGTATACAAAAAAATTTAAGAACTCGTGCACATATAGGGTGGGCCATTTAAAATTTTAAATTTTAAAATGCAATCAAAAAAAACGGTTTGAAATTTTGTCAAATTTATTTTTTGTCCAATTAGAAACGAAATATTATTTAATTCATATGGCTGCTGCGGCTGGCCGACAGTGCCCCATTCCATCGGACCAATTTTCGAACTGTTTTATAACTTTTTCGAGTGTATCGGGTTGTATGTCGGCAATGGTATCACGAATGCTGGCTGTCAAATGCTCAATTGTCTCTGGTTTGTCGGCATAAGACTTGTCTTTAACAATGCCTAACAGAAAATAGTCCAACGGTGTCAAATCGCAGCTTCTTGGCAGCCAACTGACATTAGCATTTAGGCTAATTAAACGGCCATCCTGTTAAAACCAAACATCGTACACATCAATACCATGGAAAGTGGTTATCATAGTGCGATAGGTGTCTCCATTGACCGTAGTGGTTGCGCCGTCCTCATTTATAAAGAGATATGGGCCAATGATGCCTCCTATTAAAAAGCCGCGCCAAACAGTCACTGATAACGGTTGCATTGCCTTCCGTAAGACCACGTTTGGGTTTTCTGAGCGGTAGAGATAATAAACTGAAATTTGTGACAGATTAGAATAAAATACGTATTGCTAGATACGACATAACCGCTGGTTCAAATTTAAACCGATAATTTCTTAATTCAAATGAAGTTAGTTAAGATAAGACGTTATTTTTGCCAATTGCAATGCAATCATTCCGGCACTGCTCTAACATTTCAATACCAGTTTTGTAGAACGATTTATCTTTGGCTCAAGATAGATCTCTGTTTCAGCGATAACTTCTTCATTCGTGTGAAGTTTCTTAACGTCGAACATTTTTTTGAGGTCTGCGAACAGTCTGGCGAATATGTGGATGTGGGAGCAATTCGAAGATCAATTCATATGATTTTACATTATTTTTAATCATCAACCCGTTCTTGTTTTTGGCCAAAAGTGAGCAAACGTGGCATCCACATTGACCACAGTTTCTCATAGTTAAATGCTCACGCAGCTCACCAACACGTTTCTTTGATATCTGTAGGATGTCAGCTAGTTCAAGCAACTTCACATTTCGATCACTCAAAACTATTTTTTGAACGTCCACTCCTTTCTGCATCATCGGTGTCTCTACGATTGTGCATGAAGTCAGTAAATTAACGTTTTATTGTTGTTTCTGATGGAGCGGAGTCTCCATAATACTTTTCAAGCAATTGCTTCACTTGAACGTTATTTTTTCCCATCAAGAAGCAGTGTGGAATTAAAACACAAAATTATATTTGATCCATTGTTCTGAAAATAACAAAAGTAGCGTAACTCTTAGCAGAATAACTAGCAAGCTATTTAACAAAATATATTACAAATATTTGAAAAAGAGGTGCATGCAATAAAATTGGCGCCATCTATGAGTTAAGCACGGGACTCTTCAGCCCATGTCTTATATTTTGTGAAAGAGGCCAAATATTGTATATCTATTGTATATTTACTATAGATTGCTTTTCTTTAGCACAAGCTTGGGGTATTTGTTTACAGTTACACAAGCTTAAACCATAGTAAAATAAATAAATATATTTTTAATATCAATGAAACCGTCTTTGTTGTATAGAAAATTTTATGACATTAATCCTTAAAAATGATTTCTGCATAGTCGAACGGCTGGCGTATAAAAAGAGCAATCTGGAACACCAATTATCACAAACTTTTCACAGCACATGCGGTCGTATTTCGCCAATATCTCTTCGAATGTTGATTTCCAGGTATTCAATTGTTTCTATTTTATCGACATAAACAAGTGGCCTTACATAACCCCAAAGAAACTAATCCAACATGGTTAAATTATACGATCTTGGTGGCCAATTATTGGACCGTTACGTCAAATTACTCTTTCATCAGAAGTTTATTTGAATAAATCGATTGTAGCGCGAGCTATGTGGCATGCAGTTTCATTCTGTTTGATCCGTATTGCAACAAAATTAATGCCAGCTAATTGTGGTACGAAAAAATTTATAATCATGTTCCTATACGGTTCACCATTGACAGTGACATTCTGACTATCATGGTTTTGAAGACATATGGAACAATGACTTCGCTAGCTAATAAAGTGCACCAAACAGTAATTTTCTGTTGAAATATGACAATTCTGCTTATTTGCGTACCCATTCACTCAAAAATGGGCCTAATCGCAGAACAAAACAGAAGAAAAAAGTTTGAGAAACAGAAACATTATTTTGATAAAAAATTTCAAAAATCCATAATGAAGTGTCAAATCAAACTGAACAAAAGGCAGTCATCAGCCGTAAAATTGGTTCTCAAATAATGTAGTGTTGCTAACTCAAGTTTATGAACCTCTAAAATACACAAGACGGTAGAGATTTTCTTTTTGTAGTTCTAAAAGAAAAGCAAAATTTTTTTTATTTTACCCTCTTAACAATTAAGTTAAGAAGTTTTTTATAAAAAGTGTTTATTTTTCCTATACAATTGTTGTTTAAATATTTTTTCACTACTGATTGCTTATGACATGCGGTTTTCCTTTTGTTTCCTTTAAACTAAATAGACTCAATCAGAAAACTATATTAAATATGTATTAGGAACCCAAAGAGGTCCTTACATATCTTCATATATGTACAAGTAAATAAAACTTCGTGCTGGAAAGGAAATGAAAGTCAAAACTTAAATTATTGTATAGAATGAAGTGGTATTTTTATTATTATTCCCATTATGGCAAAAACCTACATATACGTACTCAAGTCTACGTGCAACGTTTTAGTTTTGAAATTTTTACCATTTACGTCTTTGTCCGCTTGGCTGAAATAATAGTTTCATATAGTTATGTATGAATGTGTATAGTTTCAAATATTTATTCTATATATACTTACTTTTATTTAACCAAGTGTATAAATGTGTTATTCAATGCAGTTGAATTCTGGCCAAATTAGTAACATAAACTACAAACAAAACTTTTATTTGCACAACTTTTGTTTCTTCTATTCTTTGGAGTAGACAAACATCTAAAACGGAAATAAAATTGTTTTCCTTTCTCTATTTTTATATGAAATCTACACCTTTGAGTAAACTTTAAATTGACCAAAAATTACAATTCGAAAATAAGAAAACAGTACGAGTATAAGAGAAAACATAAATATAAAAAAACTATAAAAAGTGTTAGTTTTGTAATTGTTGTTTCCTTGGTTCCGAAACCAAGAAGTGTATAAAAATCTCTGTTCCACATACATGATCTTACATATGTTTTCAGTTGTTTTTTATGAATAAATAAAAACAACAAAGGCAAGGAAATAAAAATGCCCATAAAATTTAAAGACTGTAACAGTGGTAACAACAAAATATATTTTATGATCGCAAAAACAATAGGAATGTTTATTGCGAACTATTTCGTTAAACCAAAAAGCGAGAAATAATGTCATAAAAATAAACTTAACCAAAAACAAGGAGTCATATGGGATTCTTTAGAGGTATACAATAAAACTAAGTTTGTTATTATTGGCATTGTAAAGCGAAGCTAAGGGAAATTATTTCCTGCACCGATAATCTAGTTAATACCGAAAACAAAAAATAAGCAAATTATGTTTATGGTATTACAGTTGAAATAAAAATGAAAAACTAACAAAATCTTAATTGAGATTGAAATGTTAATATACAATATCTCTATATCAATATAATTTATAGGCAAACCATAGCTGCCAGATTTGACGATTAACCGTCATTTGGACGCTTTTTTAACAAAGTTTTTGCAAAATGACGATTGAAGTTTTTTGCCTCTAAAATGACGATTTTTGGTATATGGCCAATTGACACCTCTAAAAGTATAAACAACTTTTTGTAGGTGAGACAACTAGCTTACTTTTTCTGATTTTCGCTTGAGCTCAATGTTATTAATGAGTAAGGCCGGGAACAGAATAAAGTAGTACAAAAGTTATTACAAATGAAACACACCCGATTATATACTATTAGGAAAAATTGAAATAAAATTTTCAGGCACATACAACTAGCATCCGATTTGGATGAGTCTCATTTCCAATACTTTGTAGAATTAAATGTGCATTAGAAGTAAAAAGCCATCGCACTAGCATCCGATTTGGATGGGTTTATGATGCGTTACATTGTAATTATAGTTTCTATTATAAATTGTGTTTGCTTTTTTTTCTGCTGTTTTTCTAATTGTTGTTTTTAATTTTTCCGAATTAAAATGGAAAGAAAAGTGTTTTTAAAAGTGCAAGTGGACTAGCCGTAAGTGTGGTGTATGTACCAGTCTATATGGAAGCGATTATGGCTTAAAAACTGGATTTTTACTATTGAAGTTGTGATAAAGAAATAAAAAAAAAATTGCAAATTTCATCTGGTAGCCCTGAGGCAAACACGTTTTTTGAATTCCCTTTTACGCCCGTACTACGGGACAGAGATTTGAATTTACATAAACCGGTTTAGTATTTTATGAGCAATACGACTATCAAAATATTTCTTTACTTACCAGCAATTAAAAAAAGTAAATGTACGTTTAGCTGTCAGTGAGGCTTTTTTTCTATGAAGGAGGGCTCTATAGATTACTGAGGGCGTACATTGGTAGGAATGTGTGATTCCTATCGGTACACTTTTGCCTGAGATATCATTTCAATAGGTTACGTCTCCTGGATAGAACGATGTACTGCATCTGTCTGGAGGAAGACGAAATCACAGTGCAAATTTTGTGCGACTGTATTGCGCTAACTAGGACAAGATTTTTTTTTTTTTAAACAGGCTCAACTGAATCTGAAAGAAATCAAATCTGTTCCTGTAGCTTTTCTATATAAGAAAAAATTGATTGGAATGATATCAGTGAACGAAAGCGGAGTTGAATTGTTGAGTATGTAGGGGAGATAATATAGTTGATTTATTTGTGCCTACAGAAGGACAAGAAAGATCTTTGAGATTTGGCTTTCTGCTGTTGGACAACTTAGGCTAGTGATAATGATATTAATAATATATATATTATAATAAATATATATATATAATGATAATAATAAATAAATAAATAAATAAATAAATATATATATATATATATATATATATATATATATATATATATATATATATATATATATATATATATATATATATATATATATATATATATTTGTTTATCTAGAACGAGGGCGAAAATGTCGATCATTTGACTACACTACTATTTTACAAAATACGGCCAATTTTTCTTTTTTCCAAATCCAAAAAGGAACCTGAAACCGGCTAACATTCAGTTAAGTTATTAGCTTCTAAGTGCACGAAGGCTCAAAAAACCGGGCTTTTACCCGTAATTCGAAATTTTGGAGATGTTTTGAAAATTCCGAAATTCCTTGTTCTGTTCGGCTGCGCCTATTAGAAAAATAGTATCATTTGCCTGCTATTTTTTTTTTTTCTTTGTCGCACAGTATCAATGAAATGGGCTTTGTGAGGTAGAAAATTGTATGATATTAATGTTTAAATATCATTTAGACCATGTGCCGCCACGGCTGATACGTACAGGGAGCAATTTGGAACACCAATTTTTACAAACTTTTCGCAGCAATAACTCTTCGAATCCTGATTTCCAGGTGTTTATCAATTGACTGTGGTAGACAAATGACCTTACATAAGCCCAAAAAATATAATCCAATGGGTTTACATTATACGATATTGGTGGCCAATTACTTGAACCATTACATCAAATAACTCTTTCATAAAAATTTTCTTTGAGTAAATCAATAGCAAAATTAGCAAAATTAATGCCAATTGATTGAGGTACGAAAAAATTTCTGATCATGTCCCTATACCGTTCACCATCGAAAATAACAATCTGGCCGTCATTGTTTTTGAAGATATATGTCTGAACCAATGACTCAGCAAGCCCATAAAGTGCACCAAAAGGTAATTTTCGGTTTTTGTAATGGTGTTTCCACAAAGGGACATTATTGGAGAACAAAATTTTGAATGGAAATTCAATATCTATATTAGTTTGTGCTTCAGCCCGTTTGCAAGCGTGTCTCTGATGTAATTGTAAAACCAAAGTGAACAAAAAACATCTATCAGCTGTTAAATCAGTTCACAGTGGCTGAAAATCGTTCTTCATTAGCCAAAATTTTGTAACTTTTGAACCAATAAAGATATTTTAGTAAAAATTTTAGTTGTTTTTACTTTACTTCTTCATAATTTCATTAATATTAATGGAAAATTTATTAAGGAATTCAAGGTCAAAATTTAACTTTTGATTTGGTTTAAATATAGATTCCTGGATGACAAGCAACCCTGGTCGCGTTAATACTACTTAAATAAACAAGTTATGTATGAATTCTGGAGCAGTAAAGCTTGATTTCCGAGATATAGGCCTATTCGTTCCAACATTTTACCAGGATATATCTCGAAAATTTTCATCAGTAAATATGTCAATATGGGTATCATATAAAAATTCTAGTAAAGACCTTTTATTTAATTTATAAATAATTTGGATCCACTGACCCATTGTGGACCGGAAACGATAAAAGTAATTTTTTAATTGTTTTTTTTTTACAAAATTTCCATTATCTCGAAAACTAGCAGGTAAATCAAATTTCCGTCATATACGACCTTTTTTACACAATCGAATGAGCTTTCATTTCTCATATCATTTTTCGATGTAACCCATCAAATGTCGGAGATGTAGTAAGTAATGTTTTTGCGACTGCTATTGCTGAAGTATATATTAAAAATTATGTTTTTATTTGAATGTCACTTCCTTATAAGCCTTTCATATTATATATTGCGCATTTTATGAGCAAGTATCACAACTGGCAGTAGAAAATATGATGACTACTTAGTGTTAACAATGAAATACCTCAAGTACAAATTTAACGCAACACAAAATTTTTCTGGAGTAAATTATTAAATTGATAAAAGTGTTATATAGACGGCAAAATACGACTGCAAATGTATATATAGGGTAAAAGGGGACACTTTCACTTATCTCTGAGTGCTTTACTTTTCTTATTTCCTTTTGTTTCCTATTAGTTCTATTGAAATTTGACAAAAATATAGTGGCTTAATAAATATCTAATATTAATTTTAGGACTGTAACGACCTACAATTCTTTAAAGATAGCAATCTTACCAACCTAGCAAAAAAAAAGATCAGACCATTATCGATGATAGCTTGCGAGTTGTAACCATTTCTTTTTCATAAAAAACAAAAAATTACTTTTTTTTACAATAAATAAAAAACAATTGTGTTCAATAGCTTGCCACTCCCACAGTCAGCAATAGTTCAACCTAATTTGGATATGTTAGCTACCAAATGGCGTTAAAATTTTTTCAATCGGTGACAAAAAAATTTTGACTTTTGGCCAGTGAAGTCAAATTTTCAGCCACTGTGCGGTTGTCAAACTCCTTTTCTCCTTTTTTCTAAACTATTATCAGAAATGTAAGTGTACGACTTGGTTTTTTCTTATAATTCGGGAAACATATCGTCTACCTTGGAAGCTTAAATTGAACATGTGATATGATACTGAACCAAGTCGAGTATGATGATAATAAAGCTCTTTTAGCTCTGAAATTATGTTGTTAATAAGCTGCATACCGTGATTAATTTCTTTTTCGTATGGAATTATTTGTACAGGGTGTCCGCCGGGAAGGTATACTACTTTGTTTTGCCGCCATTTTGGTAAATATTGGTCTTGATAGTTCATATTTGGCTGTCGTGAAGTAGAGACGTGGAAAAAAAATTTTATGGAAAGATATTCAGTAAAGCAACGTGTTTTAATCGTTAAAACATTTTATCAAAATCAATCATCGATTTTCATGAAAAAATCATAATGGCTGACGAGGCACATTTTTATTTGAATGGTTATGTGAATAAACAGAATAGTCGATTCTAGGCAATGGAAAACCCTCAAATTATTCAAACTCTGTACTAGCCTTAAGCTGAAAACATATTCGTTGAAACATAACTGAATAATTTTTGAAACTGCTACCACAGTTAGATTATCGTTGATATCAAATGAGATGCTTTCATTTATACCTAGCTTTCTTTTTGATTCACTTTTAAAGTTTTTCTTTAAATATTTTTATTTTATATTTCAGGGAAACGATTTTAGTAATTTGTTACTATATTGAAAGAAAGTTATAATAACACATTCTGATGACTCAGACTCCTATTATCTCCTATAAATAAGTTTATTTTCCAAAATACCAAGATTATCAAAACTATATTACAAATCCTTTTACAATACGCATGACTGTTCCCAGTTTAGCTGAACTCTTCAAAGCAATTAAGAAATTTTATTACTTCGCCGTTATGCAACAAGTGTTTGTTGCAACTAATTATGTCATAGTGTATGTAATACTTGTTGAAAAATTGTTTATAAATATTTTACATGGCACTCGAGTCAATTTGCAAATACACAACACCCACTCACAGAAAAAGAGCAAAATTGCCTGAGGTCATCAACAAAATAAATAAAAAAGTAAAACTTTTTCTTGGGAAGACAATAAACACGCAATAATTCAAACAATTTAAATAAAGCAACAAAGGAAATTTAATACATACATAGATATATATTTGTATATACGTAAATAGTCCTTAAATGAAACGGAAGTTGAGGTATTAAATTATTCTATTTTGTTTGTCCTTGGGATATAAATTTGTATGATTTATAGAATCTAAAAACAAATTTTTATCTTCCTGGAAATAAAACGATTATAAAAAACAATAACAAAAAGTTTTTTTTATAATTTCGGTCCAGCTGAGATCCTCAGGTTATGAGTATTTATTTCTACATGTCTTTTTTAGCACGAATTGGGGTTGCTTTGTTTATACTTTAAAACGTAAATTTAAAGTTTTGCGCATAAATATCAATTTACTTTCTAATGTGTTGTTAAACGCTCTTTAATTTTACGTTACAATTTATTATCTTTGTAGTAAATACCTTAAAAATTTATCGCTTTATGTTTCTTATTGTGTAGTTTCATTGCCTCCAGTGTTAGGGTGTCGTATATCATGTAAATTATTATAAAGACTTATTTTTTTTTAAATGGGTGTGAAAAAATAAATTATATTTAAACGTTATTATGTTTGAAAACAATATGTGTACGCTACATCAGAGCGTTACATGTACTATGTTTCAATTGTTTGAGCTTAAAAGGCCTAAAGTAATTTGAATCAAGTTCTCTCTACCACTAATTTGTTCTATTTAGTTGCTAAAAATATGTTTAATTTGTTTTTATGGAAAGTAGTTTTCCGCAAGTCTTTCTGTGTATAATGTTTTTATGGTCTTGATAGAATTACATTTGATCCCAGTTGCAATAAAATATTTAACCAAACAGTCATAAATTATGTTATGTGTGGACTTTTTTCTACCGAATTCGATAGAATTAGGTATGCATGTAGTTGATACACAAATTTTACTAGAAATTAGGCGAAATTTAAATTGTAATTTTTTCAAGTAAGTGTAAGGCTAAGAAATATTCCACAGTTAGCTATTTGTTAGTAGGTACGTATGAATAATATCTTATTAGTAAAGCAGAAATATAAGTTACTCGTACGTACCTTATGTATCTGGTGGGCGATCTATCAGTTTAAATTTGAACCAGCGCTTGTTTCGAGTCCGGCAATACTTATGTCATTCTATTCTGTCACAAAATTCAGTATATTGTCTCCACTGAACGAAATTAATCGATTTACGCTTGAGCAACGTTGGGATTTATTGGAAATTTATTTAAAGAACAGAAAAGAAAATTGGTCGGAAATTGAAAAAAATCAAAAAAATATCTTTTTGGATGAAGATCATTTTCATCATGATGGGTACGTTAACAAGTAAAATTTCCGTATTTAGGACTTAGAAAATCCAAACGTTGTCTACCAGAAGCTAATACACCCACTACGTGTGACTGTTTGGTGCGGCTTGTGGAGCGAAGGCATCAATGGCCAATATTTGTTTGAAAATGAGGACGTTGCAATCATTACGTAACCAATGGAGACACCTATCGCACTATGATAACCAATTTTTTTGTGCCCTTTCTTAATGGAATTTATGTGAGCGATGTTTGGTTTCAACAGGATAGTGAAAATTGACATAATCTCAAGGTCCCATAGATTTATTGCGTCAAACGTTTGATGGGCGTTTAATTAGCCGAAATTGTAATGTCAGTTAGCCGCTAAGAAGCTGCGACTTGACATCGTCGGGCTGTTTTCTGTGGAGCGCCGTTAAAAAAAAAATGTCATGTCGACAAACCAGAGAAAATTGAGCATTTGAATGCCAATGTTCGTGATGCCATTGCCGAGATACGACCTTATACACTAGGAAAATTCTCGAAAATTGGTCCGATCGAATGAGTGACTGTGAAGCCAGCCGCGCCAACCATATGAATTAAATAATATTTCATTTCTAACCGGAACAATTGTATTTCACAACAACAAATAAATTTGGGAAAATTTATAACCGTTTTTGTTTTATTGCATTCTAAAATTTAAACTTTTAAATGGAGAGAGTTAAATTACTTGGGAAATGATACTGCTTTTCTGATAGGCGCTGTCGAATTGAACAGGATCTGTTTTTCTAATTTTTGAAACACTTCCAAAATCTGGAGTTGCGGGCAAAAACTAGATTTTCGGACCTTCATGCACTTATAAGCTAATAATCTTGCTGAATGTTACCCGATTTTAAGTTTCTTGTCGGATTTGAAAAGAAGAGCTTAAGGACTTTTAAATGATATGTCGTTTAGGTAGTCTTTGAGAATCTGCGTGTATTTTTAAACAAACATATTTTTAATTACATTTTTTACACATTTTTTAGCTCTAGATGCATTTTTGCACATATAGAAATGTACTACTGATGAATTAAATAAGGAGTTATATTAAGTTATATATAAAAAGTAAACTTAGGGTTTTAGAAGTCCGTCGGATATTGTCGGGGTTATTAAGTTTTTCGTAATGCAACTCATAAAAAAATCATAACATTTTCAGCACTTGCTACTTGTTTTATTACTTTGAAAATGTACTTTTAAAAAAATTTGAAATTTTGTAATAAAAGTATCATTTTTCATAAGTTGCATTACGAAAAAACGTAATAACTCCGACAATTTCCAACGGATTTCTAAACCTTAAGTCTCATTTTATACACAAATTATTATAAAATCAGATAATATTAAGCAAAGTTATTAGCTTATAAGTGTATGAAGCTCAGAAAAACCAGTTTTTTTCCCGTAACACAAGATTTTGGAGGTGTTTCGAAAGTTTCAAAAACAGATCCTTGTACTGCTCGGCAGCACCTATCAGAAGAACAGAAAAAAGAAAATTCAGAAGAAATAGAGTTTTTTAGTTTATTTATTAATCTAATCCGTTTTTTAGCTACGCGAATATACGTACTTGTATATTGTTCCACCTCCCTAATTTTGGAAATAACGGTATATCAAATGCAAACCTAAAAAACTATTAGTACCACTGAATTCAGCGTACTCAAAGTAGGTTTTTACGCCGGCTGCCGGGCTTGTCGGAGAAAAAACTGTCAAATTCGAGTATTGTGTTATTATAGTATTAAATAATTATATGGACTAAGTTTCTTGCACAAAATTCGTAATAGCTTAGTCCATTTTGCTTTGATTTGCCATATTTTTTATTTATTAAATAACAGAGTGCGACAAAAAAAAAACCTGGCTGAATCTGTCAAATATTCATTGATTTTAGCCATAGCAATATTGGATGTTTGAACTGGTGCATTGCCTTAATCGAAGAACACTTTCATTTTCTCTAAATGCGGCCTTTTTTAATTTCATTTCTTAAGTGGTATAAAAAGTTGGTTAAATACTTGCAGTTAATGTTTTTTTTTTTATTGAAGATATGCAATAGAAAATATCTCTACTCTGACTATTCCTTTGTGAAGAGGTGGACTTATGCCTCATATATGGTAATGTTTCAACGCAGAAACTTAGATTTGTTGCGTTTAACTTTATTAGTTTAAAATTTTTTTTTAATATATGATGCAGAGCATTTTTGTGGATTTTTTCAACCGTTTCTGTAGTGGACACTTTAATTGGGAATAAATTATAGTAGTAAACACAGAACGCCGTATCTATAACTAAAAATTAGTCACTACATATACATCGCACGTAGTGATGTGCTAACTAAGATACCGTTTAGGCTAATCAGATGGTTAGCACAGAGTAAAGACTATAATTAATTAATTTTGAAAATCAACTCTGAAAAGCGTGGGGTATTGCCAACCATATAATTAAAACTCAGCTTTGATGTATATTTCTACGCTTAGTTTGAATTGAAAATCTAGAAAAAATGTAAACAAAATACGCAAATTTTAATCCGGATGAGAAAGAAAATATGTAATATATCCATTTGTTTTCCGAATTTTGAGTACTTTCATATGTTTTGTATTATTTTTCAGATTTATTTACAAACTTGCTTTGACAGAAAACAGCTGCTGTGTATACACTTATCAAATGTCTGATTGTCAGTTAACATAACTGTAGCACAATAAAACGCATGTTAACACATGGACTGAAAAGTTCTGTGCCTAACACATAGATAGCGCTAATTTTATTGCATTCACCTCTTTTGCAGTTAGTGCTAATCTGCAAGAGCCAGCTGTTTAAGTTTCATGATGTTCTAATAATTAGATTGTGAGTTATTGTGCTAGGAGTGACGCTACTTTTGCTATTTTCAGAACAATGGATCAAAAACGATTTTGTGTTTTAATTCTACACTACTTCTTGATGGGAAAAAATACCGTTCAAGCGAAGCAATGGCTTCAAAAGTATTATGGAGTTTCTGCTCAATGAGAAACAACAATAAAACTTTGGCTTTCTGACTTCAAATGAGGTCGTAGCGACACCGATGTTGCAGAATGCAGTGGAAGACCAATTGAGACGGTAAAAGCAGAAGACATCAAAACAATCCACAAAATCGTTCTGAATGATCGATAGGGTTGCGTGAGTGAGCTGACACCGTAAAGATATCAAAAAAACGTGTTGGTTATATATTGCATGAGCACTCTGTTCAGAGTGGGTTTTCGTTTGACCAAAAACAGGTACGTGTTGATGATTCAAAACAAGTGCAAAGCATTTGAATTGAACTTCGAATTGCTTCGCAGATTTGGCTTCTAGCGACTACTGGTTGTCCGCAGACCTTAAAAACTGCTCGCCGGTAAGAAATTGAGTACGAATGAAAAATTAAACGCTGAAACTGTGGCCTGTTTTGAGGCAAAAGGTAAATCGTTCTATAAATGTGGTACTGAAATGTCAGAGTGGCGCTGAGATGATTGCATTGTTCTTGATGCAGATTACCTTGATGAAAAACTTTTCACACCATGTGCTACCTGAATGTATTGGGCTATTTTTTATTATAGGTTCTACTTGGCGATGCCAGGCTTCTTTTGTCTTTAATGCTCAATATCCGCTTTCCAGTTATGTAAAAAAAGGCCCGAGAGTTTCAAGTATATGTATTATGTCTATGCGGAATTTTAGTTATAAGTAAGGCTATAACAAGATAACTATAAATCGGTTGGTTTGACAAAAGTGAATTCTTTTGAAAATTATTTCGATTTTTTATTATTCTTAATATTAAATATCAACTGCTTGGTTTTATTTTTTTTTTTTAGAAATTATTTAATAAAATCTCTTCTAATATTTTTCTATTGTTGCAATTTTCTTAAGATCTTAAATCTTACACATACCGAGATCAAAGTAACTGTGACCTTGTTGTCCGCAGATAAAAAATATATAAAACTTTCACTTAAAAATAAACAAATAATAAAAATAGCACATGCGCTGTATAACTATAGAAGAGAAAAACAAAAATGGTAACGAAACACTGAACGACGATACACAGAGACAAGTTGTTAATAAAAATGTAAATTACTGAAACAGCATCCTTCAAACCGAAAAGATGCTGTAGATAATTTTCGAAACCGAAAAACCTAAAATGCGCAATTGAAATACTCGACAAAGTGAAAAACGCTGCCAGTTTTGTTAAAGCAATGGTTTGAAAAACACGTACCACGCTTATGAAACGCTTAGAAATTGTTATGTTGGTGTGTTTAAAGATTTAAGGACTTAAAGAGTATCTTTGGACTTCAGAGTACAACGTTTAAATGCGGGCGTATGCACAACTTAACCATGAAGTTATTAATGTTTTTGTTATGTTTTGTGTTACAGCAAATGTAAATGAAATACAATATGGTGCCAAGTGGTGTTGTTTCACACAAAGTCATATAAAACGACTAAAGCTATTTAAATGCCAAGTTCTAAAAATATAATTGCAATGTTAATGACACTAAACAGCTGTTTATGAATGCCACAAAATTTTAATGAATGAGGAAAGAAAAGTTTTATCGTTAAAAAAGAAAAGAAAATAAAAATTTATAAAAACAAAAGGAAAATTAAAAAAAAATATCAGCAAAAAATATTAAGAGAGAAATCTATTTTGAAATATATGAAAATATAAAAGGTCTTAAGAAAAAAGAGACCGCTTTCTAAGTACAACCATTAAATAAAAAATTAAAATATAAAAGTTCTGGATGCAATGAAAACTAACATGAAAATAATTAATATTTAAATATTATAAATTAATATTTCCAATGTGATTTATTTAAAAATTGTAAACAAACAAAAAATGTTAGAGTTTAAACTTAACTTTGTCCATAATACAAACTAAACTACAAATAACTTAATTTAATTGAAAACAAAATTCAAAAAATATGTAAAAAGTGCTTTATAAGTTATCCTATAAGTTCTAAAATTTTTTAATTTTTATTTTAAGTATTAAAGTTTAAAATGTAAAATTTAGTGTAAAATCATCATGCGAAGCACAATTTGCGCTCATCATACAATAATATACAGTATGTGTGTTACTGGGTTAAATCTAATGCTAAAAAATATATGCCATCATATTGCATACATATACGCAATCATCAGTGCTTGGCTGACACCATTATGATGTTTTCCTTTGATAAAAAAGAAAAAAATTTAAATCATTTAAGTTGATTTAACAATGTCAATGGTGCAGTGAAAGGAATGTTTAAAAAAGTTAAAACGAAATAGTAATGGAATTTACATTTTGAAAAATTGGGTAAAAAGTGTGTGTAATAAAAAGAAAATGTAAAGTGTGCCATAATAAATATATGAAAATAAGTGAACATTTTGTTCATACCACAACATTTAAGGAATAAGTGTAGTTTTTCAAAGCTTTGTTGAGGTATACAAACAAAAAGAATAAAAAAAATAAATTATTAAAAAAAAATTATAATAAAAATTAAAACAGTTTTTCAGTGATAAGTAACAAAATATTACATAATTTTGTTCATAAACCAAATAAATGAAGAAGGTTTTTTTCGATGAGCTGCCAAATGAATCGAAAATACAAGAGAGTGGGTCAATAAGTCTTTAACTTTTTCAATGCGACGTAGGTTTTTGGATAAAAACGTTTCCTTTGACCAACATTTCTTCAATTTTTTTTAACCCTTCCAATAAGATTTGTCGAGGTAATCAAAATAAATGTTTATGAGGTTATCACATGGCTGGAGTCCAAACTCTTTCCGCCTAGCCATTCATTTAGAAATAGTCTCTTGTGGCTAAATATGGAGAAGAGGGTAAATTAATAAGCAAATCTTAGACTAATTTATATATTTTTTCCATTGAAACTGCACATGTGTGCACCCCTGTTCTGTATTTATTGTTTTTGCCAAATATTTCACCACAACATCTAAAAATTTAAACACTCCTCGAAAATATAGAACAATCGTATAGAAAAGTTCAGATTTCTTGGTACAGCTGTAATTTTTTTAATAAAATGTACGATAATAAATATGTGCAACAGCAACACTGCCTGTGATGTCAATTTTTAAACTTAATGTGAGACTTGATACCCGGATAACATGTGGAAAATCTGAAGACTCTATCATTTATAGTTCCCAACCTATACTGTAATACCTATATGTTTCGTAGGAATGGACTGGACAAAAAAAAAGAACCAAAAAAACATCCTTATAGCCCTTATTAGCCCCTTAAAGCGCAAAAAAACATCCTATAACAATATAGTTGGCTAGACCTAACTATGTTCCGAATTGAAACAAAATCGTTACAATTTTTTAGGCATTAATGAAAGATAAACAAACACATAGACATATAAATTTTCAAAGAAATTTTTAATATGTAATACATGGGTTGAAAAGTTTCGGACCTAGCAAAGAAAACAATTTTTTTCCTTAAATTTGCTTCATTCATCATTCGAATCTCCATCAAAAGCAATGCAATTATTCCAGCGCCGCTCTAACATTTCTAAATGACTTTTGTAAAGCGGTTTATCTTCTGCCTAATAACCCCATTATTGCGAAATTTCATACCGGCGAGCTTTTTTTTTGAGGTCGGCCATTAGTCGCTGGGAGCCAGATCTGGCGAATACGTTGGATGTGGGGACAATTCGAAGTTCAGTTCAGGTAGTTTCGCCATTGTTTTGATTGCTTGTGACACTTTTGTACAAATGGTACTATTTCTGGGTACTAATTAGTATTAACATTTGAGCCGAAAACTCCGGAGACTAAAAAAGAAAACATTCTTTGTTGTTCAAAGTAGATTTATTCTTTAACTGCTGCTCTTACACTTGAGCACCACTTTTGTAGAACGATTTAGCTTTTGCCTTTAAACAGACTTCAGTTTCAGCGATAACCTCTTCATTTATGCGAAATTTCTTAGCGGCGAGCTTTTTTTGAAGTCTGCGAACAGTCAGTAGTCGCAGGGATCCAGATCTGGCGGTTCTGGGGTAATAATTCGAAGTTCAACTCATATGATTTGCGATTATTTTGAATTATCAACATTTTCTTGTTTTTGGTCAACAGTGAGCAAACGCAACACCCACTCTGAAGAGAGCTTTCTCATAGTGAAATGCTCATGCAATATAAAGCCAACATGTTCTTTTGACACGGTTTTCTACGGTACTAGCTAACTCATGCAACTACACTTTTCGATCATTTAGAACGATATTTTTATGTTTTCTGGTTTTACCGCCTCATTTGGACGTCCATTGCATTCTACATCATCGGTGTCTCTACGGCCACGTTTGCAGTCATCAAACCAACATTTTATTGTTATTGTTATGACTGATGTAACTGAGTTCCTACAATACTTTGCAAGCTTTTGCTTTGCTTGGACGGTATTTTTTCCTATCATAAAATAGTGTTGAACTAAAACACGAAATTGTTTATGATCCCTTGTTCTGAAAATAGCAAAAGCAGTGTCACTCTTAGCACAAAAGCTTACAAAAAACCAATCAATAGAATACCATGAAATCTCAACAGCTATCTTTTGAAGGTTAGCTAAAGCTATCTATGTATTAGGCCCAGGACTTTTCAGACCATGTGTTATATAATTACATGGATTATGTCTTGTCTGTACACTATTAGTAAAGTCACCAACTTTTAGAATTTGTTTATTTTTAATTTTTAGTATTTTTAGAAACAAATTTTAAATTCATAATAAAATCTTTTCTTGTGGATAATGCAAGCGAGTTGTTCGATGTAGAACATTATTCATTTCAATATATTCATTTAAAATTCTTTTTATTTTATTCTTCTCATTGTTTGTACTTCAAAAATTATACATAATTTTTTCCTTTTATTATTACAAATATAATAAAAATCTCTTTTATTTTATTTTATCTTTTCCTGTATCTGAGAAATTAAAATAAAAATTGAAATGAAATGAATCAGAAAAAGTACATGTAAATATAACGACCTCAATTTTGTGTTTTCTCAATGATATATTTATTTTATGATATCGTGTACAAAAGCGAAAAAGTAAAAAACAAATAAATAAATATAAATAATAGATATTTTATGAAAAATTTGGCATTAAAATTATGTTATGTATTGTACGTATGTATGTCCTTTGTGGTCTAGACAGACCATGATATGAGCTATAAAATTTATTGCTTTACAACTGACTTGCTAACGAAAAATAAAATTAAAATGTACAATAATAATAATGAATATAATAGATTTTTTCCGAGGATTTTATCATATTTAAATGTTTCCGCTTATGCTTTTAAATGCCAGCTTTGATATTGCGGTTGCCAGTTGTGTGCTCTAAAAGCAAATACAAAAAATATGCCATGAATAAAAGTTGTAATAGTAATAAAAAATTTATGATGATATTAATTTACGACTTTTGAGATGGGGATCGTTATATCTCTCAGTTGTTGTTTTTTTAAGAATAAAACTATGTAAAAACGTAAGTTAATAATTTATTTTAAAATTCAATAAAAATATTCACTTTTACCGAATAATATGTAAATATATGATTTTAAACCCTCTCAGGCAAAAAACTTTATTGGGGTTGCTATATATATTTTTAAAAGCTTTGTTTCCAACTATTTTAGGGTCAAGAAAAATAAAAAATGAACAAGAATTCAATATATATGCTCGAAGTTTAATTTTCAAAAAATATTGTACATAAGCAACGTAGGGCATAAACAGTGCAAAAGGTCAGTTTGGTCAATAGAAGAAAATAAAAGATTTATACAATATACTTTTTAATAATTTTAATTTCTGGATTCTTTTTTTTGCAAATTTTCACTGAGTTAAGTTTGTTTGAGTTTGTTTTTTCAAAAAAGCTAAGCACACTTTTTTTAAATACAAAATAAATATAAAAAAAAAAATCACCAACCATGACGACCGAAAATCATAAGTTGAAAGACACATATATTTTATTTCAGTTAAATAAGGTGCAAATCTACTCTAAAGGCATATAATTTTATTTTATAATACTTTGTTTAAAAGGATAATATCGTTAGAGATGAGAAGTTTGAAATTTTTGATGTATTTGCCAAAAATTCCACCGAGCGTATGAGTAATTTTTCTGTATTCAAAAAATATTGCTTATACGATACAATTACAACAAATATTATTTAATGATTTGTTCTCAATAACTCAAAAAATACGCGTTATACTAAATGATATTAGAATGACTTAAAGCTGGTATAATTTGGTATTTTTTAACATATGGCTTAACGAATGAGTCATATCTAAGTTATCATAAGATGTATGAAGCAGCCTCTTCAAATATTTTACATCTTAGAAAAAAATTCTAAAAAAAAACTTATCCGTAGAATCCTACATAGAGTTATTTACATACATATGTAATTAAATACAGTTAATACCAGTAAGCACTTTAGCTGGAATTCAACCGTGAAACAAGTTTATTTCTAGCCAAAAATTCAAATTTGGTATATACTGGTTGGTATATATTTGTATTACTTTTAAGCTCAATAGCATATTCAAGCAAAAAGGAGGCTTGTATTCAAGTCGAATATTACCGTGTTAATACAGTTCATCAGGCTAGATTTATTGTGTGTGCAGAAGACCCCACTCAAATTTGGAGTTCGGGAAGAATAAAGGGAAATTGCTATCTGTTTATCAATATTCAATTCTATTTGCTCAAAGGAAGAGAGTTGTTTATAATTGAGAAGGAGGTAAAAAAGGAAAGCAAGAATTTAACAAAAAACAAGGTAAACATTTGTGAAAGTATTGAATTTCAAATTGGAATATTTGCACGATGAATTGGCTACCGAACGTTGATTAATTGTCAAATTTTCTTACATTTATAATAACAATAGTAAACAATAGTAAACACAATAATAAATTTAATAATAGAAAAATTGGCTTGGAAATAATTTTTAATAATAATAAAGTAATTAAAATTTTTTAATATTAAAAAAAATTCTAAATGGAATTGCACACTATGAATAAAAGTGTAAAACAAATTTAATTCAAGCTTTGAAATATAACCTAATTCAAGGTTTGAAATACAACTCAATTCAATATTATAAAAAAGCTTAATTCAAGCTGTTACCAGTAACTCTCCTGGCGTTCCAAAAGGTTTAAAATTTTGAGTATATTTTTAACAAAATTCATTTCGCAAAATTCTTAAACTCTAACAGCTATAAAATATTAGAAAAATTTATAATTAGCTATATAACTTATCTATAAGTTCTCTTTTTTGTTTGAAAACTTTATTATCTTGAGGTATATCAAGGTCGCCTGTAGTATTGATTTAATTTACATTGGTTACAATATTAAATATTCATCTATAGTCCCGTATAGATGAGAGTAATAAGTACACAATGCAATAATATGCAAAAATATTTCTTTTTTTCATTATAGTCATTTTTAATTTTTTTTCACAATTTTTACTTTTTTTTATCAATACTTTATTTAGTATATGTATGTCACGAAGTTTAAGTTCACAAATTTTTTATTTTAAAATTTTACTCAAATTAAAAATTAACAATTTTCTATTTCTATTGACATAAAAGTTGTAACAATATTGTTGAATTTTTTACTTGAAAATATTATTGAAATGATAGTTGAATTCCAGCAAAATTTCAAGTACTTTAATGCAAAATTGTGTAGTGCTTATTTGGATATAATAAACTTTATTTAATTCAAAATTCAAAAATTTATTTTTTTTCTTTAATAAAAAATAAAGCCTGTGGAAACTAAAAATAAATAGAACCACTTCACAGTTTTTTACTGTTTTAATTTTTTTGTTCTATACTCTTTCATAATCAACTTCTATACATTTTTTTTTTTTTTTTTGAATGCAATCTTTGTAATGAAGCTCAAACAAAAAAATAAAATATAACTAAGGAGATCTTTTTGGTATTTAAAAAACACATCTCTTTCCCTTTCAGTTTGGGGTCGCATTACCTTTGAATTCCCCATTTTTCACTAAATGTTACGCCGAGATACTTAAAATGGTGTACTCTTTTGACATTTGCACTAGAGAGGTTCAATAAGATCGTGATCTTTTTAGTTTCCCGCCTCTTAACTGAAAGGCAAATACTACAACTGTAGACATGCGTCTGTCGGTCGACTTCCGGCAAAATTGACATTCTGCTTCATTTAGTTAGTTTTTGAAAGCCATTAATTGCAGACTACCTCTTGATCTGAGGAGCAAATTGAACAAAGTAATTTTGTTCATTAAGCGGAAAAGAAAACATTCCTCAAACCAAGACTAAGCCTGATGAATACTATGGTTTATTTAATTTCGATGCTAAACGTTCTGAGGGTCCATTTGTGGTAAACATACCTGAAGCAATTGATAAAATTCGCTATATGGTGCTGGCTGATCGGTGACTGAATATGCGGGAGGTTGTGAAAACCATACGCATCTCACATGGCTTAGTGGTTTCAATTTTGACTGATTCATTGACTATGCGAAAACTTCCAAGAAATCATGTAACGACTTCGTAAGGAGTGTCTGGCGTTGTTCAATTGCAATATGAACGAGCCTTGGCACTATTTCATAACCGTGAACAAAACGTGGATTCACCACAAAGCATTAATTATCTTCTAGAGCGTAAACCAAACAATATCGTATATTTTGCTAACTTAATAGCTCATTGATTAATAAAAAATACGACGGTATTTAGCCAAAAAAAAATGTCTTTATTTATCAGCTAAAAAATAATCAGGAATTAGGATACGGTTTGGTACTGAGCTCAAAAGAGACTATGTTAAAATGACTTATTATCTAAAAAACTGTGCTTCATTCAAAAAATCAAGAATTTATTGATGCGCTTTCATAATAAAAATCTAAGTCAAGAATCAATACAATATTTTATTGCTGAAGTTCTCTTGATCTTTGTTTTACCCTATTTCTGCTTAGATTTCTAGGTATAGATTTTTCATACTATAGCTATACTCTATTTTGGTAATAGCGGAGGCGAATGAGTAATACAGCTGTATCATTTATACATAGTTAACATCATAATCATACACCCCGAATGATTTTTGTTGAGTGCTACATAAAAACATACATACAGTAAGACATTGAGAATCTGGATAATTGATTTCAGATCTTGGTCCGGATTATTAAATTATCCAGATTACTGAATAAAAATTTAGAATATTTTTCTTGTATTACAAATGCTTTTAAAACATTATATCGAATGGTATATTATCTATCTAATTAATAGGCTGTTGCGGGAAAGTCCAAGCGCCCAGTTTTTGTCAGATTGTAAACACCAAATATAAAACACAAGATTTAAGTTTACTTCAGTTTTATATTTATATGTTAAAATTCCTATATGAATTCACAAAGGTTATAAATTATGTATATTGAAAGTAATTTATTTAACGAACCGACTTTCTTAGTGCAAAAACAAAGCGCAGTTAATAAACAAAGCACAATCAAAATTATTTAAATTGTTTAACTTCTAACAATTAATTGCCAAGTCTAATGTTTTAGACAGCTCGGATGCAAAGACAAGAATGTGCAGTAACTGAAAAAAGTGCACGTTTTTTATACCAGAAAGTTCTCTATTTTGCTTACAAGAATTCGTGTTAAAAGTAACCAGTATCTGTATTAATTAGATCAACGATAAGTGATCCGATATCTAAATTATCGAAAGTGGCAATAACATAGGCCAACAAATTTTTGTATCTCTTTTACGGATGTCGAAAATCGGTGCAGGAATTTGAAAAGATATATATATGTTAAAAGGTTTTTCTGTGCAGATGTGTATAATATCAATTTTATTCAAGTCCGTCCAGTAATTTTTTTTTTTTTTTTTTTGAAAACAGGGCGCAAAATATCGACTGTAGCTTCGGCTGTGTCGCACATGTTGCTAATATCCTCCTCTTCAATTTTTGTGAACAAAACTTCCTTCAACATGGCCCGATAACGATCGCCATTAACTGTAACGGCCACTCCTTGCTCATTTTCGAAGAAAAATGGCCAATTATGCCTCTGGACCAAAATCCGCACAAAACAGTGACTCATCTTGTGTGTATCGAATTTTCAATGTATGCGTGCGGGTTTTCTGTGCCCCAAATGCGAGAATTATGCTTGTTTACATAGCCGCCAAGATAAAAATGAGCTTCATCTGAAAAGATGATTTTTTTGGCAAAACCGGCATCTTCTGTAAGTTGATCGCAGGCCCACTTGGCGAAGCGGAAGGATAAAACTAATTATCCATCGAATCAGACATGAGCTAAGTGTTACCATTCACGAAATAAGGACTTGTTGAAAAAAAAAACGTTAGAAGGCGTACCCGTTATAAAATTCTTACTAACACATAGAAAGAAAAAACATTTTTTTTGCGTACCCTATAACTAATTGCGGAAATAAACTGAAATCGAAAATTTTATATTAATCTATATTGATTTGATTTTTTTGTTGAAATATTAAAATTTATTCATTATAAGAATTTAAAATTTTTTAATTTTTAACTTTATTTTGGTAATTTTTTTCATTTTAGTTTTATTATTTAAATATTAGTATTTATAATAGTAATAATGTACTGTATATTTATTATCATTTTATGGTGATTTGGGCTTAAAGGATTTTACGCTCACTGTTAGTTAGCGACCTTAAAATTTATTTTAATATAGTAAACTTAAACCAAATTTAAATATAGTTAGTTTATAGCTAACTTTTTACTATATAAGTTAACTTTAGGCTGAATTGTGTTCAACTAATTTAAAGTTAGTTTAAGTGTCATACTTAGTTAGATGACAGAATACTGCCTATGACAGGACAACGCTAAAACGGTCAGTTTTCTCCATTAAAAATAATCTAAGTATCAACTACCACTATTTTCAAAAAAGTTGGTTTAAAGTACATTTAAAGTTAGTTGAGTTGCCGGTTGGATAAAAACAAAAGAAAATATATACTTATGTGTGTATGTATATTTTTATTTATTTGAAAATTATTATTTTATTCTTTTTAGATTTATATACAAACAAAAATAAAATGTATTTGAAATCTATTTAAAGACAATTTCATTTGAAAAATTTGAAATAAAGTACACTTTAAAACTCATTTTATATTTTATATATATGGGTATTAACTTTAATTCACTAATTTATATATATACATGCATACATAATTAAAACAAATGCTAGAACTATAATTCGGTTGATTGTGTCAGCCGCTTAAAAATAACACAAACTTGTGCAAATTTTATAAAAAGTAATAATGATCATGAAGTAATGCAGATCATGAAGTCGCAGTCAATTCAGTTTACAAAGTACAAAATGGAATTAAAAATGATGTCCGGATTACCGTCGTCAGAGTTATCAAAGTATTACTGTTCTTGCAATAAAGATAAATTAAAAATCAATCAATCAAAATCAAAATCAAAATCAAAATCAATCAACTTATTTATTGTCTTCATACATATGAATGTACTGTGAGCGTCTAAATAAAGTGTACAGCCTTACTCTCTAGAATTAAGTTTTTAAAAATACAATGAATTTATATGTTTTATACTTTTTATGAACTCAAAAGAAGGACGGGTCCTATATAAAATAACATGAAAAAACGTCTCTTAGCTTGGAAAATTTGAAACGAATTAGACAAAATATATGTTTGTTTGAGAAATATACACAGATTTCTTAAGTTAACTTAAAGTATATACCATTTAATATATCTAATAATTTTCTTTCAAAATTTTCAAGAATATTAAAATCAATAAGCATTTAGCTAAGTTATTAGCTTATAAGTTCAAAAAAGTACGAAAAACCTGTTTTTTTACCATAACTTAAGATTTTGGGGGTGTTACGAATATTACAAACTCAGATTCATGTTGTACTCGATGGCACCTATCAGAAAAATAATATCACTTGCAAAGTATTTCTATGTCATTCTTTTTTGCGGCATACTGTTTTTCTTTTACATTTTATTTTGACGCCCACAGTACGTACGCCTCAAAAATCAAAGCTCTTAATATGTATTGACGTCATATTTTTGATCTGCTTATTAATCATTGGGGAATTTTCTTAACTGACTTTCATGAGCGAAATAATAATATAATTATATTTATATGCTCATGTCACAATGTTTAATATTCTGAAGAATAAAAAAGGAATGAAATATTTGAAATATTCACGTATGCATATGTAAGTTTTTGCACAATTTTGCGTTCAGCATGGAAGAAATATGAAGCCATGATTAATTTAACATACTTTCGTTTGTTTTCGTAATTCTCTTATTTTTTTAATTTTAATAAAAACATGTTTAAGAGAATGATACAAGATGTAAACAAATATTTTGTAAGGAGAAAATTTAAATTATTCAACTATCAAATGTACTACACATACCAAAAAAAGCTTCTAAGTTGGGATATAGTTTATATGTAGCGAAAGAGGGGAGAAAGAAAAGCATGTGCTCTTCTAAAGCCAAACGATTTTGAAACAGTCAATACTTTTGCTTGGCAATTATGTTAGAAAAAGATGTGTCTTGTATCACACTATTTGAAAATAGCCAGGGAATTATAACTGGTCTACTATCTAGGCGTTGCAGACTCAATGAACAGTTGAATAGTATAGTAGTGGCTTGCTTTTCTTCGCTTTACATCGAGCGCAAGAAACTGCGAAAAAGGTTTGTAAAGTTCAACTATTTTTTGACGCCGACGTCAGTCCTCGACCTTGAAGATCATCAGAATTCGATGAAGAGCGCCTTAAAGCATTTTTTAAAAAGGAAGGTCGTAAAAAAGTCGTAAATTGACTCAAAAATAAACTGCGTACACAAAATCGTTTCTACTCGGACTCGGAGCGCATAGGATGCTATGCTCATGGCTACTATAGGAGTTGTCGGAATGAGGAGGAGTAGGAATCTGTGCAACATCTTCTCTGCGACTGTCCTACTCTGTGGGAGCTTATACTTCCACTATCTGGACTGTCTTAGGGATGTGTCACTGTCGAAGTTGATTAAGTTCGTCAAGGATACCGGTTGACTCAAAAAAAGAACTGAAATGTTTGCGTCTTTAGTTATGGATCTTTTCTGGGACTTTCCCGTGTCCGGCCTTTCAGCTTCTTCAATGGATGCATGCCTGTTGAGCGACCATAGAGCCTCCGAGTGAACTCTCGTAATGCGAGCGACGCATATAACCTAACCTAACCTAAACCGATTCTCAATCGTCTTCATTCAATATGATTTAACTAAAAAATCATACTACTTTATGCCAATACCAGACTCCATATTGCAAAGTCGTCAAAGCTACACTCTAAGAGCTCGAATGCGTGGCCCTTCAGTATTCGTCATATTACCCAGACATTACTTTTACGGATATCCATTTTTTTTGCTATCAGTTGAACAATGCGTGGTTCAATACCTTCCATAAGGACTATAAAACGGGCTTAACAAATTCTGCTATAACAGAACGGGAAAATTTAGAGAAAAGCATTGAAAAAATGGTCGATTGGTGGGAGAAGATTATAAACTGCAACGGTGAATGCGTAATTGATTAATTTATTTATATACTTATGTATTCATTTTTCTGAAAATAAAAATTGTTGATGAATAATTTTTGAATAACTCTTAAAATGTATTCATTCCTTTACTATTGTGAATATAATAATAATTTTCATTATATAGAGAAACACATGGACTTCTCGCAGTCAATGAGCTGCACCGAATTATAGTTTTAGGCTTAATGAATGTACAGATTAATGCCAGCTCCGAACGGCAAATGAAATAGGAAAATTTGGCAAATGCAATAGGAACCATCTTCGGTTCTGGAGCTCATGTCTTTGGTTCTGTACTTTAGCAGGAGATTCAGGGTTAAATTCGCGGACCGGGATTGTTGGTCGAATGGGGTCCTAAATCGGTGTGAGTTTGATCTGAACTGGTATACCGATGGTTAAAAAATGAATGACTGTGTCAGTGCTGATGTTTATGAACACAACTGAGTCTTGTCGATGCAACCGGGGAAATGGCTCAGCGTCGTCCAAGCTGAGATTATAGCCGTTACGATATGTGCGACTATCAGCCTAGACAGTGGATTCAATGATAAGACCATTAGTATTATCGTGATCAAAAAGTTCCTAGAATTTATTCAGAAAATTATATTGTTCCCTTCAAAGTAATGCTCAATAACATACTTATGCCAGTGCTTGATCCAATCCTCGAAGCATTTTTTAATTCGGTTTTCGGTATGTCCATCAGTGCTTCCTGCAATTTTTGCCATTATTTCCTCTCCGCTGCTTAAGCACGTTCCCATTAATGATTTTTTAACTTGATTGAACAGAAAGAAGTCACGTAGAGCCAAATAAGGCAAATTCGGTGGCTGTTGGATGGCATTTGTTTAATTTTTCGTCAAAAAATTTCAAATAATGATGACACTGTGCTATGGTGTGTTATCATGGTGCAAAATATACGACTTTTCTGCCAACAATTCTGGTCTCTTCCGTCGAATTGCTTCACGTAAACTTCTTATAACGCCCAAATAATACTCTTTGTTTACTGTCTGGCCTTCTAGCAAAAATTCATGATGCACCATAATCCATGAAAACCGTGATCATTGCCTTCTTTTTCTACTGGTTTTTTGGTCTCGGCTCATTTGGTGAACGCTTGATATCTGGATTACATGTCGTACTCATAAAAACACGTCTCGCCATCAGTAATGATCCTTTTGATGTCTTTTGCGACTTCAACACAGTCTCGTTTCTGTGTGAAATTGAGGTCTTTTGGCACCAACTTTTTCCTCCGCTATCTCTCTAATGGTTAATTTGTGGTTATTGACCAACATTTCTTTTACTTTATCAACGTTCTTGTCAGTTTCCGAGTTCATAGTTTATATTCACCGCATACATTTTAGATTGTAAGAAGAAATAATATTTAGAATTAATGATAAAAGCAAAGTTTTAAGTTAATAATTTTGATCAATGAAGAGGCGTTTTTTACTGAAAGTATATTATTTTTAATTTATAATATTGCAAATAGATTGTCAAATAGGTATGCTTTCATTTTTATATGTAAAAAAGACGATATAACATTAAACTCTTATTTAGTCTACATAAGGTGTTTGAATTTACTGACGTTAAAGGGTACGGTTCAGATTTGACCCATATAGAAAATTTTATATATACAGACAATAATAATTTTTACTGAAGTATGCAATACGAGTAGTTTATATATTATTTATTGTCTATAAAGAAACAAATAATATTGTATTTCTAGTAATATTTATCCTAAACGTAGGAGTTGAGTGACTTAAAAGAGTTAATTTCGGTAGTATAGGTATATATCTGACATATGAATCATTTAGCTTAGATCAATGCTATTTTTAATTATTACATTGCTTGCATAAAATAATTATATTAGAGTGCTCTTTGCATACTAATGGTGCTTTATTTTCTGTTTTTGGACATAACTAGTTCGCGTATTTTTTCACTGCATTTGGATTAATTGAAGGCTTACAGTCGTGTTGAGGATTATCGCGTTATTCTTGTGTAATTTGTTTCGAATATTATGCTTCTGATAACGTCTTTTTGTAGTTTATATAAGCTGTGGTAAGTTGCAAACCTAGACTTTATAAGAAATATCGACTTTTGACAGATTATTTTCCTTCTAGTCATTTTTAGTTAACGTTAATAATATAAAATCATTATAAGTGGATATATCTATCATTTTTGTAATCTAATACAAGGGAGATCGCTTATTCCACTTATTCAAAATCCGATTTTCGAATAATTCGAAAAGTAGCACTTTTTAAAAAACCGAGTTTCAGTTAATAATTATTTAAATATCCAGTTAACTGTTATTTATGGAAAATTTAATACAAGTTCGTTGTTGCAAATTTAAATCCATTTCTAAGATTGTAAAAAATCGCCAACACACATAGAGATAGATGCACTCTCGGCTACATAGCTTTTGTAAATGCTAAGACTTAGTGGATGTATCAAGAACAGATGTATCAAGATAGATGCACTCTTGGCTACATAGCTTTTGTAAATGTCAAGCTATAATGCTAAGACTTAGTGGATGTATCAAGAACAGATGTAGCAACTTAGCAAAAAACAAACTCAAATCGGAACGATGAGGCCGCCACACACGGGCTATTACGGGTGGTATATTACCTGACAGCCAAGCTGCCTTAAGGAAACTTGGCTGAAATCGAATGACATCAAAACTGTTCAATTATTGCTACGATATGTTGCAAATGCTTTTGCTTAGGAATAAAATACAGCTGTTGTGGGTACCTGAACATTGTGGGATAGATTGTAATGAAGCAGCGGATTCAATTTGAACGTCATTAAAGGTTGCCAAGTATGAACTTGAAACTCCTGATAGATTTTCTGAAGTGCCATTGTAGACTGAAAAGCACATCTGAAAAACAGATGTGGATGTTTGTAGGTTAAGTTCAAAGACATTAGAGATGGCGGAACACATATTTTGTGAATGTGGAGTTCTTGATAGGCTTAGATGGAGATCTTTGGTTGGACATAGGGTGTCTTTGAGAGACAGGTACACCAACATTAGAATATTAGATCTGCTGGTGTTCATTAGGAAAGTAACAGATCTGCTAAGCAAACTGTGGACCGAAAGGGTCACAATAGATCCTAAGAGCCGCAGTATCCTACATTAGTACCTGGTCAGCATGATAATGATGTTTTATAACGATGAAACCACTGGATACAAATTTTTTCTCTTTTTCAGATGTTCTGCCATGGGACTGAATCGAAAACCTATTGGTTAGTAGGCGGGTGCCCTACCTACTATGCCACTGCTGAACACATTTTGAATATAGTGTGAACAAAATTTCGCTAAGCTTTCACTCATATTATTATTTGTTTTAAGAAGTATATTGTAAAGCTTCATATTTACGGCTGAAACAGTTTTGCATCCACATATGTATAAAAAAAAGATAAACAGTGTGCTAGTCAGTATCAATTATAAAAAACACATACGTTTCAATTTTCTCAATTACGTATATATTATATGTACGTATGTAATAGATATTTGTTTTCAAATTAAATAAAAATTTTAATTTTTTTATGAAGGCTGTAGCACATAAAATAGGCAATACATAATACATACACATATATTTGTATATCTTTTTTCTTTTTCTATTTTGCTCAAAAAGTATATGCCTCTGCAAAAAGTAAATATATTTCACTTACAAAAGAAAAAGTACTTTTAAACAAAATCAAATACCGAAAAAAAAACAGAACATACGCTTTGAGCACTTGAGATGGAGTTTAGGGCGTTTCCTGTAGTTAGAGAAACAAATTTTTTTTGCTGCATCATTTGTTGATATTTTCTCGTCTTCTGTCGAAAACAATGAAAAAGAAAATGTTTATTGAACATCATCAGTCTATAAAAAAGTGTTTGTTTTTACACTTTTCTCTTATTCAATACGAAGAATTTCTTTTTGCAATTGAAATTTTATCACGCCCAATTTAAAAATGTGGGTATTGAAGTAAGAGTGTCAAGTTAAATGTCCTTTGTGTATTAAGAAAATTCAATTACAATAAAAAAAGGAATGCTTCAAGGACAAATTTCTTTCTTTCATTGTGTGGTTTTTGTAGTAAATAATACTTAATTTAATTAAAGCGCACAAATGAAAGGGGATTTGTTTTTTTTTCTACAATTTTATATTATAGGCAGGAAATAGAAAATGCGTACGTAATTTAGAGATTATATAAATTTTGCCTTCTATTCTTCTTTAACTGCCTAATTAAAAGCATTAATACTCACATGAAGGTAAAAGGTTTCGAAATATCGTAGTAAAATAAGTAAGAAAATTTTTGTATGTCAAATCTGACTATATAAGACAAGACTGTTTTAGAATAGTAGATTCATGCCATGTTGACACAAAACAAAATTTTTTCGTAATTTACTCTGTCAATCATATTTCAACGTGAGCCAAATCACATAATTCTCCATACTAATTTTTAGAAGCGAAATTACATAAATTCTAAGTAATTCAGTGTCAATCGTCCTGTCGATTACTAAAAAATTTTTATAGAGAGAAATTTTTATACCGGCAAAACAAAATATTAAATACAAATAACAAGAAAAATAAGAAGAACCATCGAAACGAATTACAAAAGTGAAATGAATACGGGGTAATTCGTATAAGTATTTCAAACAGCGAATAAAAGAAAAAGTATCTTTTGAATACTCTGTAAACAGTAGACATTCTTGGAAGTAATCTGAAAAAAAAAATCAAAGTGTAATTTAATGTGATATCTATTCTATAGATTTTCTTACTTACTTAGCAAAAATTAATATATACTTTTTTTTCTAAGTTATATTGGGTGGTTTTTTAACCTTTTTAAAACGTTTGAGTTCTTTTCAATTGTATAAAATAAAATAAAAAACAGGAATGTTGTTGTTTTAATTTATGCACTTATTTATTGCCACACTTTTACGTTATACAATTATAACTTTATAGTCTCAAAATTATTTATCTTGCACTTAGTAATCGTTTAATACACAAACACTTTTCTTTACTTCTAAGCACGACTTTTCTTTATTACTGCAAAACGAAAACTGAACTAACAAATGCATAAGGCGCCGCCTTTTAAATACAATTTAAATTACTTCCAAATTGTTTTGGATGTTTGTAGAACATTGATTTTGCTTGACTTACAAAAATTTGTATACCTTGTCAAGAATCAAGAAACATTTTAGTTTGTCCAGATTTTTTTAAAGCCTAATTTTTAATGTTTTCTTTAGTGAATTAATAACGTATAGCGTTTTAAGTATATTTCTTTCCTAGTTTAGTTCATCTAAAATATAAATACATTACTACAGGTGTTTGAAGAAGCTCCTTTATCAATTTGACCAAAAATTAAACGTTTACTTTTATTAAAAACAAGCTTTAATAAACCAAATATGTACCGTTTATATAGAAATGTTGTTGCCACAATTATTCCGTCAGTGTAGAATTTATGAGCGAAAAACAGATTCAAGTGTGTTTCGGAATTTAAGTTCATATCATTGAGAGAATTCTGTAGAGATCGGAACAAATGATAATCTGATGTGGCAGGATCTATCTATATCTATATGATAAATATATGCCTAAAACTTCCCAGCCAAGCTCTTTAGTTTCTGACGGGTCATTAAAGATGTGTGTGTGTGTTGTCGTTGTCATGATGAAACACAACACCTTTCCTGTTGCTGAGATCAGAATCCATTGTTTGATAACATTGTAGAGGCTAATAATGAAGAATTTCCTTCTAATCCTACCAGACACTCATCATTAACTTTCTTGGTGTCAATTCTGGCTTTGCTACCGTCTATGAATCTTCATCTTGCTTCGTCCATGATATTTTTAGCACATTATTGTCCTACGTAATCCACTTTTTATCGTTCTAAATTATTTGGACATATCAAACAAGCTACAGTGTTGCCTTATGCAATTCATTTTACCAGAGATATTAAATTTTAGGGTAATCTACCGAAATTTTTTAGCCGAAGGTTTTCGTACGTCGATACTTTTGACTGTCAAAAAAAATTTTTTTTTCAAAATCAATATATTTTTTTAAACCTGATAAACCTGGCACCCATACTGCCACGACTGGCTCGTGCAAAGCGCAGTCTAGAATAACAAACTTTTCGCAGCATATGTAGCCGTATTTCGCCAATAACCATTCGAATGTTGCTTCCCAGGTATTCAATTGCCTCTGGTTTGTCGATGTAGATAAGTGACTTCACAAAGCCCCAAAGAGAATAATTCAAAGGGTTTAAATTATACGATCGTGGTGGCCCATTAATTGGACCATTACATGTAATTGTACTTTCATTAAAAGTTTCTTTGAGTAAAACAATTATAGTGCGCTCTGTGGGGCATGTGACTCCGTCTTGTTAGAACCATATGTCAGCAAGATTAATGTTAGCTGATTGAAGTACGAAAAAAATTTCTAATCATTTTCCTATACCATTCGTCATTGACAGTAACATTCTGACCATCACCGCCTTTAAAGAAATATGAACCAATAAATCCGCCAGCCAATAAAGCTTACCAAAAACTAATTTTCTGTGGATATAATGCTGTTTCGACAAGAGCTTGTGCATTATCATCAGTCCGAATATAACAACTCTGCTTATTAACGTACCCATTCAAACAAAACTGGGCTTCATTAGAGAACAAAATTTTGAATAGAAATTTAATATCTATTCCAATTTGTGCTTCATCTTATTCGCCGAATTGACGGCGTATATAATGTACAAGTTTTTTCTTGAAAGCCTGTAAGCCAAGAGCCTTTCGTAAAATCTTTTATAAAGCGGAAGGATACAATCAGAGTTGCCATTATTTTGATGAAAAATTTCATCAATTTGCACATGTTGCTCTGGTGTACATAAGTCTATTCATAATGAGATGTCGAACCAAGCTAAACAAATATCAATTATTAGCCAACTCAAGGTTATAAACCACTAAAGAAAACAGCCGATATAATTTTTCAAAAATATAAGATTTAGATATCAATCTATTAAATATGTTACTTAGTGCACTCTTTACAACATCTGTAATATAAGCAATATAAAATCTATCCATTTAGAACCAAAATCTTATTTGACAGTATGTATGTAAAATATAAGAGCCAAGTTCACTAGTTTTTATTACAAGGCTAACCACAGTTTAAATAGCAGAAAAAAGTATAACTTCTTATACTTTTTTTTATACTCCTTCAAAGTTTCATAAATTTAAAATTTTTGTTAACATTATTCAAAACAGTAAAAAATAAAAACAAAAAATAAAATTTAAAACATTTTTCTTTTAATTTGTTTATAAAATTTTAAAGTAATTAAAAAACCAAACTTTTAAAAATTTCTAAAAGAAATAGAATTTTTTTGTCTTTCTAAAGTACGTAAAAGCCAATATTTATCACAGTATTGTTACCTCATAACCATTTGTAAAACGTTTGAGTTCTTTTTAATTGCGTCAAAATAAAATACAACACTTGGTTGTTGTTTTGCAGTTTTTATTTTCTCATTTTTTATAGTATACAATTATAACTATACAGTCCCCAAGTTATTTATCTTAATATTCGTTTATATAATACTTTTATTTACGCCTAAATATGACTTTATTTTATAACTGCAAAACGATAACTAAACTAATGCATAAGATGCCGACTTTTATATACAATTGACTTTACTTCCGAATGTTTCTTTTCTATCTACAATATTCGGTTTTCGTTAATTTTAAATTTGACACACAAAGATGGCCGAATTACCTATACTGCCAAATACACAAATAACTACAGCACTGCCAGACCTTGACACAACCCACTGTTAGCAAAATCCCACAATAAAGTTTTAAAGGCTGATGTGATGTATCAATCTTTTTATTTTTATTATAAATTAGATGAGTTTAGCGCCCTCTATCGACAATATAGAGCTGTAATGGAAAAAAGTCGTTCAGTATTATATGCAGCCGGTAATTAGCTTTTAAAAAATATATTTGATCAATATTTGTAATGAGTAATTTTTTTCGACGCCGTATTTATAGTCGTGAGGTGGTGTAGTCTGCTGTGGCCTATGTGTTTAGTGCTTTAAAATAAATCTTTGCTCAACTAAAATTTTGTAGTTGATTGTAAAAAAACCGAAAAAATTTGATTTAGTTTACGCATAACCTTTACATTATTTATTTCAATACGAAAGATTTTTTTTCATGTTCACTTTATATAAAATACTATTGGTATATGGTATATATAGATTAAAAACTTATAAAAAATTTTTGTTTTATTAACACTCATATTGAATTTAGTACCACTATTAAAGTTATTTCTTCCAAAAACAAAAATATATTTGAGCAAAAGTAAAAAAAAAAAAAAAAAATTAATCACTACCGAATATTGTATACGAATATTTCATTTTGAGAGAAAAAAAAAGTATTCTGCTGCACGTTCCTAACTATTTATTTATTTTTTTATTGCTTACTGGTCATTTGCCAACACGTCGACATTTGGTGAAAACTGTGACAGTTTTTGTGTATAAAAATAATATATTGTGAAAGCTAATACACACAAAAAAAATATTGAAAAAAGAATATATGCTAATAAACACACATATAAAATTAAATGGGGTAGTGCTGTCAATTCTATCGAAATTCTATGCATACCCAATTGTGTTTATGTAATTGCGGAGAAGTGCATTTTAAAACAGTCAATTTAAATTAAAAAAAAAAAAAAAATTTTAGAACTTAAAAATTAAATGGGAATAAGGAAGCAAAAAAAGTTGTATGAAAAATTGTATATATAATAAACTCAACCTGGTGGAACGATTTCAATGAAATTGATTTCATTCTTTTAAAACAAAATAATTTCAGATTTCAAAATGAGATCTTGTGAAGATGGCAATAGTTTTTGATTGCAATCATTTTGAAATAATTTTTTTTTTATAAGTCATTGCAATTTATGCAATTAATTTAATTACAATAAATGCGACTGCAATTAAATTTTTGCTGAAATCGTTTGATTTCATAATATTTTTTTTTTTTTTAAATTATTTGATTTCATAAAAATTTTGTTAAAATCACTCGACTTCATTGATTCCCCTGATATAACAACCATAGTATACAAAAGTTTAATTTCCTTTTTCTAAAAATAAAACTGACTCCAATAATTTTGAATTGCCAATACCAGTGGAAGGTTTACATATGAAAAATTCAAATTTTATGATATCAAATGATATGGAAAAAAAATTTTAATCAAATAATTTAAGCAAAAATTTTTTGAATGCGAATGATTTAAAACAAAATTTTTTTATCGTATTTTATGATAAAAATAGTAATTTTAATAAGTGTATTGTGGTGTGAAGCTTGTGTTCGATAGGAAGAGGCAAATGGTTTAGTTAATTTTTTCCGGACCCAGATAAGCAGATAGCGTTAAATATTTCTTCATCTTTTTCATAGTCACACAGGAACTGACATTGTGCGCTAATAATACACATACTTAAAACCACAACAGCTCCATCGAATGCCCTGAAGTAACGAAAACGAGTACAGCAATCAAGCCGCTTATACGCAATAAATCTCATATCTGCTATTAACTAACTCTCTATCATATACGCAGCTGTTGTCTTCTATACAATTTGCAGATGACAGACAGAGTGCTACCGGGACACATAGCTGAAGTATTGATAGACAGTATAACAGAGAAGGGCGATTTGGCAAATCGAAAGAACTGGAAGGGCATTACACTCTGAACATAGTTGACAAAGTAATTGCCCAAATACTAAACCAAAAGGAGCAAGATGGTTTTCGACCTCACAATTCTTGTAGCGATAATGATAACAGACTGAGAATAATAGTCAAACTGTCCTTCGAATGGAGATCAACTGTGCTTAACATTCATAGACTTTGAGAAGGCATTCGGCACATTTATCTACAATACCACATAGAATACTATGACTTGCGAAGGTGCTTCGCGAAAGCTTATTTCCCTTTTTAAGAAAAAATCTTTCTCCATGGAAATCTCCGGTTTTGCATTCAACTGCGTTTTGAACAAAATCATGATAGAAGCAACAAGGTAAGGAAAGGGCAATATATGGGGTCTTCAAGGCAAACTTATGGCCTCGATAAAGCTGACAATATTTGCTTACTGACTCATACTTTTATGAATATGCAAGTTGGAAGAGGAGAGAGAAGCATTCTCCAGAGTTGGTTTGAAGAAAGACCAAGAGCTTACATTTGAACGTTGAGAATACCCAGCGCTTTCACATATGTACAAGGCCAACCAATCGAGGATGTTGAAACATTCTGTTACTTTGGCAGTTTAATTGGCAATACTGGTGGCAGGATAAAGGACATCAAGGACCGCAAAAACGAAGCTCATCAAATCGCCTTCCGAATCCTGTCTGGAAATCCTTCATAATATCACGGAAGACAAGGTTAAGCCTATCCATTTCGAACGTGAAAGCAACGTTGCTATATAGGATGTTTTTTAGCTGCATGGGAGAGAATCTGAAACTGTGTTAGTATTTCCGTTCAGTAGGTTTTGTCGAGTCATCATGAATTATTTTACACCAGAACCACGCTTCCAAATAGTGGAAATTCGCTTTCCAAAAATAAATCGATTTGCGAAGTTTATAGAGCACTTCGTGTTTAGTGATGAAGCTCATTTCGAGTTAAATAACTACATTCGTCAATAAGCAAAATTGCTCTATTTGGAACGAAGGCAATACTTATGGCGTTAACGTCTCACCATTACATTCATTAAAATTGTAGGCACTGTGTGGTACAGTTTACACGATGACAGCATCGTCGCTTCATTTTTTTTTTTTTTTTTTTTTGGAAATGAGTAAAGAGGTGCAATTACGGTGAACGGCGAGTGCTATCGAGCCATACGGACTAAATTTTTGTTTCCAAAATTTAATCAGCTACATATCAACGACATTTGGTTCCAGCAAGATGACGCAACTTGTCACACAGCATTAATAATAGCCGACTTATTGCAAAATCAATTTGGTGACAACCGTCTTTCCATAAATAGTCCTGTTCAGTGGCCCTTGTTAAGGTTTCAATGTATATTAATTAATTATTACGGGGCTATGTTAAGTCATTGGCTTATGCTGACAAATCAGCAAATCTTGAAGCATTGGAAGCCAATATTCAAGCCACCATATGGCGAGTTTTATAAGAAAAAGTAATCAAATCGAATTAACCATATAACTCGTAGTCTCGGCGGAGATATGCTGAAAATCATATTTAAAAAATAAATACTATGAAATTATCTACAAGATTACAATAAAAAACTTACACTTCAACAATATTTCTGCCGAATTCTCAAGTTTTAAAAAAACACATTATGTGTAATGTGTATTATGTGTATGTATTATGTGTATGTCTTAGAATGTGCTAACACTAGGAATGCAGCTTTGTTCATAAAAACGTCCATGTTTTCAAACATCGATCTATGTTTATATGTTGTTTTTCCATTGTTTTATTTTTCTATTATTTAATAATTAAATATGAAATCAGAAATAGAGCAACGGCGAAAAAGTGTTAACGCTGTAAATATTAACTACCCGGTGGCGAAGGTCAAAGTCAATCATCGTGACAAACGCTATATATGGTAAATTATAATATACCACAAATAAAAAAATTTCTGACCATGGATAATAACTATATTTTTTTGATGCGTTATGGTGGCCTAACTTCAAAACTCATCAGCATTTCAAATTCTGTGGATAAGTTTTTTTTCGAATTTTTTTATTAAATGTGAGATTTTTGAAGAGGCTGCTTCATATATGTTATGATAATCTTGAAATGATTTATTCGCATTATTTTTTTTTTTCAAAACTAGATACCTTGACTTTATTATGCTTTATTTTAATTCGATTATATGCAAGTTTGCGAAAAAATAGTGCAACTGGTAAATATTTGCTGCTTTCTATTTTTTGTGAATTTTTTAAAATCAAAAATATCATAATTTAAAAAAAGTTCAATAACTCCAAAAATATGGGTTAAATTAAAAAATTATATCAGAATGACTTAAAGCTGGTATAATTTAGAAATTTTTAACCTGTGTCTTAACGAAATCGAATGACTTATTTCAAGGTTATCATAAGATGTGTGAAACAGCCTCTTAAAAACTCTTACATTTTAGAAAAAAAATCTAAAAAAAATTTATCCATAGAATCTGAAATGCTAATGATTTTTGAAGTTAGGCGGCCATAGCGCATCAAAGAATATATTAAATATCAAAAGTATTTTTGCTTGTTGCATAGTGTTATTATTAACATACGACAAATTTTCTTTGGTTTCGGACACGAGTTTTTTAATTTTTATAGGTGACAAATCAACCTTTATATTCCAGGCGTCCGCTTATTATTGAGACCTAACAGACAATATCACTAAAATTAGTTAGTGTTTTATTCGTTAACGGTGAAGCAGACCAAAATCTGCATCGCTAAACATTTAGTTGACTCACAAAGTATAATGTCGCAAAGTTTCGGCATGTAGCTGTTTCATAGCAGACTATGCCGCTTACCTTCCGCGTATTATTATGGTGAAATTTAATGATAATAAAAATACCATTGTGACAAAGTCGATCAAATACGCCTCCAGCTAGTTAAACTAGTTACGCTAAAGATTTATTTAAATAAACACAAGTTTACAAAGAACGATGTCGCAGTTTTTCAATTTGGACGTCTATACATCGATATATCGTTTACATTCCTAGTTAACACGTGACTTTCAATACATCTAGATTTTCATAAACGAATGCCTGAGTAAAATGATGCAATTAAATGTAGGAGGAATATTCTAAGACAAGACAGGCATGGACAGTAGATGTGGTGGTCGACCTATAAGCAACTTTAAACACTTAAAATATGTTTTGTATACGCAAATTGCAAATTTACGCAAAGCCTTCGTTATAAAAATTCGAATTAATTAAATTTAAAAATTAGAACATAACCCCCTTCAAAAAAGAAATAAAAGCCTTTTAACTAAACAACATTTCATTTTCACTCTTTCGCAAAAAAAAATAAAACTTTTAAAATAAATAATGAAAAGTTTTTCTCCATCAACAATTTTACTTTTAAGGTCTTCTTCCGATTGGTTTTCTCTTTGTATTATTTATGGCATTTTGGCAACAATTATTGTTGTTTGTCAGATTTTTATTTTTTTTGTTTGGTTTACCTTGTTAGTGTTTTTGGCTCTTTTGGTATTGTTACGGTTGCTTTCGGAGAAAAGAGGAAACACTTTTCTCCCACCCACAACTGCTACGATAAAACAAATCAGAAAATGCAAATGTACTTCTATTTAAGTTGAAATACTTAAAATACTGAAAAAAGGAAAATAAAAAAATTGTAAAAAAATGCAAATTTTCTTGTATTTTTGCGTTTTTTTGTTAAACCTAAGAACATTTAATGTGTTCGAATTCTATATGGTCTATATGTTTTATGCCAAGAGTATGTAGATGAGTATCGGAGTGATTGCGTTGTTTTATGTAAATTTTATTTTTGGTTTTCATTATTGTTGTTGTCGGTATTTTTATTTTATTCTCTTCTTAACACATTTAAAGCTAAAAGAAATGAAGAAAAAACCTTTTAACCCAGAAACAAATAATAAAGATTTTGGTTTATACGAATTCTGTTTAGCCTTCAAAATAAAAATAATAACCAAGAATGACAAGAGAGATTTTCAAGTCCTTTTGTTTTGGATTATAATGCCTACACAGAGAGAAGCAATGATGTCATATATTTTTTAACAACATATATACATACAAGTAAATTTGTTTTATCTAACGAGACATATTCAAATTTTATTATAAAAATTATTCATAATGATCCCATTAGGATATTTTAATAAATGTATGCCATGATTGTACTGCTGTAGCAATGCAAAAGGGGAATTTTGTCTTTTAAATTGCTGAGTATCATTAAAGCAAAGGAAATTTTTTCTCCAAACGGCCTTAGTATAATACTTGCTAATAGATTTAGAGTTTGTCCATCATTGAAATATCAAATAACTTGCAATACTACAAATTTAAATCAGAATATCTAATATCTTTTTATTTTAGTATTCTAAAGTTTTAACTAAAATTATTTAAAATTTAATAATAAAAACTTATGCCAATTATTTCACTCATTATAATATATTTCTTTAATAGCTAAATCACGGTGCACAGTACGTTGACCGATAGATAAAAACCAAGAAATCACTCATAACAGATTTTCACAAAACACATATTTTTTTAAAGCTAATTATCTGCTTAACATAACACTTAACGATTTTTCTCGACTACTCTTCGATATTATCTCGGGAGGGTGCTAAACACAACTAATTTATATGAAAGAATACAATAATTAAAAATTGGATTTTAGGTGCTTCAGAAAAATAGCATTCATTTAAGAAATTTTTAGAAATTTGGTTTTTTAATTAGTTTGGACTACTAAAAATAAAATAGAAGAAAAAAATTTTCAAAATTTATTTATTGTTTTTATTTTTTATTGCTATGAAAAAAGCATTTATTGCAATTAAAGTTTTAAATTTATCAAAACTTTAAAGGAGTAATATTTAAGAAAACATAAAATCGGCATTCTTTATTTATATTTTTGATACTGTATAATCTATTCTATAAAATAAATAAATAAATAAATAAATAAATAAATAAAATAAAAATTGAAATTTTTAAAAAATATTAATTCGAGAATTTTAAAAAAAAAATGTTTATTTTAAATAGCTTAAGACAAATATAGAAGTCAAAATAATTTGGATAATCATTGTATATATATCGGGTGATTTTTTTATTAATTTTCTTTTAGGCAACACAGTTTTTGGCAGCTCAACTGTTTTCGCGTATCATGTTACTAAGTTGTGATCATGGCAGACTTAATTTCATTCAGTATACTGTAGATTATAGTTTAGATATCATTTCGGTATATGTCTGCAATTTTAAAAGAAGAATCAGTAAATTAGTAAAAATCGGTGGCGATATCCCAGCTAATGTGTATTAAAAAACGAAAAGGAAAAATTTTACGAAATGAAGTTAGGGACGATTCTGCTCTAACAGGACAACAATCTTTAACACATTACGCATTGTAAGTTCATTTTTTGAAAGTAATAAAACCCAAATAATGTAAAGTTTGTTGAGATGATCAAATTTGAATTCTATTGACAAAATATCACCAGTTAGAGGCACTAAAATATTTTTAAATAGTAAAACTAGAACAATAAATTTGTCCAAGAGGATACAGGTTAAGTAAACAAGTATACCTTCAGAAACATTAGGCAAGTTGGTCAATAGTACACCGAAACGACTTTGAGTTGTCAATAAAAATAAAAGAGGTGCATGAAACAAATAATAAGTAGTTACAATTTAATGTAGGAATTGATTTAATCTAATCTGTTTGATATTTATACTTTATTTTGTCGCGTGCGAATTATTCTTTAATTTACAAAAAAGCCATAAAAATTATTTTTTTTCCATATTTCATATTTAGAATAAATTTTGGAATATCACAAGCGGTTCTTAATTCTTAGAAAATTGATCATATTCATTTAAATTTATACTTTATTTTTTCGCATAGCGTAAGCAATAAAATATGGCGTGACGTGAGTATATATTACCATATATGGAGCACATATAACACATTCACTTTCACAGATCGCCGCAGACCACTTTTAAAAGATTTTATCAATCAATATCAATATTTTCTGTTGACAACTAAAGCAGCGTGCTAAAAATTCTAAATTGATGTCTAAAACTTGCACTTAAACTCCGATAGAGATTATATTCTGACAAGAGTCTGAAAAGAGTTTAAAACCAGTTACCTCAAAAATTTATTTAAAAACTTAAAGACTATTATGATATGCTTAAGGTATTTAAATTTGCAAACAATCTAATATTATGAATATGTACACTAAGAGAAAAATTTGAATTTTTGTAAAATTTTTTAAAATTGTTACAAATTCTAAAAAAATTCTCATTAGTTATATTAATAGTAGTTGTACAACGCTTAAAAGTTGGCAGCTTTAGTCTACTCATGAACAGATTCAAATTGAATGAATTCCATTGTTAGTTCCGAAGACAAAATAATTGGAACTGTTTCTCTACAGACTCAATGATAACACTTTTACCTTTATTGGTTGGATCCCAGATTATTGAGCTATACTCCAGAATGTGTTACACAAAATGAGTGAATAATTTTCTTGTGATTTGGCCCAATGTTTTATAAATCTTAGGGCTATACGAGCTTTATTAACAGTCAAAGAAATATGTTTGATGAAATTTAGTTCAGTATCAAGTAGTGTACTAAGATATGAAAAAGCATGCAATCGGTTAAGTATTGAATTTATTGTCAGATGTATTTACATTTACATCATAATACGTTGTATTAGATTCTTCCTATAGCCATTAAGTATCTCAGTAGGCTATGAAGCTTCGACCCAGCTAACTCACCAAGGTTCGATAATATCGGGTAGGCCATTTAAAAGTTTAAATTTAAAAATACAATGCAGCTAAATTGGTTAGAAATTGTGTTAAATTAATTTTTTTGTTGTGAAGTAATAGTTCAATGGTTGTGAAAATAGTTCAAAAGTGTTCTTGGCGGCCAACTGACCCACCATTTTGGCTATCGAAACGGCCATCAAACATATGACGCAATAAATCGATTGTGGCATAAGATGTGTGACAAGCTGCTCCATCCTATTGAAACCAAACAATGTTCACATCAATAACATCATGGTGCGATAGTCGTCGCAATTTACCGTAATGGTTACGAAATATGAAATATGAGTTAGTGATGCCTCCGCTCCACAAGCCTCACCAAACATTGGCTTCTGTAAGACCACGTTTGGGTTTACTGAGTGGCAAATACGGAAATTTTGCTTAAAAATTTACCCACCAAGAAAGTGAGCTTCATACGAAAAGAAGATTTTTTTTAGCAAAATCGATATCGACAAAATCGTGCTTTGTATGGCATCATACCTAAATCTTTTCGCAAAATTCGAAGTAAACTGGTGCCTAAAGTGTTTAATTCTTAAGAACGATGACGAATTGGTATTGATGAATTCTCAGTTGCTATTTCTGACCAGTTGTCTTTATTTGAGAAATAAATTGCCAAAAATCCCAATCCTAAGCTGATGCGTGAAATGTTCGCTTCTTAAAAACGATGACGGGTTAATGTTGATGGATTCTCACGCACACTATCAGCCACAGTCTCGATATTTTTGGGTGTGCGCACTATACGAGCACGCTTACGTCTTGGGCCACCAACTATGAAAACAGTTTCCCGAACTTTAGAAATAAACTTGCGTATACCGAGCACTGTTGATCCTTCTCTGCGACCAAATTTTGTACGACATTTTCGTGCAATTTCCGGTCAATAGTCTCTGTTCTCTCTTAGTGGATCAAGCGTAAATCGCTTCATTTCATTCAGAGAAGATAATATACTGAATTTTATGACAGAATAGAATGACATAAGTATTGCCATATTCGAAATAACCGCTGGCTCAAATTTAAACCGATAGATAGCCCACCCGATATGTAGTTGTCAAGGAATCTGTTTCTTTTGGCAGCTAAGACAATACATTGGCAGATGATGATGAAAGACTGTATATTCCAGACCGTGACATAGTTTAGAGAGTCCAAATCCATTTGCATTTTTACCCGATTTCCAATTACTACCACCAGCAACCTCAATATATTTCTTCTACTACGAGCTATAAGTTGCTTTGTAAATTTCTCATTGAAAGAAGGCTACATTTACATTAGGATGGCTTAGTGTAGTGGTTGGAGTGCACGCATAACAACACAAGCGAGCCAGGTTCGAGCTCTAGCAGAGCATGACGAAATAATTGAATTATAGTTTCGTTTCGAGTGTTTAATAAAGAGGCTTCAACTTTTCCTCCAGACAACTACATCTAAATAAATAATGTAGAAGACCCCCTGATCTTCCAGCCTCCCTCTGGCGATTATGAGAAGCATCAGACGAATGATTAAGAAAAAACGCCACCTGCTGGAAAAAAATTGGAATGCTAAAGTAAAGATCACTGCCAATTAGTACGGATATTCCCCAGTACTACACAATCAATAGGGAGGTGGCTACAGTGGATTAATCATCTACTTAGCTTGAAAAATCAACTTGATTAATGAAACTGAAACAAAGCAATGAATGTGCTACCTAGAGAAGTGACGGAGAAAAAAAGTCATTTACATTAACTACCAGATTACGCCATCTATTTTGGGCCCTTTGAAGAGAGAGTCCCAAGATAATACTTTTCATTAAAAATAAATAAATAAATAAATAAAATCTTAAATTATTAAAAACTTACTAAACGAATTGAATATATGAGCTTGTTTTATAAATATTTAAAAATTTAAAACTGTTTCTGATACATAAATTAAAACCTTAAAATATTGTGAATATTTTCATTTCCCCTTCTGCCAATTTATTTTTAATATTAACTATTTTATTTAGACACAATTGAGTGTCTTGCAACAGACAGATTATTAAAAATTTAAATAAAGAAACTGCTTGTTTGATATGTACCTCTAACAATGACTTTGAATGACAAGCTTATACCTCATAAAAACTAGTTGCAGACTTGTGCACCAAATTCTATTCAACAACTCTATGTCCTTAAAAAATCTTCTATAAGAGATCAAACACTGCATATAAATAACTGCTAAAATCCTTAAAAAAATAGATGTTTCCATAAAACTTATTAAAATTCCAAGCAGCAGTATATTACTGAAATCTCTATGTATGCATATCGATGTACTGATGATATTATACTGTATGATGTAGGGTAAAAATAAAGAGAGAGAACAACAACAATATGAAAATATTTAAATTTTGTTTTTTTTTTATTTTTTGCTTTGCCATAGGATGAATACAAAAACTATTACTACAGAAACAGAGTAGATATCCAACTAATACTTATAATAGAAAACAATTTGAAAAATTGAAAATAAGAAAAAAATTAACGCAGCAGAATATGCTAAAACAACTCGATAAGAATAAGAAAGGCGTCACCATCACCTTTGCAGTATAATGCTGAAAACATGAAATAAAAACAAAAAAATAAAAATTGAAGAAGAATATGGTTTTTAACAAATAAGTTTTAGAAAAAGTTCATGACATACACACGTACAGTCTCTATTTTATAAAGTTAACAAGCACATTTAGAAAAAAAGTAAAAATAAAATAAAGAGGCATTGAAAGTGTGTTTTGCCTTACAAATGAATTTCAATGAAAATTTAACAAGAAAAGTGAAAAGAACAACAACATTCTCATCACCAACACCAGCGTCATCATCATTATCTTTAACGTCGTCGTCATCGTTGTCGTCCTCATTCATATCCTCCTACCACACTTTAGCATTGGCAACAACACTGACAACCAATACAGGCACAAATGTTAAAACTAAAACACCAACAATCCAAACAGTTACAGCAAAAGTTTCAACAGCATCAGTATCAGCATCAGTTGGCAACTACAACGATAGCATCAGAAAAAAATTTCTCTCATTTTATTTTACATCCTGCCCCCTACCATTTCTTACCATATACGAATCCTTCTCAATGTCTACGTCATCACCGCATAACAAGAAAATTACTCAACTTAACTGCTCTATGGGGATGTGGTGGAAAACAAGAAAAACTTTTGCAGCAAATAAAAAACCAGCAACAACAACAACAAAAACAACGATATCAAAACATGAACAGAAACAGCACCTACAGCCAGCACCAACAAAAAGAACAGCAAAAGCAGATGCCAAAGGAGAGGTGATGCTACCGGCACTTACATCAATGTCATCACAACACATACACATACTAACGAGGAGTCGAGTAAATATAATGGACAAAAATGTTGAAACTATAAAAGTAACAGAAAAACCGGAATCTACAGCAGTGGCAAAAACTATAACATATAATAGAAACAAACCGCTATCATTATCACCACTACTACAACTTAAACGGCAACCAGAAAAACGTCTGCCACTATTAATAACAACATCGACCACAACAGCAAGAGCAACGACAGCAGCAACATCAACAGCAACACCAGCAATATATTTTCCAATAACGGACTCTGCAGCTGAAAAAACGTGTAGAAAAAAATGTTTAAGCATTAAAATGCCCTTAAGACATTTAATACTAACAATAATGGCTGTTGTTTTTAGCCTCGGTGAGTATTATAATAATAATTTATAATAAATATCTATTTGCGTTTGTGGAGGGGTGAAAAGAATATGTGTTCGACGAACTAAATAGCATGTTTAGATACAATTTGCACTTTTATTTATTAAATATAATCAAATGCTTATTATGCATAATTTACTACCATTATTAACTTGGCACGTAGAGGTGGTTCATACATTAAAAGCACGAATACATGGTGTGATTTTGCATAACATTTTATTAAAACAACGGAAAAAGCCATCATCAAAGTTGATACTTAATTAATAGCATGTTCACACGCTAGCGGCAATGACTTTGTTCGCTGCTCCAATTACCCTGTTTACATTGAACTTGGTTTTTCTGGTTCCTCTTTTCCTTCTTGATATTGGGTTGAAAATTAAGGTGAAGGTTTGCTTTTTGGTTTTTAATCGACCAATAGACTTAAGTGTTATAAAAGTCTAAGACATAAAATTTTAAAGGGTGGTCCGATAAAAATGCACGATGTTAATTGTGGGTCACACCTAAACGCCAAGTGTTATGCTCAACTTAATTTGACATTTTTTTGTTTCAGTGTTTGACAAATTCAACCATGCAGAGGTACACAATTGAGCAGAAGTTTAAGATTGTTGAAGCCTTTTACGAAAATGAGCGTTTAAATCAAAATGCATTTCGTGCACTTTGATCATTTTTTGATTTTTTTGATCAGCATATTCGACCAAAGGTGTCCACAATCCGGATAATTGTGCGCAAATTTCAGCAAATCGGGTCTGTACGAAACGTGGAAACACCTGTGCATATTCGCTAGTTCATTCCGCTGTAAAGATTGCTGTTGTTCACTATCACGAGATGATAACGGAGTTCTTGTGGCCACAAATTGAGCATATGGATTTGGACGATATGTGGTTATAACAAGATGGTGCACCTAGCCATATAGCCAACGAAAAAATGGCTCTTTTGCGTGAGAAATTCAATGGCGATGTTAATTAGCCGCCACGATCATGTGATTTGATACCGTTGGACCTTTTTCTTTAGGGATATTTAAAAGAAAAAGTGTACGTCAATAAGCCGAGAACAATTCATGAGCTGAAGAATGAGATAATTATGATAATTAGGGACATTGAACCTTAATTATGTCTCAGATTCATTGCAAATATGTACAGATGGATAGAGGTATGCTACCAAAGACGAGTCAAGAATTTGTCCGATATTTTATTTCGCATATAATAAAAAATGTCAAGATTATTCTGTAAAAACCTTATGTTTTATTTACAATTAACATAATGCGTTTTGGTTAGACCGCCCTATATATCTATTGCGTATGTTATCGAAATTTTTTATTCATTTAGTAGGCCTGTTAATACCGTTGTCAAATATCTGCGGAGTTTCGCTGGGTGAAGCCCATCCGAAATATCTTTGCATAGACTTGTGACTTAAGAAAACTCCACTAAAAAACACTAACGCTGTCAAATCGCACGATTTCGGCGGCTACTTCATATTACCTCCATCCTTCAAATTGCTCGAGCAGAATGTCTAATGTAGCTTAAGCTATTTTACATGTAGCACCATCTTCTTAAAACTACATGACGTTTATTTCCATATCATACAGACTGCAAAAAGTTTGTAGTCAGCGTCACATAGCTCTCGCTGTCAAAATCCTTTTTAAAGATATATGGACCGACGGCGCCACCAGTCCAAATTCCACAACAGGCAGTGATATTTTGGGGAGACATTGGAAGCTTTTGGATATCTTATGAATTAGTATCGTTCCAAATTCGACAATTTTATTCGTCGACACGCACATTTACCTAATGAAGGCCCTCATAGCTGAAGGCGATTTTTCGATAAAAGTTAAGTTCAGCTCCAGGCCCTATTCAGTTTTCACATATAGTTGTATATGGTCCTTTATTTTTAGCTACTGGGTCAAACATTGTATGGGTGCAGTTCCATGTCATGATGTAAAATTTCGTATAGCCTACGAAATTCTGAGATTTTTTGGGTGTCGCGAAATTGACTGCTTTAGACCAAACTTCTTTCGTACAATGGCAATTTTTTTGTAAGACCTTCAGTTGCGTCGACCAGCTTATCGATCACTCTGTGAATAATCTCTCGTCACGTACAATAAATTAAATGTCAAGAATTGTGCTGTTAGCCTTTGACACTTATATATTAAAAAATTGGGAATTGGAAATTTTAACTGTGGAACCCTACACTCTTGAACAAAGAATTTCAATTGTGAAAATTTAATATCAAAATGGTGAAAATTTTACTGTATCACTTCGTAAAATTCGAGCAGCTTTTTCTTGTAATCAAGCTCCTTCTGAGACCGCTGTGCGTAATTTAATCGCTATATTCGAGGCTCATGGTACTGATAATAGTTCAAAACAATACGCTCGTAGTGGCCGTAGTGACGCAAACATAACCGCTGTACAGCAAAGTTTTCAGATTCAGCCTAGAACATCAACTCGTCGAAGTTGGAAACAATTAGGCATCACCAGAGGAACTTTACGCAATATTTTGCATAGATCTTCATTTTCACGCTTATGAAGTTCAAGAATTAAAGCCAGACGAGCATTGTTTGCGTCGAACGTTTCTGAATTGGCTGTTTGAAAAACTAAACGAAAACATCGCATTTTTCAACAAAACTATCTTTAGCGATGAGTCCCATTTTTGCATATGGGCCTGACAAGATCCACAAAGAGTCTTCGAAAAACCATTACATCCTAAGAAAGTGACCGTAAGGTGCGGCTTGCAGTTAGGCGGAATCACTAGCCCGTATTTTTTCGGAAATGTGCAAGAAAACGCCGTCATCGTGGATTCTCTGCTCTGCCAAACCATGATAACCAATTTTTTGTTGCCACTATTGTCCAATGTTCACATCAGTGACCTTTGATATCAGGAGGATGGCCCCAAAAGCCACACAGCCAGCCAAACAACTCAGTTATTGCATGAGATATTTTCCGGTCGCGTAATTTTACGATTTGGCGATGTCAATTGTCGTTCTTCTGATTTAACGGCGCTGAATTATTTCTTTGGGGCGATTTGAAAGACCGGGTTTACGTGACCAAACCGCAAACTACTTACACTCTGATTGGTTTGAATAAAACTGAATTTGTCAAAAATAAAAAAATGTGTTTTTAAGCCAATTTACTTCCTACCCTCAAATTTGGCCACCTTAATATTCCACTAATAAGAAAAATTACTCTTTGCGGGTCACACCTATATTCTAGGGCATTCCGTATGGTCGAGTGGGAAAGTCAAAAGATTTTACGAAGTCTATGAAAGCCAGATGTAATAGATATTTCCATTCGACTAACTTTTGGGCGATAACTCTTAAAGTGTTTATTTGGTCCGGTTCTGGTTCTGGTTCTGGTTCTGGTTCTAGAACTGACGTAAGCCTGCTTATGATAATGTGTGCCTTAACTTTTTTCACCATAGAGCATAATTTCTCTCCCCCTTATTTTCTGAATTTTTACGATGATTCCTTCTTTCTGCTCATCGTTCAGTTACTCTGTTCTCCAAAAATCTTCTATAATGCGGGAAATTATATGAGCACTAATGTATGTTGGTATCTGCCTGCAGAATTTCTGCTGCGGTGTTGTCTATGCCCAGAGTCTTGTTGCTTTGTAGTGTCTAGATTGCACTAATAATTTTTAACACTGATGGTATGTCTGATGACCACCGATTTATCTTATTCAGCTGTATGGACTGTGCAATCACATATATTCTAAGCAGACTGTGTAGGTTCCTCTATTATTTTCATCGTTCGTCCATAGTTTTGACTGCTCTGGTCTCGACGTTATATTTTCATCGAAGCTATTACCTTGGTAAAGACAATAGTTCTATTAGTTATGCTTTCCGTTATCCGTTGTAAATCACTGGTACGGTTTGTATCAGCCGCAGTTTGTGTTTCTTTTACCAGAGAGATAAAAAGCAAACATTGTTTTAATATTTTTTTTCCATAATAATAATTTCTCACCTAACATGAGCTGCAATCTTTTTACTTCCTTTATCTTTCGGGGTATTTAAATATTCAATAGGCAGCAATAGTTAAATGACTCTAATTATCACTTTCGTGAACTTGAACTGGATATTTTTCATTTGAAAACTTTAGGGTATGTAACATATATTCTGTTTTGGTTGGCTATATTTAGGGTCTTACAAAACCAGACTTAACACCAGGGTTGGTAAAAACTCGTGTTTTATTGGGTAGCATTGGGTTTTATAGCTGCTTCCAAATTTCGTTCATTTCGACAATATTTTTTATTGGTTCATAATTCATAATTCATAATGCAATTTCACGCTTTTAGTGTGATCAAGGCGGCATTGTGTACTAGAAGCTGTGATAAAGTTTGCCTATATTCTTCAAAGCCGTATTCTTCAAACATTGATCCTTCTAATTATTGGCTGTTTCGACGGCGAGAATATCCTTTGCCATGCCACCGAGCCATTTCTTTTGAAGAAATATAAAATTGGCTTCAAAGTGGATCACCGCAAAAGACGAGAAGTTTTTCTGAGACGGGATTCGGACATTGGCTCAGAGGTGGGGAAAAGATGTAAAGCATCTATTGCTTTTATTTCAGTTTCTTTAATCAATTTTGATCTTTAAAGCTAAGTAGATGATTAATCCGCTGTAGTTTCCTCCATATTAATTTTTGGCGTAGTGGTGAAGATCTTTACTAATTGGCTGTGATCTTTAATTTATTATTGTATTTTCCCAGTTGGTGGCGTGTTTTTCCTGATCTTTTGTCTGATGTTTGTCATCATCGTCAGAGAGGCTTTTTCTTTATTTTTTAGATGGAGTTCTCTGGAGGGAAGTTTAAGCCAATTTATTAAACATTCGAATCCACAATTAAATATTTCTTCCTCATGTCCTCTGCTGGGGCTCGAACCTGTGTTGTTTACGTTGTTATGCGTGCGCTCTAACCACTATAGATACCATGCCTCCCCCAGCAGTGATTTGATAAATTAAATGAAATAATTTGTACTACCAAAACGTACATTTTAATTACATTCTTAAAATAAATTTAATAAAACCCATCCGTTGGTTGGTTTTATTGGATTACCCAGTGGGTTGCCAACACTACTTAACACACCACAATTTTCATTCTGTTTATTCGCAGTTAACTACACGTAATAGCAAAGTGTTCGTTTCCATAGCTTTAAATGTGCAATACATGGTAAAATCGTTAAATCCATTCCTTCTACATCAAACCATAAACAAAAGCATTCTAAATGAAATGCTTTCAAGTAATTTCCTCTGTTCAAATTAATCTCCACATAAGTAGTAAGTATATGCCTTTTAACTTACTTCCGCATTGTGTATTTGCTTTATTTCAAAAGCTATCAGCTACAATATCAAAACTCAAAACTCATAGTAGCAAACTGGGAGCAAGTTTTCGCTAACTCTTTCTTCTTCAGAGATTACGATATGTACTTATATTTAAAACTATGGTACTTTTCAAACAAACTTTTTCAAGCATTGTTATCAAGCATTGTTATCAACCAACAAAGATTTTTTCTTTTTTTTAATGGAACTTATTACAATGGCAATGACTTTATGTAAATGGACCAAAAAAAACTATACTATTTTTCTTGTCCATATAGTGCTTTTTAAATTTTCCATTATTTCTGTAAAAGCCCAAAAGGGCATTAGATAAAATTCACCTGAGACAAAATTCACCATTGCCATATTATGGATTTTTATATGTATGTTTTTGCTTTCTTGATTATTATAATTTTGGATTGTCCTGAAACTGTTTTTCTAAGTTTTGTTATGACATTCAACAACATAGGATTGTACAAGAATAGCCATAAAGGGAAAATAAAACAATAAAGAGTATTGTGATCTCAAACGCTTGGAGCATAGCTGGTTTCTCCTACCCCTTGTGCATAACTAATTTTGCGTGTGTTGACACAACTGTCTTAAACACTTTGCTTCCAGCTCTGGTGGCTGGAGATATATGTACAAACAATATTTACAGACATTTATAAGTCTGTATGTTTTTCTGATTTTATGTGTTGGAGCATAACCTGCAGTTATATTGTTGTTATTTTATTATAATTAAAATTATTTTATTCTTTTAATTTTCTTCTAATCCTCGTTGAAAAATTTTAATATATGATGAGAGTTAACTATGAATATTTTATTAGGCGGATTAGACTTTAATTGTATTACATATTAATTTAAATTTAGTTTCTATTCTCTTAATTGATTCAATAATCAAAATCTTGTATAGGGTGGGCAAATTAAAATTTTAAGTATAAACCAGCTGTTAATTCAAATCTGGCAATACTTATGTCATTCTATTCTGTATATTATCTACACTGAACTAAATGAATCGATTTACGCTTGAGCAACGTTGGGATTTATTGAAAATTTATATCCAAAATAAAGACAAAACAAAAAAATCTTATTTTCATTTTGGTGGTTAATAAGCAATATTTCCGTATTTGTGGCTCAGAAGACGCAAACGTGGTTTTACAGAAGCCAATGCACCCATTACCACTCTTTAATGCGCTGCTTAATTGTGTACCATGGTTGAATTTGTCAAACACTGAAAGAAAGTAATGTCAAATTAATTTGGGCAAAGTTCTGACATTTAGGTGTGACTCACAATTAATATCGTGCATTATGGTCGAACCACCCCTTAGTATCAACAGAACAAAAAAATACACGCCAGGATGCTATAATAAGTAGATCGAATTAAATACCATACCGTCAATTATGAATGCCTTTGCAATTTTTAGTACGCTTTCCAGAAACTCCAAATATACTTTGAAGCAGAAGCTCATAAGTGAGAGTTGTATTCCACTTTAGTTCGGATAAGTCTTGTAAATATAAAGAAAGGTCGGAAAAGTTAAATAATTCTTGTACTGTTTTAAATAACTAAGACATCTTAATGCCTCTTTCGGCACTCGAAAAGTGTGTTCGATCTAACTGGCATCAGAATAAATTCTCATGCTCAGAACGTTAAGAGCACCTATCTTCATAAAAAACAATTAAGCACAGAATAATTTACAGCTCTGTCATTACGATAATAAAACCAATACTGCCATATGCTGCCTTGGCGTGGTAGTTTTCAATAGAACAGAACGAGTCGCGAGCTTTAGAGGGTAGGTTATAGCGCCTGAATTTTTTTGTCAATCCTGTGTGCGGCAAATACGTGACCAAAACTTGCTATTAGGCTAATCGTGCACATACACCATTAAACATTTCAGGGATGGAGAAGGCATGTAAAAGTGCTCTTAAATTGTCAGGTGTCTCAGCTTTAATGGTTAGCGAAAATATTCCTCTCATTTGATGGCGACCTCCTTGTTACGATAAAATAATTTGTAATTGAATGATATAATAATATATAGTTGGACCAATTCTGGTGGTGTAATCCAGATTGACCGGCGTTGAAGCTGGAACCAGTGTGGTTGATCCAATTTCTAAGTGCTTTGCCCACGGGCTACTTTTCTTTTTTAAACCGAGAAATTTACGTCATCTTCACTAGCAATAGGGAATGTCTGAGGAAAAAATTGAATGTTTTGAGTATTAATCTGATGTCAGATAGTCCAGCAGCCTTAGGGGCTTTGTCATTCTTAACAATAGCGTTACTCTATTTTGGTCATGAGGGTTATCCTGGGAGCGAAATTACTGACATTTAGCGAAAGAGGCAGCCCGACAGGTTTTTATTAGGCCTGAGCCATTTTTCGGTGTACCTGGGAGAGCATTGACTCCTTAAGTGAGGGAGAATTCGGTCGACTAATTCAAAAGGAAATTGCTGCTTAATAAGAGTGAACTCTCCTCAATCCCCAAGATGTTCGTTCTATGATTAAAGAAATATGAATGATAAATGTTGCTTTCATCTGAAAAAGAGTAGATAGGATTGAAAATAAGAAGGAGTTTGTCTTAGATAAGTATTAGAAATAAAGTAGAAGAAAGAACAAAGCCTTGTGGTTCCTTTGAACTCATCGGATAAGATCCCGTCTATAGCCATTAAAATAGTGCGATCTCTGAGCAAGTTTGATATAAATCGAGAGAAGTGACTACGTACACCAAGAGCAATTAGTTTCGATATGAGCGCTCCGTACCAAACTTCGTCAAGCACATTGAGCAGCAACCTACTGAATAATTTTATTTCACTTCTAGGATAGTAGATCAAAAATCGGATCCAGTACTGACAATCGTTCAGCAAATGGTTGGACAAATTGGTGATCATATATTCTTTCCATAACTTTAGAGGGTGCAAAGCAAACTTCTATAGAGCGGTAGTTTTCTAGTTGCTAGCTTGTTTTGGCTAAAAAATATATTTTATAGTTGCTCTACGGTACATTTAATACAAAAACCACATAAAAAAAATCTGATTCACAAAAAAAAATTAAAAAATACAACAGACATAACGAAATAAGTTTGGTGCTTATCATATCTATAATTAATTACAATCTGCTAGTTCAAAAAACCGACAAGCCGGCTACCTGGCGAGTAAGTCCAATTCGAATGCATTGAATTTAGTGGTGGTAACCGTTTCCTCAGTTTGGCTCTTGTTTTCGAGATATACCGTTATTTCGAAAATGGAGGTGGTTGCGCAACATATATTCGCGTAACCTAAAATCAGTTTATTAAATAAACTAAAAAAACGAAATTTCGCAAGACAAAACTTTTTTTAATCTACGCAGTCGTGTTAGAAATAAATTTTATTTTTTTTTTTTTTGCAAAAAACAATGCTATCAAGTTAGTATATACGCAAGTACGATAAATGATATTTTATTAGTGCATAAGAAATATCACACATACGTATGTAGGTAAGTACATAAGTTGGCAGCTAAATAGCAATCCTAGGATTGATAACATACCACATTCATAATCCAAATATTTTTTTTTATTTCTTACAAATTTTGGTATGTTACACATAAACGAATTTTAACATTTTCTCAATATATTACTCAATGAATTTTTATCCAATAAATAGTATTTAAATTGTGAAAATTTTAGATATTACTTGATTGCATTAGAAAGTTTCAAAGTGATTTTTAATCTCTTATAATAAAAATATTAAAAATGACTGTAAGCACTTGGTATTTAAAGAGAACACTTGCTAACAAAAGTCATTATAATCACGTAGATGTATTTGAGAATACAAACGTAAAAAAAGAAAAACAAAATATAATTGCTATGAAGTAAACAAGTATGCAATGATTAAAGAATGTATGACCACATAGTCGTACGTGTAAATAGTGAAAATTATTAACAATATCCATGATAAAAACTTTTTATTAATTAAGTATTATTTTTTCAGTTTGTCTCCATTCATACTGGTATAAATATGCATTTTATTTTTATTAAAACAGAACATGTAAACATGTAAGCAAATATACCATTTTTTGTAACATAAAGTGAAATGAGTAATGGTAAGTGGTAAAGTAAGCTTTTGATACATTTGAATCATATTTCCTTTATATACTCTTATAGCATACAAACGAGGGCATTTTTTTCTATGGTTACTGTTAATGCATAAGCATAGTGTTGATACATGCAGTGAAAATTGCTGCCTACATTGTATGTATTTTGATCCTCAACCATTGTTGGAAGTTGAAGGTATTTTAAATGCGTTTTACTTTTGACAATTAATCTAGTATATTTTTGGACTTAAACGGCTCATATTGATATTTTTTTTTTTTTTTTTACTTTAAATGTTGCTCTCATAAAATGTTAATATGTAGCACTTTTTTTCTTAAAAAAAGAAAATACTTCTAAGAAAGAGAAGATATTTTAACTATTTTAGACGGTTAACAACATTAAATTAATGCTTAATTTGCGATTAACTCCACTTTTTAATTTTATTAGATAGTAATTGCAAAATACTATACTAACCCCTAAGTTGGTATATTATAATCAAAAAAAATATCTCAGATGGTTAGTATTAGAACTACTCGATAACAAAAATACATACTTTTAATTTTTAATTTCTATTTTCTCAGTTTTTTGTAGTATAGAGTTAATCGATAAGGCATTTGAAGCATTCAAAGATTATAATTTTTTTAAACGATACTATAATAATTATCATCTACCAGTGATGTAACTTTTTAGGTGTTGGTGGGACTAAACAATTTCATTTTGATATTCGTTTTTGGCATGAAAAATGTCAACATTTTGATAGAATAGAAATTTATATAAAAGCAACTGTTTACAATGTAACAACTGTTTTCGGAAAAGATAAAAAAATTTCGGATAAAACAACCATTTGAAAAACAAAATTACTGTTAATTGTGCAGCTCTCTAAAAACTTTTACTGTCAGTATACATAGTAAAATTTTTTGGATTTAATTCAAATCAATCCATATTTCTTTTTTCCACACAAGTAACCAAAATTAAAATTAAGAAAAAATTTCAACTCAGTATGTACCATATAAAGGGTCCGCCAAATAATTTTGTTTTTTTTAATGCTATAACAAAATTACTGAATATTTTCTCAAATTTCTTTTTATTATTTGAAAGTACAATCCTTCCGGTTAATAATGGAAAATAATAAATAATAATTAAATAAATAATAATTAAAATAATTTCATTCAAATCGGCTGGCCATGCAGTAGCCTACACGATCGGTCCAATTTTTAAGAATATTATAGATTGTGTGCAGCTTATTTCACCAATGGCTTCACGAATATTGTCCTTTAAAGCATCAATTGTCTCTGGCATGCGACAATTTTGCTTGTTTACATACCCGCCAAGATCAAAATGAGCTTCTTCTGAAAAGATGACATTTTTTGTCAAAATCAGTTCTTCTATAAGTCGATCGATCAAAGTAATGTCGCAATATCTCCCAGCGTTTTTCAAGTGTATACACAACCATATTCGTTCAGCGGAAGGATAAAACTAATTATCTATCAAATCAGACATGAGCTAAGTGTTACCATTCACGAGATAAACACTAGTTGAGAAAAAAACGTTAGATGGCGGACCCGATATATAAACGATTTAAAAAAGTGGAGCTTTTTCTACTTGTTTTTTTTTAACATTTAAACCTTAAAAAACAAAAATCTTGATAAACCGTAATTGCACAGATTTTCAAACAGGTGAATTACATTTACGAACACAAAAATACCACAAATATTTAAATAATGATTTAAAGGCATTTAAAAACCATTAATTTTATTTTATTGGAGGATAAAATTCAACATAAAATTTTTTCAAATTTTATCAAAACCAGATATTTAAAATGCTTATATTTTATTATTTAAATATTCATATGAATTAGAAATAAATAATAGACATTCAACACTAAATGCAAAAAATATTTTCACAATTTGAAAATGTAAAGGCAATATGAATTTAAAAATTTAATTAGATTTGCTTTGTATATAATCTATTTAACTTAAAAAAAACTTTTGCAATTTTCCTCTAAACGTTAAATATAAAATTAAACAAAAAATTTGAAAATATTCCCAAAGAGGTCGTTCTTTTATCCTTTTGTAGTACGATTGTGTTAATGAAAATTTAAGTGTATAAGTGACAAATTTGCTATACTGAGTGAAGACAGAGTTCAGCAAGACATTTTTGTTGAACCCCAAAAGCTGCTATTTTTCAAGCGCCTTTGTAATCCTTTGTATATGCTACAATATGATTTACTTTTCACATAGAACCATTATATATATTACAGAAAGTATACTTCATCCAAATCAGAATTCTTCGAATAAATATATGTAAAGCATATGTATCTACTAAATACTATAAAGTATTGTTACGTTTCAACTATTCGAAAGCGTTTGAAACCTGTTTTAATTGCATCAAAATAAAACAAATACCACTTTATTTTTCTTTAGCAGTTTTTACTTTCTCAATTTATTCATTCGCTTAATCTTAATACAGCAACTTGTTTAACTTGCACTTAATATTCGCTTATACAACACTTTTATTTACGCCTAAGCAAGACTTTACTTTATGACTGCAAAACGATAACTATATTGATGTAGGCAAAGCAGCCTCTTTGTATACCTAACTGCCTACAGTTATATGTCTCAAACGAACTCAAATCCTCTATTTTATGTCCGTTAATGTTAAACATGTAAGATTGTGTTACCTAAAGATGGTGGAGTTGGAAATGCCGTCAAACACACAAATCAGTACGGTATTACCAGGGCAACACATTAATAACCTTGACACAATAGACTAAAATTCAACAATTCCCAAAGGTACTGATGTGGTATACGTATCTTCTTTTTAGGCATTTTTATTTTCGTAACAATATATTAAAAAAAGAAACTACTGAGAAAATGTGAGCGAAGCCGATATTAAATGAGCTGTTGCGTTAGAAGTTTCTGAGATGCGTTTACTTAACTCATAATGCAAAACACCCTCGTTTATCACCATTAAAAATTTTTAAAAGTTTACCTTGATATATGTATTGCAAGTACAAGTAAAATTAGCAGCATTTACAGATCATGAAACCACATTATTTTAATATTTGTCACACCATATATTCAGGTATGTGACTATATAACCGTTTTGAAAATTAAAATCTATATTGAAAATGATTTAGATATGATGAATTTACCATAGATTGATTTCATCTTCCAGTTTTGTTTCATCCTGTATAATTCCTCTGCAGAATACAAACATAAGTATATATGTTTACAACAAATTGAAAGTTCTTTTAAAATTAATTTTTTAAATTTGAAAATCAAACCGTTTTTGCTAAATTTTTAAATAAATTTTTAAAATTTATTTTATACATTTTTGCTTCTTCATTTCTGTGTAATGACGTCTAAGTATGTTCGCATGTAAAACATTCTACGAGTATGTGGACCCGTTGAATATAACCTCCATTTGTATCAACACTCAGCTTAGCTTTTAAAAAATTTTGGAGGATTTTTTATACAATTCAGACTTTTTCTTTGCTATCTTTATACTACTTTTCATACATACATTGAAGTGGTTCCTTTTATTGTCCGACGATTGTTTAAAATTTTTGCAACAAATTTTTCTAGACGTACCTGGATCTATAATTTCTAAGTCATCTTTTCTTCTTTTGCCACTTACATTAGTCATATTTGTTCCATTTTGTTTTTAGTCTTCGGATGATGGCAAAGTACAAGTGAGTCTTTGATTTGCAGAAGATTTTACGTTCTTAATTTCGCTCGTAGATTGACAATTGTCCAAATGCGGCAATTCTGCTTGTTAACGAGTTCACTAAGGTGAAACTTTGCCTCGTCGCTGATGATAATGTTCTTTGTAAAGTCACCATACACTTCTGATTGTTTAACTAACCATTCGGTGTATTAACGGCCCTTGAGATGGTCAGTAGGTTTCAGCTCTTGAGTCATTTGAAACTTGTAAGCGTGTAAATTCAAATCTTTATTCAAAATTCGCATCAGTAATGTTCGTGAGATGTTCAGTAGTTGGGCACTAGGACTAGTCGAGGTTGACGCCTCCTCTTCCACACTATAGCAAACAACGGCAATGTTGGAACCACATATCGTCCAGGTCCATGTTCTTAAATTCTGGCCACAAGAAGTCCGTTATCATTTCGCGATAGCAAACAACATTCACGGTAATTGCTTAGCCGATCTCATTGTCTAATAAGTACTGCCCGATGATGCCACCAGCTCAGAACGAACTGGGCGAGCATGAACAGGTCTCTCCACATTTTACACAGACTCGGTTTGTTGAAATTTACGCACAATTCTCGTGATTATGGACACATTTGGTCGATTATTCTGACCCAAAAACACACAAAGTGCACGAAATGCATTTTGATTTTAACGGGCATTTTTGTAAATGGATTCTACAATCTCAGCTCGCTGCTTAACTGTGTATCTATCCATGGTTTAATTTGTCAAATACTGAAATAAAGAATATCAAATTAATTCCGGCAAAAACCTTAACGTTGAGGTATGACCAGCCTATACAAGTCAATGGAGCCCACACACACATTTGTCCTGCTCTCTCTTCTTTGTGTGATACATAGATTTGTTTATATGGGCCACTACCAGTTGCCACAAGTTTCTTATGTTAGTGACATAGTCCATATCTGAAGCAAGCACAATTTTTTTCTATGTTTGTATGTATATTTTGAACAAACAAATTTTTTCAATTCACATTTTTTTCCATCTTGCATTGGAAGACCCATGCTATTTATGTCCCTAACTATATATTTTACAGATTTTCGTTCAAAATTTTATTGTTTCTAGGGAAGCCTTTATATAATTTAGCATCTTCCTGGTAATAATTTCAATTGAAAAAAGTCTTAAAAATTTTTTCCTTTTAAACGTAATTCTAAACTGATGTACTCGTTTTTGATCACAAAGCAAAATGATTGATTTCTACTGAAAACAAAAGAGAATATGATATCGACAAGACAAAACAATTAAGCACACTCATCACATCTTTTATTTTTTTCAAATCCTTTTTGTGTCTTAATTGTTTTCCGTCACATACCTGATTGATTCATTTTTTTTAAATTTTTTCCCAAAGCTATACAAACTTTTGCTATAGAATTAGAACATCCAGTCAAATCATGACAAATTATTAAATTTGCTAAACTGTTGAGCTTGAGGTAGTCTCGGGTAGTAGCTGTTCGCTGGAAAGCTCATTTGTGTTAAAAGAGTATGTTTTGTTTTGCTACGATGGATCTACTATAGTAACAGAGTACTTAAATTTTTTGGCCATTTATAAACATCCATTCAGTCTGTTTTTGACTAGGCGTGGACTTTGTTCAAGTCGCCTGTTGCAGGACTGTTCTTATATTTGAATCTTCTGCGATTTTGATATTTAATAGATGATGGATATACGTAGGTAGCCAGTAAAATACACTGAACAATGCCTTTAATGGGGTGGTAACCAGTGCCAAATTTATCATAATCGCCATAGTTCTTATGATACAGGAGGCAGCCGATCTGAAAAATAAATTTGATTTCATAACACGTTCACTCATTCAGGGAGTAATTTTCGGATTAATTCCCCAGTTGAGACCAATTGCCTGTTTGCAGCATTATAATGCACTTGCTAAATTTACAGTTCATGCATTAGTGTTCAGGTTCCAATTAGGTTTGCTACTCGATATTGCTCCAAAATATTTGGCACTGTTTGACAGTGATAGGGAAACTCCGTAAAGAGTGGAAGTACGAACACGAGATCTCTACTGAGCTATTTTTAACTCTAGAAGTGCATCGGTAGTCTTTTCAACTAACAAAGCTGTTACTTTCTTTGACTTCTCTTTTTGCTTTTATTATATTTCTGTGTGCGTACGTATAGTATCTGTTGTTGACAAGCTAGTGCTATGCGCAAACGGGTACTGTTCTGAGTGAAGTGGAAAGAGGTGTTTTAAGCAGGAATATTAATCGAAATGACTAACAATGCATTTACTGTTAATTTTTAGATTTTCCGCATTACAAATTTGTTTTTAGAAAGTAGTTAAGTTACGGTTTTCTGAAACTAACCATAGCGACATGTAAGTAAACAATTGTCTAAAATCAATAGACAATGATGAGGAAAATTTTATGTACTCTCTTGTTGAGGAAACCTTGTATGAAACAATCAAAGAATTTTAATATTCTTTATTGTGCGATGAAGATGCATTGTTAACGAAAATAATGGAAAACCATATATGGTTGAATTTTATAATAAAAGTTAGGGCTGCGTTGATATTTTTGATATGATGTGCAGTGTTATATCAAGTTCTCGTAAGTCTAATCACTGATAGCTTTGTGTTATTAGTAGTTACATAATATCATGTTCACACATAAGCTTTAATCGCCAATTATGAGATTTTACGCAATAGAGGCCTAAATTGAGCTCAATTTAACATACAAAATCATAATTAATAGATTGCTCAATTAGTACTTAATTGTACAATTAATTAAATAAAATTTAAAATGCAACCCTGTGTGAATAGTGTCGAATGAAGAGTGATAGCTCTAGGTGAAGTATGTTCAGTGAGGAGTGGCAACTACATACAGTAAGAAAAATATGTAAATCATTATTATTATTAATCATTAGTTTTTAATAAAATAAACATTTAAAAATAAAATTTTTTATGTCATTTTATATAAGGCGGTTTTACAACTTGAAACAAACAAATCAGCAGCTTTAAAAACATTCTGTTTCGTAGAAAAATATTAACATTCAAGTAAATGAATTTGTTTAAGGTTGTATGAATAAGGATTTCTCCTACTGTTCAATGTCAGAAGAAATAAAATATAATCAAAATGAAAAATTTAAACAAAAATTTTGTATATTATATTTAAGTTTTTTCATTAAATTTAAATTATTTTTAACGCTCAAGTCTTACTAACTCTAAGTTCAATATTTTAAATTCACAAGCTTTTTAGGAACAATATGTGTCTTAGCATTTTCAGCTGTCAAATGCCAATTGAGTAACGTTAATTGAGCTATGTGTGAACAGTAAAGCTCAATTTAAAAATTAATTGACTCAATTAAAATATATGTATGAACAATATGTGTCATAACATTTTCAGCTGTCAAATGCTAATTGTGTAACATTAATTGCGCTATGTCTGAACAGTAAATAAAATAGCGCAATTTAAAAATTATTGACTCAATTAGAATATATGTATGAACAATATGTTTCATAATATTTTCAGCTGTCAAATGCTAATTGTGTAACATTAATTGCGCTATGAGTGAACACTAAATACAATAGCTCAATTTAAAAATTAATTGACTCAATTAAAACGTATGTATGAACATGATATTATTTATTCACATATAATGTGTTTAAAAAACGCATTATCTCGCCGAAATTTTCTAAATAAATTACATGTTGATTCGTTCAGCCACACATTACAAACCGAGATATAAACTAAATATTAAAAGTAGTCAAAAAAAAACTGTAAATTAAGATTTCTAGCTTCCGCAATTATAAAAAACATTAAATGTCTGAGCCATTTTGTAGGAAACTCAAAAGCAGTGTTTGGGGTGAGCACAAAATTTAAATATCCACAGAGTGTGATATTAGTTAATAAATATCTGAAATACTGTGAACTTATATAAACTTTGCCAAACAAAATGTTATATTAGTATTAAAAAAGCTTATTTAACATGAACTCCTAGAATGTACAATCTTGGAAGCTTTTTTATTTTTGCTTAAAAAACTTAAACTGAATAAAAACTATTGATAATATTATATTAAAATCGATAAGAACATTAATTACTTGGTTTCGTTTTGTTTTGAACAATATAACTTAATTAAAATTTATGGTAGTCGTTTCGACTAACAATGCGCACAAAAATGGTGAAAAGAGCAATGCATCTCTAAGGTTAACGATAATACAATTTTCAATACAATTCAATTCAAACAATATTTTTGAGTTATCAAAATTCTCGAATTTTTTAGGTTTTTCAATCAAAACTTATTGCAGTTTTTCTAGAGCAAGAAAGGTGTAGGATATCATAAAATAGGGCATGACCTATTATAATTTCTAATGTTATATGTTTTATAACATTGTTTGCTATTCTAAAACAAAAAAACATAGTCATGTAAATACAAACTTTCTGGTTTTTATATTAAAGCTTTTTGATTGAAAACTTAAAAAAAGTTGATTTAACACACTTGTAGTTAAGAAACAATATCGAATTACTGTTATTTCAAGCAACACATTGCACTGATGCCCTAAATTTCAAATGTTGCATAAAAAGTGCTTAATGCGTTTTTAAGTATATTTATATGAAAATATATTTTATATATATGTAAATATATATACATATTTATGTACACTTAAAATTTTAAAACAAAAATTTCTTATATAATCATAATATACTCAAGTATATAACATTTTTACGGAATTATAAACATCAAACAGAAATTCTTGTACATTAATATTTGAATTTATATGCAGGTTTTAAGCATTTGTAATGCTGTTACTTTAAAAGCAATAAACTGCTAATCTTAATGGCTTTAACATATAAGCTATTAGTCAATTCAATATTTTCAGGATTCAATACAATTTGCTTCTATTCATTCTGGTATTCAATAATACCTTAATTTGTCTTTTATGTTTATGTCATAATTCTTCCTGTTTGCTACAAACAGAAATTGTTTTTAAAGTTCAAATTAAATTTATTATACTCGCTTATATTACACACACCTATAAGGACTTCATGTAAGAGTGTATATGCATGTTTAACTGAGTCTATGTGTATTGAAATAACAATTTATTTTTATTATACTATTCAATTTTCTTTTTCAATTTTTTTTTTTTTTTTTTTTTTACAGAACTAACGATATGCGCTAGTGCAATATTGCAACAACAATTAACTACTTTGTCATTGACGAATAATACACACCTGCCCATAGTAACAAACAATAAATCTACAAAAATCAACGACAATTTACAAAACTTACCTGTCACTTCAACGACGATAACATCATTAACAACAGCAGCAACAACATTTGCATCATCCTCATCACCATTATTATCAACAACAAGAGCATCTTTATTGCCGTCATCATCAACGATATCATCATCATTGTTGTCACAGCCATCAATAGACACTAGAGCACCATTGCAAGCCATGGAATCTGCAGCTTTAATAGAAAAATTACCATCAACATCATTATTGACTACAGTGGCAATGGATGATGGGTCATCATCATCACCAGTTGTACGGTCAGCCTTAATAGGAATGGACAAGGATACAACTGTACCAACCGAATCACCCGCACTATCGTCTTTGCAATGGGAAGAGGATGAAAGCGGTGAATTATCACTTTCAACGTCAATATTAAACACATACGATACCAGTGATTTACCACCTCTTAGTGAAGCTGAACAAGCAGCTAAAGATTTATTGACCAAAGGATTTTCGATACCCACATATTTGCCACCGTTTCCCGTATTTGCTGTTGCTGACTTACCAGCATATTTAAATAAAGTATCGACAACAACAACAGAATCACCGTCCAACCATCTCCAGCCATCGGATGGTTATGATCAGAATTCAGAAGAAAATCTTTTATATTTTGATAATTTAGCAGACCATCAACTTAACGGACATCAACGGCAGCATCGTAAGCTGCTAATGCCAAGAAGAAATTCAACTGCGACTGCTTTGCCAAATGTGACCGTACAAGTGGGCAATCATGCTTATTTGCCATGTCATGTGAGTACTTACTTGCTTTAGTTATCTGAATCAATTTTTTTTTCCAATTTTTCTTATGGTTCTTATATATTTATCATGCTTGTTTTCAAAATTTTTTTGCCATTTTTAAATTCATCTATGAAGCGGAATATAGGTTTATTACTCAGTTAGAAAGAAAAAGAAAAAAATAAATAAATAAATTGAAGGATATTCAGAAGGCAGCTATTGGAATAGGTTTTTAGGTTAAAATAAATAAATTTAAAGGTAAAAGCTAAACAAATTAGAATACGGCAAGCTATTATGAAGTCAGAAAATTGAAGTCGTTTTTAGGAGTCGTTTTTGGTAGTAGTTAGAGCCTAATTCTACAATAAGTAACGAATATGTTGTTTCACTGTCAATTGCTGTAATTGAAGTTGAGTACCCAAAAATTTATTATAATTTTGATACAGTTTAAACAATTAATTAAGGTCTAAGCTATAGAACGGTTTTCTTTACTAATTTTTTGTTTAAAATCTTAAATTGGTAATTCTTGTGTATGTTGAATTTCAAAAGTTTTAATCAGAACCATGGAACAATAAATCGAAATGGTTCATGGTTCAAATCCATACCTCGAAGTTATTTATCAAATAAGCTCGAGAGGAATCATTGTTTGCGACATTGCTTCCCTATTAAACTGCTACAAAAAGATGGTGTGCAACGTATTAGTTCATATTCAAGCCCACGGAATATACATAAGTAATATACAGTACGCTAGGCCTTGAAAAACAACTCGTAAAAAGGACTACTATATTTATAGAGCCACAGTTGAAGGCTGCTTTAAGTCTTCAATTGAAATTCAAAAGGAGTTTTCAACAAAATTTAGCATTGTAATCTCCTCACGAAAAATTCGAAGAAGGAAAAATGAAAAAAAAAATTGGTTGGATGAATGAACCAGTTTTAAGACTAAACAAATTGCATTGGTGAATTGGTAGAAAAATCAAGGCATTCTATACATAAAAGGTAAGTGGCTTACAAGCAATTTCTGAAACCAGTATGGAGTTATGGAATCTAAATAAAGTGATAGGCTAATATCAGTGTAAATATAAGTCCTTATTTCGGCTTATACTCGTATTACCATTAATAACGAGCCGCCTGAACGAGTAACTACATTTAAATACCTTGGTTTCTACAAGAGGACTGAGAATGCGATAAAAATATGAGTTGTCTAATAGAAATGGCTCGAAGTATATATTCTGTAAACTTTTAAAAATTTTGACAAACAGAGAGATAAATGTGAATCTTCGTTTACGGTTTATGAAATGTTATGTGTGGTCAGTCCTCCTGTACGGAGTTGAGTCGTGGAGTCAAAAATTTGCAAATATAAACAAATTGGAAGCATTTGAAATGAGGTGTTATTGCAGGATCTTAAGAATTTCATGGAGTGAAAGAATAACCAACGTAGAGGTTCTAAATAGATTACAAAAGGAACGAGAATTATCCGCTAATTTAAACCGTTAAATTGTCTGTCTTTATCATATAAATAGAGGTGAAAAATATGAGTGCTGCAGTTAATTTAAGAAGCAGAATAGAAGGAAGAATAAGCATTGAAATGAAGCAACTGTGACCTTAACCTTTTTAAAATGTTTGAGTTCTTTTTAAGTCCGTTAAATAAAATAAATGCCATGAGTTTATTGTGTCATTAATACTTTAAACAGGCCTTATTTCAATTTCAATTTATATACATTGTTCAACTTATTTAACTTTTAACTCATTAAAAACCTTTCTCTGCTGCACGCTTTTAATATTTTATTCTCAGTACCCTCATATTATATTGTGCTCTTGCTATCAGTAGTGCTTGATTTTTTGTAACTTAGAGTCGGGTTGAGATATTTGAGTCTAATTGTAAATTTTACTACACGTCGCCATTTGTTCAATTTTTTTTTTTCAAAAAATATCATACATAAAATAGTTTATTACCACAGAGTATTTTGTGTGATTCTTATATAGAAAATATTTTACAATCACATCGAAGTTAGCGCATATGTACGTAAAAGGAAATTCATACTATGTTATTTATAGTTTGCTTTTAGGTTTAAAAGTTTGTTTTTAATATTCTGATATTATTATACAACTGGCACATTCTAAAACTATGAACGGAATAGTGCCTTAATATTAGAAGAGGAGAATGATGACGAAATTTATAACGATGGAAGTGAAGTCGAAATGTTTGTCGACAAATGCGCGGAAATGGATAACGAAGAGGAAATATAATGAATCTTATTGTAGGACAAAACATCAAGAATAATTTATTGAAGTGGGAGAAAACGAAGGTAAAATAATTGGGCCTAGTTTTAGGCCTAGTTTTTCTTATGAAAAAAGTCGTTTAAAATGTTCGACTGAACAAATTTACAAGCTTTAATTGGGTGCCCAATAGTAGTCAAGACATATTAGTGAACATATCGATACTAGTCACAATGTTTTGCTATAAAGAAAAACTGCACATAACACTGAAAAAAGAAAATGTTGTAAAATTTACATCCATCGCTTGCAATATGTAAATTTTTTTTAAAAATTTAACCTTAGCTCACAAGCTCATTGATATATTATTGATATATTGCTTTGTTAATATAAATACGCACTCCTAGGCTAGGAAAAAAGTGCTTTAATTTTTGAAAAACCTTTTAATTTTGAAAATATTGAAGTAGAAGTTGTATCTCCTTTTTTAGGTGACAATGAAAAGGATTTTGAAATAAACAGCGAATTCTTCAGAATATTATAATTTTACCCAATTTATTTTCTTAACGATGCACTTAGAACAATATATCCTTAATTAATGAAGGAAAAAATTCATTACTTTAGAAACAATACTTAAAAATAAAGTGGTGTAAAATTTACCAGCTCGTCTTCTTATATGTTATAAATTTCCACCTCATAGGTTAAAGGTAACCTTGACCTTAATACAAAAATTAACTCAACATTTTAACGAACGCCTTAGCACGACTTTACTCTTTGACTGTTAAATAACGACTGACCGGCTAAGCACAAAGCGCCGCTGTTTGTAGTAAATTGACATCAATTTCGAATGTTCTTGTATATACTAAAACTTTCTGTTCAGCTATTTACGTTAATTCATATATAATATCTTGACACTCAAAATTGAATTAGCAACACCGTTCAAATTAATATAACATTGCCAGGATGATAGCACTGACACAAACCAATAGAATAAGTTCCATAATAAAGTTTATAGCTTTAAATGTACAAATGTTTGGATATCTCTTTTAGGCATTTTCATTTTCGTAACAATATTTTTACTTAAAAACTAATACGACTGCGCAGATTAAATGTAATTTTATGCAAAATTATCGTTTTTTTTAGCTACTACAATAAACTAAACAATTTTTGAGTTATACGTATATATGTTGTGTGACCTCGTCCATTTTCGAAATAAGGGTATATCTCGAAAACAAGCGCTAAGCTAAAAAAAAAAACGATTAGCATCACTGAAATTAGCGTACTTGATTTAGGTTTACCCGCCGGGTGCCCCGCTTTTTGGCGTTTTCAATTAACACAATGTTATCAATTTTATTCCAAAGAAGCATTACTTTCCATCACTTTTAATCCATTTTAAACAGCCGTGCCAATTTGCAAATACCCAGTTTTTGAGAAAATATAAAAATTTGTTGGGAGTAGTTAATAAAACATAATGCTTTTATGTAGGGAAAGGTGTAGTTATTAAACATAATATACAAAATTATTTTTTCTCATTAAATTATTATAAAAAATTATTAAAAGTTTTATCATAAATTTTTATAAATTTATTTTTTTATAATTTTTTTTCTTTGCTTTTTGCGCATTAGGTACTAATAATATGAAAGTAAATAAATTTTAAAATTTTTCCTTTTAGTTCTGGTTCGGCTATAGATGGGTTAATGAGAATTTAATAAACTTCTAACTTGCAATTCTGTGGTTACATTGCAAAATACAATTGTTTTTTTTTTTTCTTTTGTTCAAACGGCTCGATGAGCTAAATTGTATAGAAAGGCAATTTATAATTTTTTACATTGTAACAACGCATACAATTTTGTATACAGTTATGCTATATAATGGTAATTTAATTTCAGGAGAATTTAATTTACAATTGCTCCATACAATTTAAATATCCTTTTTCTACTTTATATAAATATTTATTCAATTGAAATGGTCATAAGCAGATAAAAACATACAATAAAATAGTATTTTTCTTTTAAATTGATATTTCAAATGTACTTGTATTATTTGCCAAATTCGTTTAAACAATACAACGTGAATTTATAAATGACTATTTTTTTACGTTGACTGATTTAACTATTGGTACATTGTATTCATTTAGTCTCTCTTTCTCTGCTCTACCAATATGCGATAATTTAATTTTTCAACAAAACTTAAATTCACTGCAAATTCAGTAAACATTTATCACTGTCAGCAGAAATTAAGCAACAAAATAATATGGTGATAGGAAAAAAGCGTATTTATGTGAATTTATTTGATGATATTCAATGTGGATAGAAAAATAATAAAAATAAATACAGTTCCTATCGAAGTAGTGAGTGATATCACATAGACAATTTTTAATAATAAAATAATTGAATTTCGTAATTTAGTTTTAATTTAGGATACAATAAAATTGTATGAAAATTGAGTTATATTTACTTGTCCACATAGATACATCGCCTTCAAAATAAGCCTGTTTCTTGGGTACGTTTACGTGATGGTCATATCATATCAGTGGATCAAACAACTTTTATAGCGGATCAAAGATTTCAAGCCATATTTCAAGATGAGAAAGAATTTACATGGTCATTACAAATCAAATATGTTCATCACACCGACGAGGGTTGGTATGAGTGTCAGGCAAGCTCCGAGCCAAAAATGAGTGCTAAAGTTTATTTAAAAGTTATAGGTAAGTCCTGGCAAAGTTGCCTGCATGCTAAGTATACCATAGAAAAACTTCTTTCTTTTCTTCATTATAAATGTAGTGCCTCTAACAGAACTAATTGGTGATCAATCACGTTTTGTTAAGGCTGGCAGTAAAGTGGCACTGCACTGTATTGTTCGAGGTACATTAGATCCTCCTCAATATATTATCTGGTACCATGATAAAACACAAATAAGCGAAGGCAATAAAATGGGTTGGTATACACAACTGGATCGTAATATATTTGGCAATAGTGGCGATAATCAAAATACGGTGAGTCTTTATTACTTAACTTATGAAAATGATCTACAAAAACTGTAATACAAAATAAAATCAGCAAAAACTTTACGCATTTAATTTTTGTATATTTTTTTCTCTCTTCTATTTTGCTTTTAGATTGGCTCTTTAATAATACCTTTCGTACGCAAAATGGATTCTGGTAATTACACATGCCAGCCATCAAATAGTGCATCCGTGTCAGTTGACTTACATGTACTTAGTGGTAAGTTGCATCCTGATGTTATGCTTATTTTTTATATTTGACACAGAATTTTGTAATAAGCTGAAGGGTTTGTTGAAAGATAATCAAAGAGAATGATTATTGAATGTTATTGCATAATTAAACTTTAAATACAACATCATTCATGTGTGTTTCATCGTTTCATATTTCTTACTCTCTATATAAAAGGTGCTATTGGGTTATTAGTTTTATAAATTAATTAATATTTTGTATTTCCCCGATTAAATTTAGATGCATTATAAACAGTAATAGTAATAAGAGCAAAACGCCTCTTTAACTGCTCAATAGTTTATACTCATTTTGTTCAATATGGATTTGACACAAATAGCCAATCATTTATCTTCAAATAAACCAGATACATAGATACGTTCGTTTAAATGTACATGCATGAATACATAGTTAAGTATTCTTCATAGCTACTTAATAAAACCCTTATTTTACCGCTCATGTGCAGTTACATGTTAAGTTTAATGTGTAACGTCTGTAGAATCATAAAAATTTACTTTTACATACAACACATGGCAGCTGTTTAAAAAAAAAAACTTGCCAAATGCTTGTCAGAAGTGATAAAATGCCGCACCGACTGTTTTCTTTGAACATTGAATCCTCTGACAGTAGGCTATTTCGACTAATACAATATCTATCTTGAACTGGTTCAAACGACGAGAAGTTTTTTTGAGATGGGATTCGGCAATTGGCTCAAGTACATTTTGATACATTTTTATTTTGACAAATGTGTTAATTTATTATCTTTTTTGAGCAAAAAAAGCACCGAATTAATTTGTACTCCCAATACGTAAATATTAATTATTATTTTTTTTTTGCGGGTTTTACGCAATACAAAGCCCAGATTTTTTGCAATATAAAACCAGCCTGCGTTCATTCCCCTCACCTTTGGAAATTGGCTACTGCACGAACCAATGCTGTCTTAAGAGAATTAATGTTGGAGTATCTTTTATGGTAAACCAAGTCCTTTAGAACTTCCTGCAATTATAAATTAAGCCGATTCAGGGATGAAAATATAAACTGCTAAACTTTTGCGGCTTGGATTGCGTCGTGTTAACCATGTGACGAGGAAAAGAATATTGCTGGAAACGGTTTTCTGGTGAATTTTGGCCGATGTATAGTCGTTAACAGAAATACAAACGATGTGACTACCAAACCATGAATGCAACTGGACGCCAACCATTTTCAACTAGTGGGATGAGCCCAGATGCTTCTTAAGATGACCGCGCATTATGGATGATAAATAAGATTTTCAAATTGTATAAACTTTCATGAAATAGTGTACTTTTTTCAGTCCGATTGTACTCATTTTTTTTACCTTTTTTTAAAAATTAACTAGAAACTAATAAAAATAAAAATTTATTTGTACATTTGTACATGCTCTATATCGCACAATAAATCATTAATATTCACAGTTCAAAATTTATCAAAATCACTTTTTTCCGTAAACCAATTCCCAAACTAAATCTCTATAAACTACAAAAACTTTTTTTTCACCACTGTCTTCTTTGCCAATATGATGATTAAGTTAAAAGATCTGATCATTAAGTTAAAAGAACTTTTTTTATTTAGTTGCGGCAATTATGACCAATTTAATTGTTTCCTATTAATGAAAAAAGTTTTGTAGTGCATCACTCATTATATTACCTATTTAATTGAAAAAAGAAAGGCAATAAAAAAAAGCTCATGCACCTTGTGGTTATTTTTTCTGTGAGCTATTTAGTTAGTATGAATACTTTCAAATAGTGCTAAATTAGCCTTTGGAGCGCTACTGTACTTTTGACTTGGAAATAGTGCTAAAAAAGTACAACTGTGCCAAAAGCGCTTGAACTCAAATATCCTTCTAAAATGTGAAGTTTATGCATATATGATATGTCTCTTTGCAAAAATATTTTTCAACAACTATCCAAAATGACTGTAAAAGAATGATGTAACATCATTACTATGTAGCGGATACCTGCTTTAGTTATAATAGCTCATAAAATACTCAATTATGTGTATGTGCGGTTCTTAGGGTTTTTCTCCGCACTTTTTCCATTCACTTCAAAACGGGAAAAAATGCTTTTTTCAGGAATCAGGCTACAAGCGATATGATACATTGCATCCCATGGAAGACGGATTTGATTTAATTTCAGTGACTCCACTGGCAATTGTATAGGTTTTAAACGTGAAATATATTTAAAAAACGTAGAAAACGTATGTAATTTTCCATCAAATTATTACCCATTTCTAAGTCAATAAGGATATCTTTTTAATTTACTTTTTCAAAAGAAGAAATTTTTCAGTCATATTTTACAATATTTACAATTTTCTGAAAATTTTTAATATTTTCCGTGTTACATCTTAAACTTCTTTGGCATTATTTGTTATTGATGATTCTTTTAAAAAATTTCATACAAATTTTTAAAATTTTTCAAAGAATTTAAATATTTTAGTGCTACAATGTTTTTTAACAGAAAGTATTTAACACTGCCAAATGTACTCGTAGGTCATGATTTAGACAATAAACATCTACAACTATGTTATATCGGATGTTCTTTTTACTGTTTAACAAGTTTAAATCATAATAAACAAAGAAATATATTTTCAAGGAAACTTGTTTGATTTGTTCGATAGAAAATTTTATGACATTAATGCTTATTTATGAGTTCGGCCATGCTGTCGATAGGTCTGGCGCGTACAAGTCGCAATCCGGAATACGAATTTTCGCAAATTTTTCGCAGCATATGACAAGTGACTTTACATAACCCCAAAGAAAATAATCCAATGTGGTTAAATCACACGATCTTAGTGCCACATTAATTAGACCATTACATGAAATTACTCCTTTATCCAAAGTTTCTTTGAGGACATAAATTGTATTGTACTGTCGTGTTGGAACCATATGTCAGAAAGCTAATTGAGGTACGAAACAATTTCTAATCATGCCCCTATATCGTTCACCCCTGGCGGTAACATTTTGACCGTCATCGTTTTTTAAGACATATGGACCAATGACTCCGTCAGCTTATAAAGCGCACTAAACAGCAATTTTCTGTGGATGTAATAGTATTTCAAAAAGAGCTTGTTGATTATCCTCACTCCAAAAGCGACAATTCTGCTGCTCATTTAACCAAAAATTGGTTTCATCGGAGAAAAAAGTTTTGAGTGAAAATTCAATTCCAATATCAATGTATTCTTCAGACCATTCGCCAAGTTGCGACGCATAAGATGGTTGTTTGACTTTAATTCCTGCACAAGTTTAATCTCGAAAGTTTTCAGCCCAAAGAACCTCTCATAAATTCTTCCATAAAGTGGAAGAACACAACCCAGTTGCTGAGAACGAAAACGAATTAATTGATTTGGTACTCTTCAATGCTTTCCTTTACAGCTGCTAAAACTTCTTGAGTGTGCACTGTTCGGCTTCTCACGTGGTCGGAAAACGATCGGTTGTTATTCGAATTAGCGGATCTAAAAGAGGATTATGTAGGCCATAAAATGAACGAAGTGAGCGTAAAAAATTTCAACAATTCGCAAGCGTTGCACTAGTGTCAGTGTATACATAATGATATCTCAAACCAAACTAAACGTTAATCAACTATCAGCTGCTAAATCGGATGTAAAATACAGCATTGTTACCAACTCAAAGCTATGAACCTCTAAAAAAATACCCTATATTTTACAAATTTTTTCATAACTTGATGACCACATATGTATACACTGGTGCATATTCCTATAACCGCACTTAATTTTTTTCTGTATTTTTGTTATATCATTGTTGTTCTCATCCAAAAGCAAAATTTAATTATTTTAATGAGAGACAACTTAACGGTACTTTTTAAAAGTAAACAATTTTTTTTTTCTTATTTTTGTTGTTTGCCTTAATTATGCGATCAAATGTTCTTGGTGCTATTTTAAGTGGAAGATTCGTATAAACGCACACTCGAAATTTGTTTTTAAAAAATGACCAAAAATAAAATATTATCAATTTTAGTTTTTTTTTCAACCAAAGGTACGTTTCTAATAGTAATATCTCAATTTACTGTAACTTTTCCTATTTTAATCAATAAATTTCATCACTTTTAAAGATGCCTAAGGAAACTTTTTTGTCCGATCAAGAAAAGATTCAAATTAAATTTTTTCACGACCAAGGATGCTCTAATAGAGAAATTGGACGTAAAATCGGTCGTTCGGAAAGTGTGGTGCGAAATTTCTTTAAGAAATGTCAAAATTATGGAGTTCGCAAATCAACAAAGGGTAATACAAAACTAACAAGAAGACAACTTAATCTAATAAAACAAGACACAACCCGTAACAAATTGAATTCCACACAAATAAGGAATAAATTAAATCTTCCTGTGACTTCCAAACACGTTGCACACATTTTACGAAACGATGAAAACATAAAATGGAAAAAGCCGAAATGTAAACCAATGCTAAAAAAACACCATAAAGAAAATCGTCTAAAATTCGCAAGAAAATATATGAAATGGACAGATGAGTGGAAAAAAGTAATTTTCTCTGACGAAAAAAAATTTAATTTAGACGGTCCAGACTCATACTCATGCTGTTGGCACGATTTGAGATCTAAAGATATTCGGATGACAAAACGTAATTTCTGTGGTGGCAATGTTATGGTTTGGGCAGCGTTTTCTGCAGTTGGCAAGTCGAAAATTTGTTTTGTTCCGACAAAAATGAATAGTTCGATTTATAACGAACTGTTGGAAGATGCTCTTCTCTCTTTTATGGACGAAAAAATGGATGAAGATTGCATTTTCCAACAAGATAATACTGCAATCCATGTTTCTAAGCAATCGAAATCTTGGTTCAATGAACATGGCATTCCTTTGTTGGACTGGCCAGCTTGTAGTCCGACTTAAACCCAATGGAAAACTTATGGGGATACATGGCCCGTAAAGTTTATGCAAATAATGCCCAGAATGAAGCCATAAAGACTGTGACAGAGCTGAAACTAAGAATTAAACAAGTCTGCGAGGAAATTGATTCCAATCTGCTTAAAAAATTAGTGGAATCAATGCCAGACCGTATTTTTGAAACAATCCATAACAAAGGATCATCCACACATTATTAATAATGCTACAATGGCCCAAACATTAAAGTGCGTTTATAGGAAAATACCCTTAAAAATGGCTGTTAATATCGAAAGTTAAGTAAAAAAAAAAAATAATTAAACTACAAATGAATTTTTTTTGTAAACAATATTTTAAGTGAAGTCTTAACTAATTTAATACACAAATTTATAGCCCCCTGAATATTTTCTTGTTTAATTTTTACCTTTTTTTAAAAAAAAAAAAAGTAGTGTCCGTTTATAGGAATATGCTCCAGTGTATATAATTGTTATTGATGACTAATTTATCAAATAGTGAACTATAGCCTTTTAAGCGAACTTTTGTTAGATATTTTATTTCGGCTGCCCCCATTTACGCGGCATTTTTACACAAAATGTGCATACATATGTAAATATCAGCTTGAAAACTTTTATTGTATGGGGTCCGCCAAATAATTTTTATTTTTTTGAAAATGCTATAAAAAAAACTACTGAATATATTCTCAAATTTCTTTTTTATTTCAAAGTAAAATCCTTCCGGTTAATAATGGAAAATAATTTCGTTCAAATGGCTGCCTCTGGTAGCCATGCAGTAGCCTACGTGATCGGTCCAATTTTTAAGCACATTATCGATTGTGTGCAGCTGTATTTCACCAATGGCTTCACGAATATTGTCCTTTAAAGCGTCAATACTCTCCGGCTTGTTGGCGTAATACTTATCTCTGACGGCACCCCACAAATAATAGTCCAACGGTGTCAAATCGCAGCTCAGAGGTGGCCAAACGTTATCAGCTCTGTGGCTGATAATGCGATCTTAAAAAACAGGGCGCAAAACATCGAGTGCAGCTTCGGCTATGTGGCACGTAGCGCCGTCCTGTTAAAACCAAATGTTGCTAATATCCTCCTATTCAATTTTTGTGAACAAAAATTCGTTCAACATGGCCCAAAAACGATCGCCATTGATTGTAACGGCCACTCCTTGCTCATTTTCGAAGAAAAATGGCCCAATTATGCCTCTGGACCAAAATCCACACCAAACAGTGACTCGTGTTGAGTGTATCGGCTTTTCAATGTATGTGTGCAGGTTTTCTGTGCCCCAAATGCGACAATTTTGCTTGTTTACATACCCGCCAAAATCAATATGAGCTTCATTTGAAAAGATGATTTTTTTGGCAAAATCGGCATCTTCTGTAAGTCGATCGCAGGCCCAGATTCCCAGCGTTGTTCAAGCATATACACAACCATATTCGTTCAGCGGAAGGATAAGACTAATTATCTGTCAAATCAGACATGAGCTAAGTGTTACCATTCACGAAATAAGCACTAGATGAAAAAAAAACGTTAGATGCCAGACCCTATATATGAAAAAATTCCGAGGTTTTCAGCATAAAAATTCTGGTAAAACGTGAAATGTAATTAGTTGAATTATGGGGAAAAAACCCCTAGAGGATATGTCAACAAATAATGAAAAACAAGAACATGTTTTAATGTGCAAACAGTTTACATATCTGAATGAATATGACTTTAACATTCATAAAATTTTATATGAATTTTTTTTTCTAAAAAAAAAAATAAGATGAAATATGCTTTTCATTGATATATCTGTCAATAAAAAACAAATATTTTTTTCTTTCTGTTTATAGGTGAATATTCAGCATCTGCCATAATGTCTGCAGCACGAACTTATACGCTAAATGATTATTATCTGTTGCTGCTTTTATTTTTACTGATGTTGTTACACAAGACGTGACTGTTGTTCGAAAACAATTCAATTCAACAATTAGTTAAACAAGTAGTTGAATAAAAAAAATGCTCGTACATAAACGTAACCATTAAAATAGAGACGCATAAATACGTATAAATAGATATTCATACTGAAATTCATAGCGAAATTATATTTTAGTAATTTTTAGTTCAAATGTCTATCCAAAAGAGAATCTAATAATCAAATACTATTTTGTAAATACAATATAGTTTAGAAAATTTAAAAATGACTTTGAATTAAATGATTAAAATCTTTAAGCATATTAAATAGAAACGCATTTTTATAGATATGTATTATGTATAAGAATTAAATTTAAACCTCTTGAAATAAACTTAAAGTTGTGAAATATCAATAAATGTTAAATTAGTTTGAATAAGATTAATGATAACAACTATCGAAGTTACCTCTAGAAGGTATACATTTTTAATATTAATCTTTTAGTGACATTTTTTATATTATTAAAAAAAAAAACAAGAAGAAACCAAACCAAATATTCATCAAATATGAGTGCATTTAATAAATAAAATTAAAATAATATTTTAATAAGATAATTAATAAGAAGTTTTTCCTTATTCCTACGAACTTTTTCGTTTAAAACCATTTAGTTAAACTATGTTTTATTTAATTTGAATTAAAAACAATTTCTTGTTATAGTCCAATATAAAAATATATCAATTAAAACAAAAACAAAAAGATCTTAAAAAAATGTCATTAACCTTAAAGGCGGATTAAATAACAAATAAATAAATTCTTGTACATATTTTCTTAAATACATAATATAAAATTAAATAAAATAATGTTAACAAGATTTACTTCTAAGTGAAAATAATGAATGTAATTCTTTTTCTCATAAAACAAATAAAAGAAAAAATAACAAATTTAACAAATTGTACTAAAAATCAATTATAACATATAACATACAATGTATGCCTTTGAGAATATCAATTTAATTTGTAAAGGTAAGTTAAAAATTATATTTTCTTATTACATTGAGTATAAGAGTATGAAAAGTTATAGTATCAAGTTCAGGTTATAATAAAACAAATAAATAAATAAATAAATTTTTTAACACACTGACGTGGTGGTGTGTTGTTATCTGTGTCAATGGATAATGTGGATTTTGGGGAATCAGATGCTCTTGATATTCTGGGCATAAGAATTCACTGTGACGTTCGTTGGAATGATTACATATTTCAAGTGTCGAAAGAAGCATTCAAGTGCCTTGGTTTTTTAAGACGGTTCAAGAAATACTTTACTCCATCTGATCTCCTTTATATTTACAAGACCTATATCGGACCAAAAATAGAATACATCTCACATGTATGGGCCGGTGCTTCAGTGTGTATTTTGGAGCTTCTCGACCACGTACAGGAGAGGGCGAAGATGCTCATTAATGACGGTAGGGTAGCCAACTCCATCGATTCATCAGAGCACCGTCGCAATGTGGCGTGTGTTTCATTGTTCTATCGGTACTATAACGGAATGTGTTCTAACGAAATTAAGAAATTAATTCTTAAAAATCATATATTTTTATGTAGTACTCGCATTTCAGGTAGAGCGCATCCCTTTGTAGTTGATTGTCCAGTGAATCGTACAACGCATTAGAGGGAAAGTTCGTTCTTTGGTCACACTGTTCGGTTGTGGAATAATCATCCAGCGAATGTATTTCCTGCCACGTACGACATGAGTAAATTTAAATCTAACGTTCATAAACACTACTCCCTCAGTCCTTCTCCCTACAACCTATTTTCCTCGTACCAGCACAATGCACTGCATGAGTAAGGGCCATCCTCTAGGTGCTGGGCCTTGTTGGATAGAAAATTTTATAACATTAATGTTTAAATACGATTTAGTTCATGTGGTCGCCATGGCTGGCGCATAAAAGGCACAATCTGGAACACCAATTTTCACAAATTTTTCGCCCCATATACGGCCCAAGTGATTTTACATAACATTAAAGATTTTAGTCCAATGCAGTTAAATCGCTCGATCTTTGCGGCCAATTAATTGGATCATTACATGAAATTACTCTTTCATCAAAAATTTCTTTAAGTAAATCAATTGTAGCAAGCATTGGTGGCAAGTGATTCCGTCCTGTTGGAACCACATGTCAGCAAGACTAATGCCAGCTAATTGAAATTCGATAAAATTTCTAATCATGTACCTATATCGCTTACTACTGACGGTACCATTGCGACCATCATCGTTTTTGAAGAACGCAACAAATAGTAATTTTCCATGAATGTAATGGTGTTTCGTCAGAAACTTACTGCAAATGTGACAATTCTGTTTATTTACGTATCCATTCAACCAAACATGTAATTAATGGGAGAACAAAATTTTGAATGTAAATTAAATATCAATATAAAGTTGAGCTTCAGCCTATTCTTCAAATCGGCGGCAGTGTAAGTCAATCCATAGTGAAATAACGGACCAAACTAAGAAAAAAGCAACTATCAGCTGTTAAGTCGATTCTCAAATAAAGTAGTGTTGCCAACTCATAGTTATGAACCTCTAGAAATAAACTCACGAAATTAGGAGCCCAAATACTATGGACGCCAAAAATAAAAATAGTTATCATTGGAGTACGGTAAGTTAAATTGATTCATAATATCTTCATCACGGAGATTGATGTATATATTTTTTTCGTTTTGGTATTTTTTAGATTATAATTGGTTCACTTATAAAAAGAAAATAAAAACAAAAAAGCACTTTACTAAAATCTAAACTACATCAATTGTAACCCATAAGTATATAATTTTGCAGAGCCAAATTAATAGTATTGTAAAAGCAACAAGATAAAATAAAAGAAGTATGAAAACAAAAGTCTAAACATAAGTTCTGGCTCTGATTCTAATTTAACCGCTAATGTCGCCACTAACACTAGCCGACAAGTTTTTGGACTGCAGCAACCAAATACCTTTCCTGGGGTAATTTCGTGAGCTGAATTCGAATCTGTAATTGGTTTTTCTCTATCAGGTCAGGTTTTCGAGTTAAAAAAAAATCAATGAATTTTCGAAAGTGATTGGCGAAAGTGATGCACGTTGTTTGTAATTTGCGAATGAAAACCGGCATTTTGAGTGACATTCGTGCACCTAATTCCTAATCATTTTTCAGCAACAATTTGTCTGTAGTTTTTACTCTTATTGTTTCCAAGAAAACTGTTCAAGAGAAGACCTTTTAGAATGTACTTAGAGCCAGTTTTGAAATAAATCATCAACTTCAGTACAGTATAGAATAGAGTGTTTTTTTAAATATGCAGCCAATTCCAAGCTTCTATCTCTATAGATTGCACTATCTAACCGATTTTCATTATTTGTAGCTTATTTTATTCCTAATATTTTAAGCTTTAACTTAAATGCTTAAGATGTAAATTTTCGTTCTGAAAATTTTTTTATGGATTCTTGAAACCAAAAAAATTTGTCTTATTTTGGGCGAAAAAATTTTTTTTTGCAACTTAGTTATGAATAACTAAGAATGGTATACAGCACCAGTATTCATCTAATAATGAGGAGTTGCATTATGAATGAAAGAGCGCATTACGAAAAAATCTTGCAGCATAATAATGGTATACAGCAGCAGAATTCATCTGAAACCAGAGACATTAAATACCACAGGCATAAAAATGGTATACAGCAGCAGATGAATACCGCTCATTATTAGTCGAATTTTACAATGTCTCATATTTAATGTTAAAAGCGTATATCCATTTTATAAGTAATTCGGTGTCAATTAGCCTATAAATTACTTCGAATTCAGTGAGATCTTTAATTTTTATCAGGTGTTTGCTCACGCTAAATTTATTTATTTATTTTCCTTACTTTTTTATACAATTTAAAGGCAAATAACAAAGCATTAAATAAAAGTAACAACAACATGAACCATCAAGAGGAATTAGAAGTGTTCCATGTAAACACGTTAAATCATATTGTAAGTAAATCAAACAGCATGCCGCTGTGACCTAAGTCCTCGGTTCAATCTCAGGGCAGATGATCTGACAGTTTTCAACAGCGGTATCACCTCATGACATTGCCAGCGACTAGTTTTGAGTGTTTATTGATACATGATTCAAAGTATTGTTCGTTGCTAGTCACTACATTTTCCCATCTTTCTGGTAGCATATGGACTCTGCGCAAAAGAACTGTTTCGGTTTTGAGTGAAGCGTATTCCAGTATTGGCGTTCTGCAGCGATCGAAACTAACGGTAGTCAGAAGTGGCAAGGTCTGGGCTATAAGACACAGGTGAGCAAAAATTCCCATCCACTGTTTTGCAAATATTTTTAACCAGTCTTGCAACATGTGGCCGAGCGTTGTCATGATGGAAGATTATAGCCTCAAATATTCCTGTCATTTTTCGTTGATTGCTCACTTCAAGCGACTCAATTGTGTCTGTACAGATCCCCAGTGATTGTCTGACCCGATTTAGACAGCTCATAATACAAAACACCCTTTTAATCCCATCAAATACGTAGCATACGTATGCCAAATACGACGTCATGGATATTCATTTTCGCCGTTGATTTGACTAGTTGGCCGGACTTTACGTATGACTTTTTGCACTTGGGGTTATTGTACTGTAACCATTTTTCATGACCAGTAACAATACAATGCAGAAATGACTTCTTTTTGTAGCGTTCAAGTACCATTTCTGACATGCAAAATCGCTTTTCAACGACTCTCGGCTTCAATTCATATGAGATCCAATTTTCTTGATTTGAATGAATCCCAATGTTTTTAAACATAGGGAAATGGCTTGTTGTGCGGCTTCTAACGATAATACCGTTCTTTTTGTGTTTGACCACAATATTCGAAGAGTAATGCTTTCAATTCCACATATTCAAAGTTTTTCGGCTGACCAGGCCTCTCTTTGTATTCTGTGTCGAAATCACCACTCTTGAATCACTCAAAACATAGTTCACAAGTTTTTTAAGTTTGTGCATGTTGACCGTTCTTCCAACAATCGATGACTTTCGGCAGCCGCTTTCTTCAAATGAAAAAGGATATTAGACTTCCCCGCAAAACATCTTTTTTAGGCATAAAATTCGCAATTATTAAAGCGATTTAAAAAGTGTGTGGCGTCTATCGAATACTGAATTATAATAACAGACATTTACCCTCCAAAATTACATATTTGTTGTTATCATAAACCATATACAATAGTTGTGGGAATTGAAAAACTAAGCAACAAGTAGAATATAACACGATGACAATTGAAACTAAGCAATATATAAAAAAGATATTTCTCGAACTTAGTTCTGAACAGTCAGCAGAACAGAAAAAATTTTTTTGTAAAATCAAATCAATAAGTTTGTGAAAAATAAAATCAATAAGTGTTTAAATAAAATATATTACGTAAAATTAATATTTCAAATAATCAAATATATACATACAACTTCTGTGAATTTTCATCAAAAAACCACATAGTTATGCCATATGTGGTCGAAATCGACATAATTAGCTTCTATACCCAATATGTATGTATGGATATAATGCAAAGAGCGAACAAAGTAATTGAAGTTGCCTTGTAAATATGTCATTAGTAACTCTGAGTTAATTTGTAAGTTTTTCCTGAGCAATTTATTACTTTCATACATTTTTTTTTATTTTTAACTGGCAGACTTCGTTTTCTGTTTCAGAATTAAAACTTTTGAATAGTACGTACCGTCTCTCACATGCCGAGATGAAATCAATCAACTCTTGGAGCGAGTACCGGAAGTATGGCAATTTAATTCCATTGTATGATTTAATGACAAATCGGATGCACCAGTGAAATAAAGCAAAAGGTTATTGACCCAATATTAAAATTAAAGAATTTGTTGACGGGTGCAAAACTGAGTCAATGATATGTTGCATTAAAATTTTGTTTTATTAATATTACTTTACAGTTGAGAACAATATTTTTATTTATTTTAAGTACCTATGAAATGAGCCCAAAAAGTTTTTTTTTCTTCAATAAATAACGCTCTTTTTTGAACTTTTTGACATTTGGTTATGGCATTCATTCATTCTTGCACCATACTGTACATGGAACATATGGATGGAACATATTGATGATAAGCTTCGGTAAGCAATCGATGTACTTCAGCTTTTCTTTTTTCAAATTAAATAATTGAAGCAGAAGTTAACACAAATGGCAAACTCAAGCCATGGAACGTGGTATACTAATTCTGTATATCTGAAAGCCATTCAAAAGAAAGTAGTTGCTAAATTAAGCAAAAGTATGTACGATAAATCACTGCTGGCCCAGCTGAAATATTCTTTAGACTAAACAAATTTTTCTATCAGAATAGTAAATAAATATTGGAAGAAATTATATGACATTTTTAATAATGAATGAAGAAATAAAGAACAAAGAAAATAAACCTTAATTTTTAATTAAAATTGTGTTAATTAAAATTGAATTAATCCAATTAATACTTATTAACAGATAACCCAGTAAAAATATAAAGCAAAAAGAAAAATATATATATATATATATATATATATATATATATATATATATATATATATATATATATAATCTTACTTTTCATTTAACAATCTAAGTTAAATTTAAAACCCCATATAAATTTTACTTTTTTCTATTTAAAGTAAGCGCTTGATATTTAATACTATTTTCGTTGAAGTTGAGTGACAAAAAACACCGTCAATTTTTTGTATATAAATAAGAGGAGGGAAGACTTAAATCTTACTTATGAAGGCCTCAAATAAAGGCACAGAAAGTAAATCGTTATATATCACAACAATTTATTTTTCTTAAATTTTTGCTGTGCAAATGAATATTTATCGCATTTTGACACCTTTTCGGCGAGCCACTAAAGAAAATGTGAAAAATCATTTCCCAACATAAAATAAAAAAAGAATTAAAAAAACTCAATTCTAAGGAACAACCACTTCAAGTGGACAAACATTTTAAATTAAACTTTCTTCTACAACAACAAACTGTATATAAAGATAAATCACACTTGCTATAACGAACAAAAAGTGCAAGCAAATAAAACAAATGATATAAAATACTTTCAGCGTACACTTTTGAGCAACAGAAGCACTTAGCACTATGTCCTTGGGGCTTGGGTAAGAAACATGATAAATTTATAAGAATTGAAAAAAAAAAGTTTAAAAAAAGACAAAATTTTTATAGGAAATCACATAAAAATTTACCATTATTTTACAACAGAGCTGTTTGGTCCAAAAAAAAAAAAATTGGAGGAAAAGTGTACTTAAAATGAAACCGTCTAAAAACATGGAATTTATGACAAAAGTCATAAAGAGACCCAAATTATTCATAATTATCTATATCACTGAAAAAATAACAATAATAAAAAGTTTGCAAAAAAGAAATTCTGTAAGATGACATCATTAACATGCATAAAATATTATATGTCATAAAATATAATTATTAGCGCTTATTAGGCATACACAAAATGACCATTAAAAAGTTAGTTGATATTGTAGAGAATATTAAAATACTTTCGAAAACCAAAGCAAATCACTGTTTTAAGTTTGTAATGGAAAAAGCTTTGAAATTTAAGGAGTAAGCTTTATTTTAGACATGACGTAACATATGTGTAAAGGTAGAATTATCCGCACGTAAATGTAGTCGCGCCAGCTGATCGTCTTTTGTTATATGAATATAACTGTGACGTCTAAATATATTGAAAATGGAATTTGACGGTAACGATAGGTGACATTTGTCAAGCAGTGTTTGGCTGTTTGTATGTGGAATGTTATGTAATTTTACTCTTTATTTAGTACTTATATTTTTTGGTAAATACATAAAATAATAAATATGTTTATTATTTCAAATTAGTTTTGTTTTTTTTTATCTAATCAGAGCATTTGTCAATCGTATATATTTCTTTGTTGCAAAAGTTATAGGTTAGTATGAATTATATACTATTATGCATGTACTCGTATATAGTACGCTTATGCCAAGGATTGCAAAATAATTGTACGTACAAGCGTAGATAATAGATAATACAAATAACAATAAGAATAAAGGTATAAAGGTTTTATAAGTAAAATACTGTTACGTTTTAACCTTTTAAAAATATTTGAGTTCGTTTAAATTGCGTTTAAATTAAAGTAAATACCGTTTTATTTTGTTGTTTTAATGTTATATTTTTACTTACTACACAACAACTTTTATACAGTTTACAACAATTTAGTATTCGCTTAAACAACACTTTTATTTGCACTTGAACACGTCTTTAATTTACGTTAGCCGAACGTTAACTAACTCACATTTAGGTAAAATAGCCCTTTGTATACCTAACTGCCGGCATTTTAGAAGGTTCAGAAAATATTGACCATCTTCTATTTCCATATCCGCTAATTCAAACGTTACGTAAAGATAGTCGATGTGGCAGTGCTGCCAACTTGACATACACAAAAACCACACAATGCAATACATTGTATATATCCAGAAATATATGTATGTATGTGGAAAACCAAAATTATCATCTAATTAAGTATAAAAGTTATTCTATTCTTCTAGTTTTTCGACCTTTATTAGTCAAATATTAATAACTATTCAAGCCTAAGATATTATTAAATAAAAATTTATTTACTTTTTTATCGATATTTCACTACTTCTTTGTGTGGCTTCGGCAGAAAATATGTAATTAATTATATTTATTTGGAATAATTTACATATAGGTGTATATATTTATTGATATAAAAATGAAATAATTTTTATTTACAAGCCTTGAGCTTCAGAAATTATTAAAATTTAAACATCAAAGTTTAAAGTAATGTCTTGGTACTATTCAAATAATTTCCGTACTTATACGTATACATGTACATATATATTTGTGTTTACTTAAATATTTTTGTTTCTTCTTTATGTCAAAAACACATTACACGATCTTAAGCATTCATTTACATTTACGTCACATTTATGATTTCTACGGTCGTCTAATGAGGCATAAAAGGTTTGGTTAGCCGATGGTTGTCGTAGACGTAATATAACGTGGCGTACTGTAAGAATGTTTATGCGATTTCAGGATATTTAAAAACGTGTCATAAGTTTTTGTCAAATATGTGTATATAAATTATAAAAAAAGAATCACAGTGTTGGGTACTATAAATGCTCGAATTGTGTACGCTTTGAAAAAAGTACCAAATAGGTTTAAATAGTATTGAGCATCTAAAATTGTATTGAGTGTCTAAAAATATAAAAGTAATATAATTATATATTTACATATTTACAAATATAAAATACGACACATTTTGTACCAAAATTATTCCAAAAAAAAAACTTATATAGAGTGAAAAATTATTTAGCAAGTAAATGCAATTTTATAAAAAGTTAACATACAAAAATTTTGCTTTCTCCCTAACGGAGTAGCTGTACAGCGGATTTTTTATATTTTAACGATTTTAAATGGAGCTAAAAGTTGTTTTTTTTTCGCTACCCTGAGAAGTGTTGATAACAAACTACAAAATTTTGTCCATGTTTATAATTCGCATAAATACTAAGGAGATTGAACGACCATTTTTAACCTTTTTTTTTTGGTTTTGTCTAATACGGTTTTTTAAAATGTTAATTTTTCGAATACCGAATAAACCGATTATTTTAACATGAATAACCGGTTAATTTAAATATGTATAGTTTGTATACGTTGTGATTGCAATAGAAATGCCCATGTTTTAAGTATTTTTCTAAATTTAATATAACGATAAAACCATTGCAGATCATAAAATATACGCTTACTTGAGCAACAGTAAGTTTTTCTGTAAATAAACATTAATTTTTATGTATGAAAAATGATGAACAACTAGACTTCTTGAAATGACTTACAAAGGCCGGCTCCGGTAGGCAGATGTATTAGTTAGTGAAAGTTTTCATGGCGTAAATATTCATAACCAGTCGCTAGCGATGTAGAAAATTGTCAGATTGGCAGGTGGGTGCTTACCTAACACACCATAGTGGAACACATACATTTATATTTCTACAGATGTCCTCTGAAGTGAGAAAATGTTTGTAAATCGAGGGAAAGGATAAGTCTAGATATATTGAGTGTAATTAAATACTAAGCTGTATCTTCGACACCAGGAATTATTAACCATCTTAAATATGTCTATAGGATTGACCTTATTATGCAGCAAGAAAATCTTGACTCTTTACCAAGTAGTCTCTAGGAACTAGCAAATAAAATTGTAAAAATGAATCATTTAACGAAATATCAGGAGATTGGGTTGTCAAGGAAGAAAAGTCCGATAAGACCCTAAAAAAGCTGAACGTTGTTCTAACATCCATCCTAACTTTCTGAAAACTACAACATGGGACAAAATTTGATTAATTTTATTTGTGAATGCAACAAGAATTTATTTTAATAAAGAAATCGGTTAACCGGTTATTTGATATATTTTTAACCAAAAATTGGTTTTTGAAAAATGTAATTTTTGAATTATTCGAAAACCGGATCTCCCTAATAAGTACATATTTTCTTACAGCAATTTAATATCAGTGTATACTCCCATTTTTATTGTAGACTACTACTGTTTTAAATCATTAAAAATTGCAATATTACAATTGTTCGTTTTAAATTTCTTTGAGATTTTAAATTAAGATAAACAAGCATATTGGAACTTTACTTCATTAAAATTTTGTCTAATATTCAAAGGAATTTATGTTTATTATCTTATTTTTCTAGAATATTAGTAATAAATTATATTTTATGGCATTTATTTACAACTCTTTGTATTTCCTTTGTATTAAGGCGTATAAAATTTACATAAAACAGCATATAATCTATGGAATTTATTTTTTTTTTTAACCCCTTTTCATAAATAACATCTTAACAACAAAAAAACAAGTCTGCCTACTGGCACTTAGAACTACTTATTAATGGCTTATAAATGAAATTTGTTTTACTTTTTACGAAGTTGAATGGTTTCCTCCTTCTCAGGCCATATGTTAAAAGGAATATTGTTTGAAATTGTAAAAGACAAAATAAGTTCGTTTCCTCTTTTTAACTTTAAAAGTTAAATAAACAAAAAATGGGCATAATATATATACGTACTTAAGAATATAGGCGACCGGCGGGAAGTAGACATTTTTGGCTTCATCAATGCCAAAGTACACATAGCAACAATATTAATAAACAACTTTGTTTTCAATGGTCGAATTGTTATATTTTCTCTTTTGATTTCGATTTCATAATTTCCTTGTTTTTTTAATATTCTTAAGAATTGCATTCGAAGATGTTTAGCGGGGCATGTGTTGAGCTTATTTATTTTAGTCTTTTCATTTCAGATGTAAGTCGGCCAAAAAATACATTTTTTCTTTCGTTTTTATTGTTTTGCCGGAAATGTGAATCCTTTAATGTAAATTTCGCCTCAAAATAGCTTTTTTGTTTAATGAATTTTTTGATTGTTTTGTCTTAATGGATACTACACTCTTTTTAAATTCAAACATTTATTTTGATTTTAATTCCTTGCTTTGTTTTACATTTTTATCTTTTATGTTTACGAATTAATAGCAAAAATTTTGTTAAAGCTCGACTAAAATAATGTAGTATATATATAATATGTAAATATGGTACAAGTATTTTTAAAAGTTGTTTTTGTTTTTATATTTTATATCACAATAGGTGTCGGCAATATGTTGTAGGTATCGAATGTCTCAGAACTACATTTTTAGCCGAATTAAACACATTCGTTCATCTGTCAATGCTGTAATAACAAAAATGAGAGCCAAATAAACAAAATTTTTACAAATTCCTATCTTGTGATCTAAGAATGAGCGTTATTGTTATTTTTCTGTATTATGAAATAATTTTACTATAAATTTTACAAACCTACACTCCAAGTAGAAATTTAATTTATATGTGGGCTTGCTAAATTCTGTGAAAATTTGGGCCAAGCTGCTATAAGAAATTTGATCCAAATGTCTAACGAAACTTGAAATTTTTATTCTTTTATCACTGTTAGACATTCGGAGAAGATTGGAACATATTTGACAGTAAGTATTATGAATTTTTCTTAAAAATGAAACACAAATACGAGTTCGTGACTATTTTAATTTCTCTCAGCTTAACTGCAGGGGCAACAAAGCTTCTGTCAACGGGCAACTAACTGTCAGTTGACTGCTGTCAAAATTTGAACAACCCACTTAATTTAGTTCGTGTTTGACAGCCAGTGATAGTAAAGGAAAAAATGAAAAAAAAAGATATCCGAGTGACTAAGCGTAATAAATACTATAAGAACTCTGCACCATCAAATTCAGTAGTAAAATGTAGTTTACTGAATGTCATTGTGGCCATACAAGCGAGGAAGATGCCGAATGTTCTGGATGCCCCTTTAAGGTCTTTGCACTTTGCACAGCTGCAAAACAATCGATAGAACTATCGATAGTATCAATAGTTTTGTTTTTGGCTGACCATCGATAGTTTTTTTTTCACTATCGATACTATCGTCAAATCTAAGAGTAAATAAGGGGGCCACTAAATGCAGTCAAAATCACATTTGCAAAACTTTTATACTTACATATAGGGACACAGTTTAACAGTTTCTTAAATTTATATTTTTATTTACTAAAGTTAAATAAAATAAGAATTGCAACTTAAATATGTTCGTACATACGATTTTGCATATGACCCAAGCAAGTTAATCTTTATTTCGTCAGACCATAATATGTTATTCTAACTACTCGCATTACGATGCCGGTGTTGCTTCCTTTTGCTGAGAAATGATAAATTTCGAGGACTCGTACCCGCATCATTTATGAGGCTTTTTTATGACTTGAAGGGATTAATCCTTGAAGTATGAATTAAAAGTTTATCATAACTTACAGTTGTTTCGTTATTTACTTTAGTATTTAAGAACTTCATGGTCTGAACGATTTTCGCTATATATAAGGATTACCCTTGCATCATAAAACTTCAATACATCAATTTTTATGATATACTGCAAAAAATAAAGAGTCCCTATTATTTGTTACAACACTGTATATTTATCATTATTTTTTCCCTTTCATATTTTAATATTGTTGCCACAAGTAGCACTTAAAAGAATTCGATAGTATCGATAGTTTTTTTGCAAACTATCGAATAGGACGACTATCGATAGTTTGGCAGCTCTACTTTGCACTCGAAACAAATGAAAAAGTTCACGATATGGTATACATCTTACAGACATCTTAAACGGCTTAGTGGTTTCAATTTTAATTGATTACTTCGGTATTAGAATATTTTCTTCAAGATGAGTGCCGCGTTTGGTTAAAACCAACTAGAAATAGAAACGTTGTTCAACCACAACATGAACGGGCTTTTTTCCGTGGATCCACCACAAAACAGGAAAGACCAAACAGCTATCAAACCAGTGGGTATCCAGGGGTTAAACTGGGTGTGTCAGCCTCACGGTCATAGCGACCTATTTTTTGGGATTCATGTGGTCTAATCCACATTGAATAACTTGTAAAGGGTAAAAAAGCTACAGGGAATATTATGCCAGCTTATCAGGTGGATTTAAGGAGGATTTAGAACACGAGAAGGGTACACACATGTGCAGTTTCCATGACAAAAACTGTTCTATGAATGTAACAGATATATCACGGCGGTATCACGATAAAAATTTCCCCTTCGAGTGGAGTGAAAGTTTCATGAGAATATAAATTTATATTCTTGTTTCCAAAAGGGCGATTAACAATCTTCTTATGCCCAACTATATGCAATTATATTTTTTTTTAGCCATAAGCAATATTATTATTCTATTTCAAAATATTGCTGACCTAAAATTTTATATTATTTTTATATTCCAAATCTTTTAAACAACGACAAAAGCAATTATCATTCCTATCTATGATTTTGATTTTTATATTGATATATTTTAAATACTGTAACCAGACAATCTTTAATAGTAAGTTGTAATTGGTGTTACCAACATAAAAATTGATCGAATTTTGCTATACAAAACGTTAACCAAAACAAATTGTTTATATATGTTTCTATTTTGTGCACACTCAAAGAGTACATATGTATGTATGTACAATGTACATACTCAAGAAAAATATTATTAAAGTAAATGTTTACTACAAGAAATCCTTATTACAGTATTTTTTTTAGTAAGAAAATGTATCACAATTCTTGAGGAAAGAGAAGTATACGATACTTTCTTAGGAAACGTTTAATAGTAGACTAAAAGTGCTCAGTCTTGAGCCTAATCGTTTTAAATAGAAAAACGACAAAAACAAATTTAAACTATAATTTGATATCGTTAGAGAAACATAAGATTCTTAAAATACACTTCTTTTAGATTGTCCGTATAGGATAAACCAGAAAACAAAGAGTATCAAGATAACAGTGATGAAGTTATTTTTTTATTCTATTTAATTTTTTTTAAGAAAAAGATTAAATGAAATATCATATTATACACAAGGGAGTGGTAGCTTTTGTGGGCAAATATTACAGCTAGAAAAGAACAAACACGTAAGAGGAAACCCAAATGGATAAGGAAAACGTCAGTAAACTAAAAAAAATCTTTAAAAATCCCTAAATCTGAAGTGTAATCTTCGCAATAAATTGATGCAAACGCTAGAAAACGGATATACGAGTACATACTTATATTGTTTTTATATAATATTTTCGTTGTGCAAATAGTTCAATATGCTGATAATGTTGTTTAATATATATTTTCTTTTGTTTCCTTGCTTAAAAAGCAATATTAATAAATAATATAGACTAAAGTTTTTAGACTGCTTTAATTAAGTCGAGATTTAAAGCTATAAATTGCTATTTATTTTCCTAAATTTTAATACTTTTTGTTCTGCTAAAACTTTCATTAAACGTTTAAAATTTGTGCTTGTTATTTCTTACGTTAAAAACTTAAAAAACTTGTATTGAAAGGATTAACATTACGCTCAAACTTCACAATTTTTGTCAAGGTTTAAAAGCTTTGATTACAATTAAAAAATCTTTATTTTATATTTTTATTTACGATTGAATTTAGTCAATATTTTTTTCTCCGTCACTCCTCTGGCAGTATATTGGCTTTCCACAAAGCATCCATTGCTTTGTTTTTGTTTCATTAATCAAGTTGATTTTTCAAGCTAAGTAGATGGTTATTAATCCACTGTAGCTTCACTTCATATAATGTGTAGTGGTGAAGATCCTTGCTAATTGGTGGTGGTGATCTTTACTTTAGCGTTGTAATTTTTTTCTCAGCAGATGGCTTTTCTTCCCGATCATTCATCATGATCAAGTTTGTCATCATCGCCAGAGGTAAGCTGGAAGGTCAGGCGGCTTATTCTTTATTTTTTAGATGGAGTTATCTGGAGGGTAGTTGAAGTCTCTTTACTAAACATGTTCTCTGCTGTGGCTCAATCCTGGGTCGCTTGATTTGTTCTGCGTGCGCTCTAACCATTCTACCACGTCACCAGTGAATTTAGTCTATAATAGTGTTAAAATAGTATTACCTTTTATTAACGCTACGTTTTCGCCCTTTAAACACATTTGTTTTCAGAATTCAAATAAAGTTGAATTGGTGATATTTGTTTTCGTTTACCACAATTTGAAATCTCAACTCCTTGTTTAGTACTTTTTCCATCCTTATTATATTCAACTTAAGAGAGCTTTAAAAAGTTTTAACACAAAGATTAACATCTTTCATCTAGCGGATTTAAGAACCTTTGTCGTATTTGAATACACCAGTGAGTGTATTTGTAATATGACAGATATATTTTAGTTGTTATTAAACCACTCACAGTTGTATGCCTAGGCGCTTTAATCGTTTTTGCGATATACAAAAATAAAGAACTACTTTGTGTGAACGGTACCATGCCCACTTGTCTAAATCCGCCCACATTTTGACTGATGATTCGTATTGACTATTAAGTTATTCAGACAAAATTTGGAAACTTTAGCTTTAACCATTTCAAGATATAAATTCGTTTCCGCACACTTTTTAGCTGATGATTTTGACTGCTTATGAAGCCATTAAATTTAGAGACCCTTACCATTTGGTGGATATAGAAAATAAATATAAATATAATATAACTAACTGTGACGTAGGTAAAGCAGCCATTTTATATTACCTAACTGCTTACAGTTTGGAAGGCTCCGGAAATATCTCCGTTAATTCAAATGTAACACACGAAGTTGGTCCAATTGGCAGTGCTGCCAGATACGCGAATAAGTACGACATTGACTGGGTGACACATAAATACCAAATCTACCACAATTTCACAAAACAATTTTGAAGGCGTATTTTCTTTTTTGGCATTTTTATTTTTGTAACAATATACTGTAAAACTTTCAAGAAAATCTATTCAACCGTTTAGATGTTTATAGTTTTAAGTCTATAAACATACACACTTATATACAATCATATAAACACTCATTTATTATTCATAATAGCGACATGGCATTAGGTCTGATCATATACTTTTATAAAATTATATCAATGCAATACAATGAAATACCTTCGCTTCTGAAAAGAAGTTTTTTAACACGACCCTATAGAGTGTTTGAATATTTTTTAACTTAGAAAAACTAACTTCTAACTCGTAAAATCTTAATAATAAGTAAGAAATCTATTGCCGATTAAGCTTAACTCTTCACTATCTATCCTTATCTATTATGTGCACTTTTTTAAAAGTTATGACCACAAGAGAAAGTCTAAGCTCACTATAGTGAATGAGGCAGCATGTCAGAGCCAAATTTCTCTCTTGACAACAGTTTAATGATAGCTCGTATGAAATATAGTAAAATTTCCAACAAATTACACTAAAACTGAGCATGGCAGGTAGTTTAGTAATTTTTTTGTAAAAATTTGTACGACAGCTAATGTTAAATATGAAAATAGTGATCAAATAGTTTTTAAAGTCTAATTTAGATCAAGACTCATAGACAGCTTATTCTAAAAACCAGAATACATGAAGATTATTGGTAAACTTTGTGAAAAAAATTTGTTTTCTTAATCCCAGGCTGTACTTTGCTCAAAGTGTGACAAAGTACGGTGTTAGTATATTCGAATCAATAGCATCATAACAAATACAATGTAATCGCAGTAACTATAGTGATACGGGATATACGAATAAATAAGTTTTTATTGCTTTACATGATAAATAAAATAAATTGATAGATATCTGAGTTGTACTGACATTAGGGTGACATTTGAAGGAAATAGCAATTTTTTTAAGTTGGCTTTTATTTTAACCCAATATTTTCAGTTAGAAAATAAAATTTACTTATGCATGTAGTTTATATGTTTAATTTTTACTCAAAAGGGGCTTACAAACATTAAAATTTTCTCGTATTTTTTTTAACAAAAAAGTTGTGAAAAAAATATGTATAACTCTTTATTATTATTGTTGAAGTAGTAAATTCAGTTGTAAATTAAGTGTCACTATATAAGAACTATACTTGTGTTGAAATGATGAGGGTACAAAACTAAGGAAAAAATAACTATCAACTCCTAAATATGAATATTGTGGCGTATAAGTGAAAAATTTACATATTTTTGCTTCCCAGCAATCATCAGTTTTGTTTGTCTAGTGTTTGACTGCCATAAAATACCATTTTTGTTATTTTCTTACAATAGTTTTGACAGTATTTCAAAACAAAACGGATATAGTGCTTATGGCAGATGCCTTTTACGATAACATTTGTCAAACAAAATAAAAACCTAAGTTTTAAAAATAATAAAATAGAATGTGCGAAATAATAGTGCTTATGGCAGATGCCTTTTACGATAACATTTGTCAAACAAAATAAAAACCTAAGTTTTAAAAATAATAAAATAGAATGTGCGAAATAAAAACACATTTAAATATAATGTGCTTTTATCAGCAAAGGAAACAACTTATTGTCAGCAACTGACACTTCCCTAAGTGTTAAAAAAATTAAATTCATTTTTTCTTTATGGTATAAAAATGGTTTCAATAGAGTATAAGCAAAATATGTTTTATATAGTTTTTCTTATTTTATGATTAAAAGTTGGTATTTTAAACTTATATTTTATTGGCCTTAAAAAAATCTCGTGATTGAATATAAAATCGTTTTATTTTTATTAAATACAGTTCTGGGTTTGAGTAAATCAAATAATAATAGCGAAAGCCAGGGTCGAATACAGAATTAATTCGAGGAATATCTACTCAGTGTTAAAATTTTAACGGTTGATTTTAACTGTTTATATTTAACTGTTTAGATTTAAGCGAATAAACAAATAATTTTTACCCTTCAAATACATAATACAATAAAATATCCTTAATGCAAATTGTCGCTACAAAAATTATAAACGTAGACTGCTTTGGACATTTATGGCAGAGAATTTCATATTTGCTTGCATGCGATAGTTTACTATTATTTACCATTTTTCAGATATAAATATGGATACTCAAAAGATGACTAGAATGTCAGAATATTTATTTACTTGACTACATCTCCTGTCTATTTTTATTCATTCAAATGGTAGATATTTTAGCAGTTAATACGGTTTGTCTGTAAATGAATTTTATTTCGATGTAGATTTCATAGCTTTTTTCAACCTTTTTATACTAAACAAGCATGTACTTATGATTCTTATTATTTCACAGAGACAAAAGAATTCTCTGAAAAAAATTTATATTGTTATACTCTCAAAACTAGAATACTAACGTACATATTCTATTTCTGATTTACAGAACAAAGGTAAAGCACATACCCAACAGACCATTTCACAAGCAAAATGTAAATAAAATATAGAATAAGCTTATCATAAGTAATTTTCTTTAACTTTTTATAAGCATACTTATTGTAAGCTTATTTAATACAAAAAGTAAACGGTTTCAAAAAGAGTTAAAAATGCTTCATATTACAATACCTTTTACAACAGTAACAGGCAAACTAATATCAGTGCATTTTACGATTATGGTAGTATTTTGAGAATCTCACACTCAGGCCTCTCACCGTATTTTTCCATTTGTTTTTTCTTTACTTCTCTTTGTTGTTTTTTTGCTTCCTGTTTCCCTATGCATGTGAGTATGTACGTATGAAAATAGAAGAGAATAGTAGCTCTTTGCCTAAATCTGTTTACAATAATATTAACTATACACTTAGGTTAGATAACAGTTTAACAATTATGATTTCATATAACTTATTTTCGCTATGGCTTTATAAGTGTTTTTGAAAAACAATTTTTTTAAACAATGCAGCAGCAATGGCAGCCCGAACAAATTTTTGGAAAGTCTATTTTTAAAAATGAGAATTGAGGAAAAAATTTGATGGGGTTTAATGGCTTACACTTTTCTTATCTGAACAGCATTTACATTTTTTAATTATTTCGTGTTTGAAAAAGGGCGCGACTGTCAAGTACAAAGTATAAACTTCAAATTAAAAAAACAGAAATATATTTAAAAAATTTAGCTTTTATTCCACCAAATTTGAGTGGTTACAAAATATGAATGTCATAAATTTAATTATTATTTTTTTAACGCTTAAAATTTTAAGCTACATTTTCTCAAATAATATGACAGCTGTAGGACCTATTTAAAAAAAAAAATATTTTTCAAGGCTTGCATCTTTTTCCGGTAAGGGTTAGCAAGCTCTTTTTTATATGAATTATTTAGTCCAAAGTGTCTTGTTTTCAGCTATAGTAATTTCGTTCTGCCCAACGCTGCAAACCAGAACACTTTTTTGAAATTTCCAGCCCGTTTTATTAGAATTTTTATTTTGTTTTGTTTTACGCAAGCAAATAACATGGCGCGGCAAACAGACATATGGGATGTGATGCTATTTTTCTGATAGTCATATCGAGTACAACAAGAATCTGTGTTTTAAGTTTTTGGAACACTCCCAAAATCTTGAGAGTGGGATAAGAAACGGTTTTTTGTACATTCAGGAACTTATAAGCTTATAACTGAATATTATCCTATTGTGACTATTATCCCATTTAAGTTACTCAGAGGGTTTGAGAAAAAGATAAACAGACCTTGTAATTAATATAAATTTCGCTTAAATAGCCTTGAGGAATATCTGTATATGTATCAAGTAATTTGTAGAAGATAATTAAAAAAGAATTCAAAAAGAGATTAAAACAATTTTTAGACTGCATATCCATACACAGATCAGCCAAAGCCTAAAATTTATGAATATACTTCTAGAGTATTTCGTAGGTAGTACAAAATTTCAGCAAAAAAAAAACCAGAATAAATGACGACCTAATAAAAAATATATATATTTATATGAAGAAACGTAATTATCAGTGGTACTAGATATCGCCAACGCTATCCAAATTGTTCATTCACAGTTGGCAAGTAGTTCAAAACTAAAAATTTCCTGTTGGTTCTTTGTCTGAACAAAGAACTTAAAAAGTTAGAAAGCATAACGTAAGAAATTGTATTTAATAGGGATAATAAATTAGAAGATATCCTTAGTTTTCATTTAATAAATTTAGATCCAATGGTAATGGCAACTCGCAAGACTCCCTGTTTCTTTCATCATCCGATAAGGTGGATTTCAACGTAAGTAGTGACAAAGATACTGATGAAACACAAGATGATGGCGAATAAATACATAATTGTGTTCTTATATTGATAAATGTGTGTTGTAACCCTCCAAATATTTATAATTATTTGCATTACATTAATGATTAAATTAATTTAATTACTTATTTTTATTTTATATTTTTCTTTATATATTTTCAATAAAAACGAACATTTTTTTGAATGACTCAAGACCAAGACCACAACTTTTCCAAAGATACCAATATCTTTTACCTAAACTCAGCAGTTTAATTGATTCTAAAAAATTACCCAATCCTGCTCCACAGCGCAATGCTCAAAAATATTTATTACATATGTATATATATATATTCTTTTTTTGAAGTTTTGAACTGTTTTAGAATTCGTATTATATTTGTTCCTCGAAAAAATTTACATTTTGGCGGGCATTTTTTTAATATTGTCAAAAAATCTCAACTGGACTGGGATTAGGGCTTTATGCTGGACAATCAATAGCCCAAATTTTATACATATATATGCATTTATATACCTAAATTTACAAATATATTACGAATAAACATGATATGGAAACTATTATTCTGTAAGTTTATTCTATAATTATAGTCAAGCGACATTATTGCAAGGGTTAGTTTTCATTATTAAATTATTTTCAATAAGGGTTATACAATAGTATTCACAACACTTTTCTAAAATTACTTGTTTTGTTAGTAAGATTTTCACAAGATATTTCTAAATAGTTTTGGTTTGTTGGGTAAACTTTATGGAATCTCTGTATTGTATTAAAGAAAACTAAATTTAATTGTTGATTAATATGCGTTACTAAGCATTTTGTGCAAGGCAGCACCTATTTGAAATTCAATGTATAGAATAAGTACGTATTTTCATAGGAATGTCGTCTAAATTATATTATTTATTTAAAGTTAAATACATATAAAGCGCTTTTAAAAGTAAGTTTTTTTCCAAGCCCGATAGAATTTAAAATTGTAATAATATAGCAAAAAAACTTAAATTTTAATCCCAAAGGTTTTTTTTTATTTGAAAGACCAAAACATAGCACTAGCATCCGAAAAGGTTTTCCTGCATATAGCCACAGTGACTGTTTTTGACAAAGCTTATTTCGAACATTTACCACTTTAAATTTTTTCAGCATTGCTGGCAGTATGTCACGAATAACCGTAACAATGTTGATCTCCATAGCGTTAATTGTCAAGAGGTGTCAAATTGCATGGTATATGTCATTAAATAAATGCCATTTGACAGTTCAATTACGGTCGCTGTATGTCACGAAGGACCATCTCATTGAAGCCACGTCTCGCCCGGAACAATATCATCCATGTTTTTACACAAAAATTATTCATCATGTTGCGATAACGATATACGAATACATTAACCATAATGCGAGCTCCGTCTTCATTATTGTTTGAATAAGGACCAATGATGCCACCAGCATGTAAACTAAATCAAAGGATCCATGGAGTCTGCATGGTCTGTTGTGGATTAGTTTGACTCTATATGTAGCAATTTTGTTTAATAGCAAACCCGTTAAGTCAAAAGAGCCTCATCTCTGAAGACAATGAAATCACTGAAATAAGTCCTAGAAAAGTGAGTATACTCTCCATGATTTATAAATTCTTATACTCATACGCATTTATACTTTTTACAATGGCGACTCATACACATTCATAGTCTAAAGCAATGGTGTTCATATTATAGAGCAATTGTTTACGCTCAACTCATACGTATTCTTACGCTCTTGGTTTTAGTTCCCTCTTTGTCTCTGTTTTTTTTTTTTTTTTTCAAAATCACTGGAAAAAATTTGATTTTAGTCGTCATCGAAATAGCATGTGGAGTGGATATTTGAGAATTTTTTTTCCACTATACTCGTATGTACTGAATAGAATTATAAGCAATGTGCAACGGATATTTTATGATTATTAATGTATTTGGTAATCCCCAATGCATTATAAATTTTACAAAAAGCGTTTACATTTTTATATTTTTAATTAAAAATAAATTCTCAAAGAACTTAATACCTCTTTTAAGCAGTTAAAAATTTTTTTATTTTCTCACCTACACAAATACATTTTCAATTTTGCACAGCATTGCTCTAAAGAATATGAGGTATAACACAATTAGTTCAAAAGGGAATGAATCAACAGCGTCATAAACGTTGATAAATATGAGAATTATGAGTACTTCAAGCTCTTGAGCAAGGGTGGCCAAGGAGACAATATAATTTGTCGTAATAGTTGTAATAAATTTTTGAAGAACGAATTTAAAAAGGACAAAATACAAATAAACCATTTTAATACGCATAGCGACATACATGTGCTTTCATTAATAGCTATCGCACAACTGCATGAAATTGTTTTTTATTTGTTGTTATCTGTTGAATATTTTCGTTTTAATTAGAGTGTATACATACAGGAAAGCGATTAAACTTGTGCACTTCAGGCCATGATTCGAAAAACGGGTTTGTGTGAAATTTTAATTTTTTACTTCTTATTTGAACAATATTGCTTATTTACTTGATTAGTATCACTCGAACTATTTGAATGATTCGAATCATTTATGAGCCTTCCAATCAAGAGAACCTCGGTTCAATTTCAGGCCAGAGCATCTGGAATAGCAAACAAATTGTTCTACAGCAGTATCACCTTATAACATCAGCTAGTATTAACTGATTATGAGTATTACCACTATTGAAAACCGTTCGGAGCCGGCGTTAAACTACATATATGTGCCTTTCAATGGGTTTAAAAATAGGATGAGGCACAGCTCATTGACAGAGAGGAGTCCCCGTGTTCCACCAACCGAATGAGAATTATTATGTTATTTTTTGAACTCTGTAGTTTATATCAACCAAGGCAGTAATATTTCAATGTCAAATTGAATGTATATTATGCTTATCAAATTTGACGCACATAAATATATACTAGGGAGATCTAATGGTTATTATTCGACCGGTTTTAACCGGTTTTTTTTGGTTTTGTCGAATACGGTTTTCTTAAAATGTTCATTTTCCGGTTATTTTAACACGAATGCATGTACGTGATACAAGTATTTACGTTTGTATAGATGTCCTCTGAAGTGTGAAAATATTTTGAAGCGTTGGAAAGGAAGGTTAGGTTAGTTAGGTTAGGTTAAATGGGTCGCTCTCATTTCGAGAGTTCACTCGTAGACGAGCTAACTATGGCCCATTCACAAGGACAGACTCATTAAAGAGACCAAAAGGCCGGACATAGGAGAGTCCTAGAAGAAAAATCCACACATAAAGACCCAGAAATCTTAGATACCTCACTTGAGCCAACCGGTACTCTTGGCGAAAGTCACACATCCCTAGGACAGTAGAGATGATGGAAGCGACATGAAACCAATTGCCTAAGTCTAAGCTCCCATAGAGCAGGAAAGTCGCAGAGAAGGTGTTCTACCGATTGCTCCTCCACTTTGTCCTGATAGCTCCCACAGTAGCCATGATAAGGGCATACCATGCGCTCCGACATGTGACCCATTATACAATGCCCGGTAATTATGCCCGAAAAATACCGATCGACCCCCTTCCAAACCTAAGAAAAGACCTATTTTTTTTCCATGGAAAGAGAAGGCCACAGATTTCTGGATATTACACAAGTGGTGATACTGGTTCGCTTGTATTCCATCCTGCTCAGTGCCCATTTATCCAACAAAACCGACAACGCACATAGAGGGGCATGCACGTCCCCCTGCACGAGAGACAGAGAGAACCATAAAGTAGTGCACTCATCAGCAATTTCATTCCCTCGGATGCCCGCAAGACTTTGAACCATATCATTTCAACATGATATCATTCCAGATGCTCTAGTAAGAATCGGGTGACCTGTGAGAGACCTTGAGGTCCAGATAATCAAAATAAAAACAACAGGAAATGAAACTACACAGTAAAAAATTTATCACTGGATGAATAATTATGATGTTGTGCTTTCGATGAAGAAATGTTTAAGGTCCTAAAAAAGCTGAACGTTGTTTCACCATACTTATTTGCTAGACGCTACGACATGGTACAAAAATTTAAAAAACTTTCTTTGCTAATGCAACAAGAATTGAGAATTTTATTTTAATAAAAGGACCCGTTATTTGATTAATTCTTAAGCGAAAACTTGTTATTTTAAAATTGAAAATTTTCGGTTTTTGAAAAAACTCGAATAATCGATCCCCCTAGTACATATATAGACTGTGTAAATTCAAAAGCTGTTTTATTTATATTTAATCAAACAATGGTTGTGAAATCATTATTTTATTTAAAAATCTAAATCAATTTAACTGAAATCAATCACATTAACTTTGATAAAAAACAAAATGTTAAATCAATTGCTTAAATTTTAAGCTTTTAATTAAAAATTTTTCCATTTGGTTAAACAGTTTTAATTTGTTTAGAGATTTTTTTAAAATATATATACCACACGTTCTCTTTTTTGAAGCACTGCAAGCAACAGTAACAACAGTTAAAGATCAAAGGATTTTCAAATGGTTTATTTTTCTTATTAAAAGGCGAAAGTTGAAAAGGTCGTTGGCAAATACATGGAATAGATAGGTATTGAATAAAATTTAAAAACTAAACCCTTTCGTTTAGTGAATTAAAGACTAAACGATGAAAACAATAAAAAGCAAAAATTGATTTTAACTATATATCTGCATCTGTTACAGAAAAACATACAAAAATGTTTATTTCTTTAACTTTAAATGTCTACAATGAAGTGGTTTTATGAAGCATAAACAGGAAATGTAGTATATCCTCTTAATTCTCATACTATGGAAGGCGATGTGGTCGTAACTTTATGTAGGAGCAATTTATAGGGTTCAGTTATAAATTTAACTTTATTATAGGGAAAAAATGCAGGAGGAAAGAATGCCAAGCTGTTTTTATATAATGGTGCCAGCTGGATGAAATGCTATAAATTATTTGGGATGAACGACCACTAGCAAAAAATATTCCGCTCTTATGAAATGCAAAATATCTTTAAGCCGAGAAAATTTAAAGGAGAACAACAGCGCATAATAAAAATAAAATATTTAATACATTTTTGAATTTAATTTAATGTATAGAAGAAATTAAAAAGTTCATATGTAACTGTGTTTACGAAGAAATTAGTTTAGCATTGATTACGAAAAATTTTATAAAAATTGGACTTAAGTAAAATTATGTTAGGTTGATAGTTGCTAGTGGCTTGTTGTGTGCTTCCTATCTATCTATCCTACTATCGAGAAACCATAAAAACCTTTATTTAGCGAGTAAACGGTGACCCGTTATCTTTCGTCATTAAGGAACTTAGTACCAACAACGTAGTTTCTTAGAAAAGAAATGAAGACTAACGGCAATGCATAAAAAATTTAAAAAAATCAATTCATTTTTGCTGTCTTCTAAGAGCAGCGAATCTTACACTTTTGCAGAATTAGGTCAGGTCAGGAGGGAGTGGCAGCTCGTTGAGTCAAGTCATTAGGCGCCAAGTCCAGATTAACCGGTTTTAAAGATTATTCAGAAGTCTCACATAAAAGCACATTCCCGCAAATCACGTCAGAATCTAGTTATTAGCCTGACATCTAAGGTCGGTAGCTCCGATAGGCCTATAGGCAAGTGTGTATAATCTACGTCTAGCTAGAGACGGACACCGGCAAACGAAATTCTCACTCAAACGATCTACAACCTCGACAGAAATCTTTCGCTGGTAAGCGCAGCTATTGCACGTGCTTACTCATAATGCTATGCCCCGTGAGGATAAAAGAGATGCTCCCACGTTCCAATTTAAGCAACTCGACCAGGTGAGTATAGCAAGGAAGCAAGATACCCCCCTCTACTCAGTAGCTATCAGCGTCAAACAAGTAATTTTGTCTAATATACAGCTTAACGGATAACAACGGTACACCACCCCTCACAGGCAGGAGACTGTCGGGAAGAAATGGGCTCACCTTAGCAATCTCAATAGGTACGAAATTACCTTGAATGTCCCTGTAACCAGGGACCAAAATGAGATTGACACCAAACTGTGAGAGTATCTCAAGGAAATCACGACAGTCGAATTGGAATTAATAAAATCGCTGGGTTTAGGCATAGTATATGTACATCAGTAGAAAGATGGTGGTCTTGTTATTATGAATTAATAAAAAAAAATTGCATTTCGTTTGAAAAATTTAAATAATATATATGATTATTTATTTTTTTATTTTTATTTTTTTTTTTTGTGGTTTTATTAAAATTATAATGGAAGTAGCCGTGAGCACCAGGTCTGAATTTATTAAAAGCAAGTTAAAGACACATTTACTTGTGTTATACTTTCTAACCTTCTGAAATATTAGTAACAAATTCTTGCATTTTATCAGATAAATAACCAACAGGCAATTTTAAATTTGAATCAACAATTTGTGTAGCGTTGGTGTGCGCGTGGATAAGTTTTTACAAAAATTTTGCACCGTTTCCATACCTAATAATTTGAGTTTTTTTTAACCAATTCCGTTTTTACTTGATTACTTCTATATTGGTTTAAATTTGAACCAGCGGTTTTTCGAATCCGGCAATGCTTATGTCATTCTATTTTGTTACAAAATTCAGTGGAGATACTGAACAAAATGAATCGAACACATCTCATGCCACAATCGATTTATTGCCTCAAACGTTGATGGCCGTTTAATTAGCCGAAATGGTGATGTCAGTTGGCCGTCAAGAAGCTGCGATTTGACATCGTTCAACTATTTTCTGTAGGGCGCCATTAAAAACAAGTGTTATTCCGCATAGACCTCCACCGCATCGCCGGTGATTGTGCACACTTACAGGAAAAACTCTTAAAAGTAATTAAAATATTTTGATATGTTTTTGTGCAGACTTACGAGAAAAACATATAAAAATATTTTGATTTTTTTTCTGAGTTTTGTGTTTCAATACGGCTAAAAAACGCATTTTTTTATCAATTTTTTTCCACTTTTTAAGGTTTAGAGGTGTTTTGCGCACTGCTTTAGAAATCCGTTAAAAATTGACAAAATTATTAAGCTTCTTAGCTAAGCGACCTATTTAAAATTATTTTTTTGCGAATACGTGAAAAAATTTTTTGCTTCGAACAACTTCTGCACACTTCCAAATACACAATATTTAAAAAGTTTAGTCATAATGCTACTAATGGCTCTATTGATAGGCATTAGGAGACTATTCATTAATAGTTCAATGAAACTTTTGCAAATTTCCTTATTTAAAAGAAAAGCCAAAATCATTGTTCCCAGTTTAGTTTTTGTTTAGAAACGGCGTATAAATTCTACATATTATTCGAAAAATAGCAAGAAAAGATAATTATTTAAATAATAAAAACAAATTTTATTAAATGCATTATATTAATAACAATTCACGGTTCAATTCAGAATAAATTATACACAATAGCTTTATATAAAATTTCCTCAAGATATAAATTTTAATTACTCATTAAAATGTTTCAAAAATATTCTTTACACCTAAGCACAAAACCATTTATTTATTTATTTTTGATTATCTTTCTAAAAATAAGTCACCATCTAAAATATATTTCAAATTATTTTAGATCAAGGTTAAGTGTTGAGTTTCTAAACGTAAAGAAATACGAAATAGTATATTGCATTAATGTACATTAGGGTGGTCCTTATTTTCCACCTTCGTTGTTTCGAGCATAACTCCCCTTAAAAAATTTCGTTAGAGTTTGAAAATATGGTGTGAAAAATATTATCACGATTGGGTAATGTTAAAACGTGGCGCATCGCTCTTGAAATTTGCAACACATATTACACTGGATTTTGACTAGATTTCAATAAAATCTATAAAATATATTCATTTATGGAATAGATTAATTGATTTTGTTTTGTGTGGGAAGTCTGGTTAAAATCTACTAGATTTTTGTTGAAATCTCGTAAGTTTAGATCTCGATCGAAACTCATAAGTGCTAGATTTCAATGCTATTAAATATTCTCTTCTCTCTTTTTTTTTTTTAATAACAGTACATTTGTATAAAACTAAAAAAACATATCATTATGTACAATACCTATCACAACCATTTTTCAAAAGAGCATTCGTTGTGTTGAATATCATTCAGCAGCTTCTATAAACATACCAAATTATATTATTAAAACCAATATAGAAATATAGCAAAATGTTAATTTAAAAAAAAGAATATGAAATGGAATTTTATTTGAATATACGTACTTACGTATTGTATTATTATTCGTACCTATTACGTAACATTTTTTTATATGGACAAGTTTTTTATAAAATAGCATTTACCAAAAAAATTTTTATTCGTTAAATTTAATTTTTCTTTAGGGTCACTTTTATTATATAAAAATTCAAATTCTATATCGTTTTATGGCCAATGTCAATTTTTGTACATTAGCGATTAGATTAACAAAGAAAATAAACAAAATTAAATAAAATTTCAGCGCAATGTAATATAAGAGGACTAAAAGTATTTAATATACAGTTAGTGTCATTAATATTCAATTTTATTAAAGAGATATGTTTAACTGATTCGTCTTAAGCTAAATGTATATCTTTTTCAACATTTTTTTCTTTTCATTAATAGTTTATTTAGACACTTGAAAGTTCACATTTGTATTTAGAAAAAAAGAATAACAATATAAAAAAAAGCCAAATTAATTCAGGTGGCATAAAATATTGCGCGTCAATAATATTCGGTTTTCTTTTAAAAGTAACAAATAATACATTAGAAAAATGGTTTTATATAAAATTCAGTATTTTGTTGGATAACCCTTTTGTTTTATAACTTCACTTAGACAGTTTGACATATTTTTTACTATTTTAGCTGTATAGCTGCAGGAATACGATCCTATTCTTCTTGAAGCCGCAATTTCAAGTCTTCAATGGATGTTATTTTGTAGTTGCGGATTCGCCGGTCCAGCTCATTCCATAAATTCTCAATCGGATTGAGGTCTGGGGATTGTGCAGGTGGATAGAGAACTTTAGGGCAGTTATAGAGCAACCATTCTTGAATTAAATGCGACTTGTGCTTTGGGTCGTTATCTTGATAGAATTTAAAAGAATCTAAAACGCCCAGCTTATTTGCACTTTCTTTCAAGTTTTGACGGAGGATATTCAAATATGATTCCTTATTCATAATTCCACTGATAAAAACTGATTTTCCCCTCCCTTTAGCTCCCATACAACCCCACACCATAATATGTCCATTTCCATGTTTTACGGTTGGTTTGAAGTTTTGTGGTTGTAGCGCCTCATTTGGCTTCCGCCACACCATTACACGCCCATCGGATCCAAATACGTTATACTTGCTCTCGTCCGCAAATATAACGTCATCCCACCAAGTTTCAGGCTTCTTAATGTATTCCCTGGCAAAACTCAAACGAGTTTCTCGGTTGCGTAAATTAACCAATGGCTTACGACGTGCTACTCGGCCATGAAAACCTTTTTTTCTAATGGTAGATGCAGATATTTCCGTTTTAAACTTATTGAGCACCTCTGTGACTAATTTGAGAGCATTTAAGCGTGGGTTAGATTTTATTTTTCGCACAATTGAACTTTCTTCCCGCTCGGTCAATTTTTTTGGCTGACTTGTCTGCTTTATGAAGTGTATTCTTCCTTCATTTTTGTGCCTTCTGAGAATGTCCCCAACTGTATTTGGTTTCATATTCATATTTATTAAAACGTATCTTTATATTGCTGGAAAAGTAGCTGAATAACATGTTTTGATGCAAATAGCATATAAATATGAGAAAAACCGGATATTAATGACGCTTAGTAAACAGGGTTAACAAACTTTGATCGATTTATCACGGTTGCAGGGTTACCATAGAGCTAACAACATTTATTTAAGTTTTTGCTATTCTTCTGATTACCTATCCATTTCGCTAATGCCAGGGTGTTATTATCGATAAACTTAAAAACCGAATATTAATGACACTAACTGCATATATCTAACAAGAACTATTTGATTTAAAGAAAATTTAAATTAAATTACAATATTTACTCTTCCGTGTCAGCGCTTTTTGAATGAAACATAACTAAAAAGAATAACTATATTTCGTTATGTCATTTTATATGCTGCCAAACACCAACTAAAAGAAATAATTAAATTTCTTAAAAAAATTTTCCAAATACTAATAATGGCTTGTGTTTTCTAAGAAAAATCATTAATATAAGCACTCATTTTCAATTAATGAATTTCTATGACACAATGCTACAAAAAAAACCTGACAAGTGATACTATTTTTCGGATAGACGCTATCGAGTAGAACAGGGGTGAGCAACATTTTTAATCAAGGCGCTAATTTAAATTTTTGGTAGGGCCTTGCATAAAGTAACACTTTTTAATAATTTACAAAATTTTATTTATAATAAACATTAATATAAAAAATAAAAAACTAAAAAGAAATATAGATTTCATACATAGATTTTAATGCAAAAAAAGGCAAGTATTTTTAGTGAGAAATTTGGCCCTGTTTTTTCCATACAAGCTGATCGATATCAGCGGGAATTGATGAGATAGCTACACGTACGCAGCTTTCTAATCGTGCATCACTTAGTCTTGATCAGTGGTCGTTTTTGATGAATTTCATGGTTGAAAATAATTGTTCGCAATCATACGTACTTCCAAACAGAGACATCATTGGCTTTGCATTTTTCGTCAAAAGCGGAAATTTATCAGGGCTCACATATGATTTATGAAAGTGTTCGATGTTTACTGAAAGAAATACATTTTTTAAATCGGTATTATTCTGCATGTCAACCACTTCCATTTGAAACTCTTTGGGAACTGTATCCACAACGACATTACATGGTGAGGAAAACATTTTTAGTGGAATCGCTGTCTTCTCAGTTTTGAACATTTAGAATCGTAATTGAAATTCGTTAATTAAAATTTTTATATATGGTTTTTGAGAACTGGTAACGTTTTCTCTTTCTAAACGTGGAAAGTGAGACATATTATTTTGCAAAAGATGCTGTTTCCACAATTTTGATTTGCACTCAAATCCCTGAATTTTATCACACAAGTTATGCCTTGAAGTTCAATATTAAGATCATTGAGATGCTTGGTTATCGACATGAAACCCAAAGTCGCACATCCATTCTTTATTACCAGAATGACGGAAGTCATATCCCTTCATATACAAGAACAATTGTATATCGCTTTTTAAGTTGTATACTCTTTTAAGCATTGCACCTCTACTAAGTCAACGTACTTCGGTATTAAAAACAATACCGCTATATTCAGTTTTTAAATCCTTTAGGAATTCTTTAAACTGGCGGTGATTTAACGCTCGCGACTTAATAAAATTAATTAATTTATTTATTGGTATTGTGATATTTGGCATACTCAATCTTTTCGCACACAAATTTTCCTGGTGAATTACGCAGTGGTTAATGAATATTTCCCTTCCTGTGGCCTTCTTAATGGCTTGAAACAGCCATCCTGATACTACATTGCTCGTACAATCTTTCGATACACCCATAATATTTTCTAATAAAATTGAAAAATTTTCCAACACAGACTTTAGTCTTTGCCGGTTGTAGTTCCTTGAATAGGAATTAGTGAACACAATTCTTCGGTTATATTAAAATTGGAGTTAATACCACGTATAAATATAGCCAGCTGTGTTGTATCGCTAATATCGGAACTCTCATCAAGTGGCAAAAACAGTATTCGAATTTTGCAATGCGTTCACAAAGCGTTGTTGCTATGTTCTCAGACAAAACTTCAATTCTCCTTGCTATAGAGAGTCTTGATAAACTAATGTTTGAAATAATTTTTATTTTTTCAGGATATGCTATTTCTGTGACAGCAGTCAGACATTCTTTTATCATCTCTCCATTCGCGAAGGGTTTTTTGCCAGTATTTGACTGACAGCATAATTAGCCTTTACTGCGATATTTTATAAAACAGTTTGATTTTTAAAGAAATCCTTTTGTTTTCCGAAGTTTTTCTCCATTTGATTAAACTTGTCTATTCGGAGTTGTCCTGTTAAGTTTTTGTATTTTTGTTCATGTTTTGTATCGTGATGCCTTTTTATGTTATATTCTTCGACACAGTTTCTGAGCATATTAAGCATACAGCTTTATTTTTGGCTAAGGGGAAAAAATAACCAAATTTCCACTTTTCTTGGAAATTCCTCTGCTCATCCGCAATCGTCCGCTTTTTTGATTTCTTTTTAGACATTCTATTAGTGAAAAAAATTTTTAAGTTAACAAAGTTTGGGGAAAAACTTAATTTTGAGTAAAGAAAACTCTAATATTACCTTTTCGATAATAAAATTTCACAAACTTTTTCAATAAATACAAAAATTGTTAGTTAACAGCTTGCCAGTCTGACTAATTGTTTGACAGAAGCACACACAAATAATCACAGAGGCGGTGCGTTCGTATTTTATGTTTGAACAAAAGGGAAATCCCCCGTTTTATATTAAAAAGAAATATGTATGCACAAATTAGTGTCGCCAACACTTCTTTTCAAGTCACGGTTTCACGGTGAACTGTAACGGAATTCTATTTAAATCGTGTTGTAGAAATACCGCATTATGCGGGGTTTCCCGTAATTAATTTTATAATAATATAGTAGCAATTTAGACGATATGAGTTTTCTTGCATAAAATTTAACTTTATGAACATATGTATACATATGTAGAGAACATAAAAGAGTAAACATGTTCATGTACTTGATATTTGTTTTAATATCTTGTTCGTATTTTTTTTTTAATTTTATTTTTTAATATGAATATTTATTTATGTTGAAAGCTAAAAAGAGACAAATAAATAAAAATTCCAAAAATTTTTTAAACGGAAATGCAAATTTAAACAAGAATAATAAAAATTCTTGCAAAAATCTTTTACCGTCTAAGCTGGGAAATATTGATGGGAGAAAGTAAATAAAATAAAACAAATTTTAAAAATGCTTGACGAGTCGCAATAACATGTTGAACGGGCCGCAAGTGTTGCTCAACCCTGCAGTAGAACAAGGATCAGTTTTTGGAATTTTCAAAACACCTCCAAGATTTTGAGATACAGGTATATCATTCTCTTATAAGCTAATAACTTAGCTTATTATAGTCGATGTAGTCTCTTCTCAGATGTAGAAAGAAAAAAGATAGATCTTTTAAATGACACACATGGCGTTTGAATAGCTTTAAATAATAATGGGGGTAATTTTACAGCAAACATATTTTTCATCAATTTTTTTCCATATTTTTCGAGTTTAGATGAGTTTTTGCACACTAATTTATATACGAACTGTACTATTTAGGAATTACATATATAAGAAACTATGTTTAGTTGTGAATGAAATGAATCTAAAAATCGGGTTTTTACCCGTATCTCCAGATTTTAGAGGTGTTAAGTAAATTTTAAAAACATATCGAAAAGTAGTATAATTTCCCAGAAATTTCTACTTCGTTCTCTTTTGTCGCACCGTGTAATTCTTTTTTAACCTAAGCAACAACTATCTATATAGCCTTGCTTAAAAGTCTCTGGTTTCTACACTGACTAACTCTAATTTATATTCCAAAAGGAGATAGAGAAACAAAATAATAAATTAAGTCACAGATGTTTTAAAATTTGTTAATTAACATAAATTTTAAATTTTATAAATTTATATTACTTTTTCGTAATTATTAAAATTTATGACTTTTTTCAACGTAATAAATTGCTACCAAATATATATAGTTATTTAAATAGTTTTTCTCATTCTAAAAAAAACTCTTTCAACTGTGATTTTCTTATAATAAAAAAACTAATCAAACAAGCTTGTATTGCTTATGGTGTGAGAAACCAAAATTAATTTATGACAAAGACGTTAAGTGGGTAATATGATAAATGAAGTGAAATATATTATTTTAGAAATAAAAGTTTTAGATTTTGCAAGTTAAAATTTTACATTTACAGATGTATAACAGGGGCACCTGCTAAATATCTTCTTGAACTTCAAAAATGTAAGAGCTGTTAAAATAAATTTAAAAATTTTTATGAAAATATACCTTACTAGGCTGCTAAAATTTTAAGCATGGTGACTTTTTTGTGTTTTTAAAATTTTTCATACAAACAAACTTAACCAAGGTAACACTTTTTATCACTTTATCACTAATAATTTCGTAGAATTAAAGGAATACATCGGGTCCGCCATATAACTTTTTTTTTCAACTAGTGCTTATTTCGTGAATAATTAGTTTTATCCTTCTGCTGAAAGAATATGGTTGTGTATACGCTTGGAAAACGCGACATTACTTTGAAAATCATGGTAATGTTGCAGAATGAAACAAAGAAAAAAAATCATCTTCATGAAGCTCATTTTGGTATTGGCGGGTATGTAAACAAGCAAAATGTCGCATTTGGTGCACAGAAAAAAAGCCGATACACCCAAGACGAGTCACTGTTTGGTACGGATTTTGGTCCAGAGGCATAATTGGGCCATTTATTTTCGAAAATGAGCAAGGAGTGGCCGCTACAGTCAATGGCGATCGTTATCGAGCCATGTTGAATGAATTTTTGTTTACAAAAATTGAAGAGAAGGATATCAGCAACATTTGATTTCAACAGGATGGCGCTACGTGCCACACAGCTGAAGCTACACTAGATGTTTTCCCAGTAGGATTAAATTTTCTAAGACTTTCTAAAATAGTTACCGGTCAGTTAGTTTAGAGAGAATAAAAATTTGGAGGCTATTATCTAAGCTAATTCCATAGCCTTAGTGAGCACGTGTTACATAGAAGAAGAAAACTTATTACTCCAGTCATATACGTAAAACTAATTTTTTATTATTTTGAGAAAAAAGTAACCAAAATAGTAAAAAACTACACATCTACACATCGAAGGAAAAAATATCCAATTTTGGTTAGAAATAACCAAAAACGGCAATGCTGACTACAACTAAGAAACGGTACAAAATTTATTTGTGAAATAACGGTTTTTTACGTCTTCGAAATTCAAGCAGATATTTTATAACATCTTCTTGATAAATGTTTGAATAGAAAAACAGTGTTGGATTTTCAACTATTTTGATATAAATTTCCCTATTATTTTTCACACCTCTATACGTATTTCATACTTCGTAGTGCAAACAAAACAAAAAAAAAAAAATGACAAAATAGCCCGAGCCTAACAGCAGTGTTAACCGTATAAAGAAATCTATTTTTGTTACATTCCTTGTTCTTATTGATCAACACATTTTTGTTTTCATTTATAATTAAAAGAAAATTGCTTTTTTACGTTACATGACTAACAATTTTAGGTGCTTTGGCTTTTGCAGAAAAAATTTACAAAGGCTGCCAAAAATTAAATTCCCCAAACTGCATTGAATAACATTTTTCTGGTTTATTCAACTAATTTGGCAGCTAGTCAAATTAAGAACATTTAAAAAATAAATTTCTGCTTTTGCATTTGGGACTAAATTCCTAAACAGAATGGCAGAACATAGATGATACTTTGTATGTAATAATTCTGCTAATATTTCAATTAAAAACTTTCGCTTTTGAATATTATTTATTTTAGAGTCAAGTCAAATATCGTAAAAATACACTCTAATCATACTTATATATACATATAGCAGATGTACCAATAAGAAGCGTTTAGATACAAATGTTTCCATAGGAAACATTTATTGTGAAAGAGCCTTAATTTATTTATTTTTGGTGTTGGCAATGACATCTGTCAATTACATTCAGTATACATCAAATCAGTAAAGAAACAACATCATGTTTTTCATCGTGTTAAAGAAGGCGAATTTTGTACCAGAAAGTAACGATTTACGGAAAGAATTAATTTTTTGTTTTCATTTGAAAAAAAGTGCTGCAGATTCGCATCTAATGCTTGTCGAGGCATATTGTCATTAATTTTAAGGGGAAATAATCATGGGTTAATCCGGGACAACCATCATTTCGGTTACAAAACCAGATCGATTCGGCAGGAAGACAATGCTGTCTGGTGTCTGGTGGGACTAGAAAGGTATGGTGCTACTATAACCTATTGAAACCGTTAATACTGGTCGCTAGCTACAACAAATGATCAATTTGAACCATGCATTGATCAAAAAACTACCAGAATCGGCCATTAGATATGGCAAGGTATTTTTGCAACATGATAATGCACTTGCAGACAAAGCAAAACCGGTTTAGGATACAGTCAAATCATTGAGCTTGGAGCTGCTACCACAACCGCCGTATTCACCAGACTTGGCTTTGTTTTCACCGATGGGACACGCGTTAGCCGAGCATCACTTCGATTCCTAATTACGAAATAGTCGAAAATTAGGTAATTAATTTATTTGCTTCAAACGACAAACTGTTTTGTTGGCGTGTAATCCACAAATTGCCTGAAACATGGGAGAAATGTGTAGCCAATAACGGCCAATATTTGGAATAAAATGTTTTTTACTCTCCCATTAAAAATTAGTATTTTATTTTCATACCTTAAACTACTCATTAGTGATAAAAGAATAGCGTTTACTACATTCGTGTGAATATACTACATTCATGTGAACGTTCAGAGCTACACTGCTCCTGTCAACTGGTAGCTGTCAGCTGACTCCTATCAAAATTTGAAAAACCACCGTCATTGTATTCGACAGACATTTATAACTGACTGCCGTGTGATTTAAGAAGAAAATGGCAAAAAGTGAAATTCGTGTGCTCATTAAACATAACATTTTGCAAAAAAAGCACATCAATCAAATCAAGTCTCAGATTGAAAAATACTATGTGAACTCTGCACCAATATTAAAAGTCGAAACAATAGGCATCTCACATGACAACTCATTGATTTCAATTTCGAATGATCACTTGGGTTGAGAAAGCTTCACGTTTGTTCACAATTGATCATAAACAGGATCGTGAACCAACTTTGAAGAAGTGTTTGTCGTTGTTTAACCGCAATATAGACGAGTTTTTGCATCGTTTTGTAACCTTGAATGAAACATGAATTAACAACAACACCCAGAGACCAAACAGAACACAAAATAGTGGATTTTTCCGGGGTTATCAGCGAGAAACGAAGACAATGAAGGTTTGTCAACCAATAAGATTGTGGCGACCGTTGGAGCGACTGGACGACGTTGGATTTAAAAAACCACCATATTTGGCCAAGAAAAAATTCTTTTCCACCAGAATAATGCAAATTTTCTAAAAAAAAAAACATCCATGAATTGTGAATTGAAGTTTTGCATTTCATTCAATTTAAACATATTGATATGTATTAATAGATATATTTTCAATATTTTGTGATCCTAGAAAGCGTAAGTTTATAATCAGCTTACAGTAGTGACTAAAAGAGTAAGAGTTTTCTTATAACTTAAAGGACTTGCCTAACTTCTCTAATATTAGAATCGAAATTTGTTTTATTATGAATTGTTTTTGATCGGTTTGTTTTATTATGAATTGTTTTTGACTCTTTCTCGCTTGCGAACCTGTGTATAAGGAAGAATATGTGAGTCCCGCGTATAGGTAGGTATATTTTATAAATATAATAATATTTCCGTTATAACATTAAATTTACTGTTAGAAATTATTAAATAAGTTTTTGTAAGTGAATGAATAAAGATGTGTAACTTTTAGTGAGTACATGAATTTTATATGCAGACTTAAATAGACTTTATCACAACATTGTGTAAATAAAAAGTAATAATATCAACTCGCTTTTAAATGTACAATTCCATTTACCCTTGCGATGACGTTTTTCTCTATTCGCAAAAATCTCTATTCCATTGACCACCATTTTATTTTAAAATACATATGTAATGTTTTTAAAAATTTTTCATAACATGTATATTTTAGGAATATATTCTTCATTTGGATGTATGTAAACACATAAATATTTGAAAAATTATGAAAATCAAGTAGTACTGTAATAAAAATTATACTAGACAGCTCGTGCACGGGTCATAGTATATACCAAAAAATTCAGTAATAAATATTGTCAACTAGTGTTTATAATAGTTAAAAAATTGCTAAATATTTAAAATTAATAAACGAAAAACAAAAATAAAAAATTAACAACATTTAAATTAATTTTATATTAATTAAAACAGTAACTATCAATTAGTTTCATTCTCTATTGGATATGTATGGAAATGTATGCAAATTATTTTCATTAAAATATGTAACCAATTATTTAAGAAAAAAAATTTGAAAACTTTCCACTTCCTTATTCCTTTAGGACTAACTGATTAAAAATGTTCCTATTGTTTTTGTATTAAATGCTGACAGCAGAAAATTTTATGGCGCCATATATGAAAATTTTGTTTACTTAGTAAATTTATGGTGAATGATTCAGCAAACAGAACACGTTACTAAAGAAAGCAAAGGCGTGTATACTTAATTATGCGAGGTCAGAAGAAAGTGATTTACATATATAATATAGAATATTTTTTTTTTAAATTTTAATTTTAAATTTTAAAAGGCACATAAAACAATGTAGTTTCGTTTTTTTTTATAATTAAAAATAATTATGAACATTTCGGGGCTTATAATATCTATAATTTTGGTTTTAGTCATTGTTGCTATATTTTTTTGGATGTTACCACTTCTTATAACAGATCAGAGTGGAGTACATTTGTAATGGTATTGTGCTCCACACTGGAACGAGTTGTTTTAATAATCATATGGCTTCCAAGAACTTATCAATTACTTTGTCTTGCTGCAGTTTGTTTATAAACTTTTGTTTACCACATAAGCAGCTGATTGATTAAATTTAACATCCTACGATGATGGTATTGCTATCTGTCGTTGCCCAGGAATAACGCCTTTAATTTGTTTTATGTAGTGTTGGGAAAATTTGCATATCGTTGATTCCTACCTTTTTTCCAGGAGGTAGCGTTGTCTGACTTCCTAACGATATTCGTAGTTAATGTTATTATATTTCAATAGGATCAGGGGGATTCATGGATGGATTATTTGCTCAATAAATGATTACTTGCTTGCTTGTCTTATAAAAATTTTAAAATTTTCAAGTATTAATAATGAATATCTATAATGCTAATTCTTATTTTTTTTATTACATTTTTTTTAATTATTTTATTTTTGTATAAAATTATAATTAAAATTTTTTCCTAAATATCTGCATATCTAAATAAGTATATATTTTATAGTATTTAACAAAAATTTTATAAATTTGCTTAAAGTGGCTCAAAGAAATTAGATTTCTTTTCCGTAATCCTATGATGATTTATCACTGTCATCATAAGCAAAATATATAAATCCATACAATTTTGTCATTGTTTGCTTGATTCACGGGCAGATTCATGTTAAAAAAGTAGATAAAAAGCAACGAAAAATAAAAATCTATCAAATTGTGATGAACATTTTACTGATTCATAAATATTTATTATATTTTCTTATTAGTTTCAATAGAAATTACTTTTTCCCCATACCTACATTGTTAGTTCAAGAATGTTGTAAATTTGGAACATATGTTTGCTCTCATTGGAAATAATTATACATGTTTATTACCATGTGGGTTGCTGTGTGGAACTTAACTTCTATATAGGCATATAATGTATACGAACATGTTGGCTGATATGCAGCATATATTAAGATGTTGCTGAGTATTGTATGTTGGTAAACACAGAATGTTTATGATCATACTGTTCGATTTTAATAATAATAAACATGTTGCAACTCCAGTGTACATTCTGATTTGAAGAATGTTGATGAAAACCTTTTGCTTATACCACAGTGTGGCGATTACTGGACATATGGGAAAAGAATAGGAGGATGTATTGATTTAAATTTTATTTCGAATATGGTGTTAGAATAGAAAGTAAACTTGATTTTTATTAATTAGGAATAAAATATTCGGTCGGTCAGTGATGCCATATAATTAGGCTAATCTATTACTTTGTGTAACGTTAAATGGCGTCAATAGAAGAAATGTCATTTTTAAGAAGTTTCTAGGCCACGAAAGATTTTAAGAAAGTTAAAGTGGCATATGCTGCCGAATTCTACTTCCTCTTTTACTTAAACACCTTCGTAGAGACCACACGTACCGAGAGTTAAGTCGGTGAATTTTTATTTTACTTTAAATAGTTTTGTAAATTAAGTGGAGTTTGTGAGCATGCTGATTCACATAGAAGCATAAAGTATTTTAACTGGCAATCTATTTCGGACTATGGTGGAGTCTGAGAACTAACCGAAATAACTATCTAAGTGAGACAAGCAGTTCTTGCCAAGTTGAGTGCATGCGCTCGAGCGGCGACTCGGATTTTGCACAATTAGCACCCAATTTTCCATGCGCTTGCCACCCAAATTTCCGGATCGCGGACAATTCCGTTAGAGGCCTATACTTTTGCTCCATAGACAAGACTACCTGAGCTTCATAGACCACAAAAGGCAATTCCACCTCACCTGACTAGGACTTCTCGGCAATACGTACAATTGTTACTCTACTGAAGTTTCATCTTAGGCAAATTTCCTGTCACCTTTTGCGCCTACAAATTCATTGGAAGGAAGAGCAACTCATAATTACCTGGAGGAACGTATTTGTATTTAATATTAGAGATTTTATGTATTTAGAAAATTTGAACTAAATTTAAATTTAATTTTAATTTGTTAATAGGGTAATACTTCTCAATAATAGTAAAGAGAAAGGATTTATATCAAGCATTAAGTGATTTTATAAAGCTTCGATTTAAATATTGGCATAAGTGGCACCAAAATCTTTAATACAGTTGAACACAATTATCGCAAGGCATATGTAAGAATATTATAATTAAATTATCTTGAACTAGCAACACTTAAACCCAATAACCCTGTACGAGGAGGCCTCATCGTCCAGCAGTATAATTGGTGAGTAAAATTCACATTTATTTACGTGTAGTAGTGAGATATTCTTATATATTGAGCCTAAGCTAACGCGTCAATGAATAGAATCCAAGAGTATTTTTCTTACAGAAAAGTAAATTAACGTTACCATATGACCAAATTGAGCATATTTTGGATTATATTCATTGGTTGTACCTATAAATTGAGCGAATAAGTCAAAACAACCTAATTTTCAACTTGATTATTGAATGAAACAAAATAGATCGGAAAATTATTATTAACATTTTATTCAAATATCGTAAACTTTCGATAATCACAATTATAAAAATTATGCGAAATATTGCCACGGTCACAATCACGGTTATTTATTATTTTGGTATAAAAATCACTTTTTAGCTTTTGTTTCGTTTTTCTTCTCTTTAAGTAGAATATTTTTATGTTTATAAAATTTATTTAATATTGAAGAAGAAGAAGAAAAAGAAACATATGTTTACGTTTTTTTTTTTTTTTTTGTATCCTTTTCTTTTTTTTTCTTACAACACTACAATTAACATCTAAGTAAACTTTAAAATAATAATTTTTAGTACATTTCACGGGGAAAACCGTTAATTTTGAATTTATATATTGTACCTAAATTAGATCAACACGTTTGAATTCATTATAGTTGATAAAGTAGAAAATAGCGTGAAAAAATAGCAGTTTTTTTTTTTTGTAAATTTACTTTAACAGTTATTCATTTAAATGCTTAAATTATCGAAATCTCATATTCTTTGTGACGGATGTTAATAATATTAGAATGTCTTTTAATTTTAAGAACATGTCTTATTGAAATAAATGAATTAGATTATTAAAATGAAGTGGTAAAGGAATTTCTTTAGTTTTCTGTATGGAATAATGCGATAGAGTGATAGAATGTGGGATTCTTCGGGAATATTAGTGTCAGTAGAATCATGGTTAGGGCGGGTATAGAGACACGGTTTTCCAATACATCTGGAAAACTATTTTTAAATGATCCAGGTGATCAGTATCTTTGCTTTTCGATATACATATTATAGCTTAGTAGGGGTTTTTTTTTTCATGTTTTGAAACTAAGCTATTTTGGTCCACTTAACACTTACGTAGAGAATATATTAGTTGACTTTCGGGAGTCTTTATAATAAATTATGTAATAAAACAGAGGCAGGAATAGGTGAGTCACGAACCCCCCACCCGGCTGTTTGCTAGTATATCATAGGCTCCCATCGACTCTATCTAATCTTGACCTTCAGCTGCTGACAATCTAGTTTTGTTGTACACAATGGCAGAGAGATCAATCATACCACAATTTCAGTATCGTTCGTTGTCCATTTGTCTACTGAACGCTTCTGCTCTTTTACTATACAGTGTCGGCACAGTGCAAACATTTACTTTTTTTTAACCTTTACGTTACTTATTACATAATGGCGCCCAACGTGGGGCTGAAAATACTTTAATCGAGAGCATCTTTTGCGAATAACACCTTGTAAAAATTGATTAACATCTTGAGTATTTTCGGTTCCGAACAATAGACTACTAAATATTTTATTAGATTTCAGTAACAGTTAGCATTGCTGGCGGCAATTAAATTATGAACTTTGCTTGCGAAGATCTGTGCACGTCATAATGGAATTTTAGGTATTTGAGGTTTAAGAGTTCGAATAACCTAACCGATGACCTCTGCATGGATTATTCCTACTTTTGTTTCATGTTTCATTGACCTCTAGTTTTCGCTGATTAAGTATTTTTAAGGAGAATGTTATATTTTAATTGCTAATTTCGAGTTTCGATTACAGTTGGAAGAATGGAAAATGGTGTCTTGCTGACTGCGGGATAGCATCCGCTTGCGATTTATCTTTACTTGAGACTATCATGCGATATATACATTTCACTTAAAAATATTCCATAGCCCGGTCTTGTTGTCTATATTGATCACTGTGAATTTTTTTCTTTTAACCCTTTGTAAATATTTCATACAGAAAACTTAAAATTATGATTTTATTTTATTTTTTTTTCGATAATAGGTAGTTATTAGACTCTTTCATAGCTCCTCTTGTTGTTATAGTTTTAATTTTATTCGTAGAATTTGTCGGATACAATAATCTTTGTATTTTGTTCGGATAAGTTTGTTAGGAATTTAAGTTCTTCTATATTGACTTACAAACTTTTATTTTTCATTCCTTTATACCCAATTCGAGGGAAAATAGTTTGTTACCTTTTGTAGTTAATAGATTTCGAACCTAGTTCTCTATTTCTTTTATTATTCTATATTGGAATTTCCTTAAAATGTCGTTACCGCGATCACCACCCTTACCTTCGGTATCTTTTGCTACCCAATCGCCTACGCAGCAGAATGTCCCTTCAATATGTTCTGAATCACTTTGTCATGTGTGTACGGAGAAAATGGACGAAAAAATCCCGTGTATGATTATAAATCGATGCAACCATGTTTTTCACAGAGCCTGTATCGAAAATTCTCTTGCCACTGCCAAAGAATGTCCTGTTTGTTTATTGACGTGTGAACTGCAAGATCTTCGTAAAATTTCATTTCCTATTAAGCAGAACGCTCCTAAGCAGAAAGCTAAATCGCGTGGAGGATTTTCGAAAAACTATCAGACTAGAAGTGCGAGTAGAAATATTTTTCAAGAATCTTCTAATTCTTTGGGACAATTTTATGATTCTGTTGATGATCAGGTTGTAACGAATCAAAACCCTGAACCTACACCACAAACCAGCAATGACCAAGTTACTTCTGAAGATTTGTCCCAGAATTTTTTACCAAATGTAATTAACTATGATATTATTGCTAAAATTATTGAGGAAAAGGTGAACCAAGCTGTACAGAATCTAAATTTGACTAATCAACCTAGAGATATTTTATTGTCCAATAATTTGCCTGCAATGAATCAGAGTTCAGTAAATCAATTAATTGAATCTGGAATTCAAAGAGCACTTAGAAACCCACAATCAATAAATGTGTCAAATTCAAATAGTAATACACGCCCTAGCGCAAGTTATCAATCAAGAAATCAGGTAAATGGAAACCCTACTGCGTTTAGAAATAATGAAGCTCGAACTCCAAACGCTCATAATAATACGCCCAGCATTTCAAATTATTTAAGCCGCAATAATAATACCAGACGGATAACATCGCCAAGTTCTCAGTTCTCAAGTATAAATGCAGAAAAAATTACTTCAATTATTCAAAATTGGGGCCTGAAATTTGATGGCGCTAGCACTGGTCTTAACGTAGAGGAATTCTTGTATAGATTAACGTCATTGACCAATGATAATTTTGAAGGAGATTTTGGAATTATATGCAAAAACCTTCATATTCTCTTAACCGGCAAGGCGCGAGATTGGTTTTGGCGCTATCACAAGCAAGAAAGAGGAAATATTGACTGGAATGAGTTTTGTGATGCAATAAGAGCGCAATATAGAGATTTTAAATCTTCGTATGATATTCGTGAGGAAGTAAGGAATAGAAAACAGAAACCAGGTGAAAAATTCGATGTCTTTTACGAATCAATTTCTGCGATTATGGATAGACTACCATCTGCTTTCTCTGAAATGGAATTAATTGAAATATTAACCCGAAATCTCAGGCCAGAAATCCGTCAAGAACTTTTGTATATCCCGGTCCACTCTCTTTCACATTTGCGCAAATTGGTGCAAATGAGAGAAAATTTTTTGGAAGACGAGTATGTAAGACGTAATTTTCAAAATCGAACTGTTAATATTCCAATCAGCAGGAGGAATATAAGTGAAATTGATTTAGATTTGGCGAAAAATGATTCTGAACCAACTGATTTATTTATTAATGCTGTAAATACCCCAACCTCGTTACCATGTTGCTGGAACTGCGACAAACCAGGACATTTATGGGAGGATTGCTTATACGAACGGACTATCTTTTGTTACGGATGTGGGGCTAAAAATACTTACAAGCCGCAATGTCCTAAATGTAAGCAGCGTAATCTTTCAAAAAACTTCAAATCTCAACCTCCTACAATGAAACCAGCATAAATCAATGCACATATGTTTCAACCAATAAAATTTCTATCGATTATCCACCTGAGATAAAAAGTTCGTCATTAAATCTTGCTGAGACTAACAATAAACTCGAAAATACAAGTCAATACAAAATATTAAAACGGTCTGATTCTGCTGCAGATGATGTACCTGATGAATGTACAAAATTAATTTATCCTCGCTTACCTTTTCACACCAGATGGCAAAAGTATTTAAATAAACGTAAAGAAATTTTTCAAAACCAAGAAATCGCAAAAGTCAGCTTCAGAAAACCTAAACGGTCCACAATAAGATTGAAGCAATATTTTAAGAAACGTAAAATTTGTTCAAAACTTTTAATATCTGCCATAATAACTAACTGCAACGATAATCGTTTTTATGCTAAAGTTTCATTTCTAATGTATAACGAATATGGATTACTAGATACTGGTGCTAGTATAAGCTGCATTGGGTCAGATTTGGCAAAAGAAAATTTTTCAACATTTAAAAATTTTAATAGATGCAAAGCTTTTGTGAAAACCGCTGATGGTGTGCAACAACAGGTTATTGGATGGTTGGATGTAAATGTTACATTTAAGGATACTACCCAACAGTTAAATCTTTTTATCATACCAACTTTATCGCAACGCCTAATTCTAGGAATTGATTTCTGGAAGAAGTTTAAGCTTTTACCAAACGTAATTGAATCAAGAGATCTAATTGACAAATCGATGGTTATGCAAATTCCCATCAAAACTACTGGGAATAAAGATTTAAATGAAATTGATACTGACATAGAAATTAACGAGGAAAAATACCAACTTAGTTCAAGCCAGCAGCTTCAATTAAATGCAATCATTAATCTTTTCCCAAACTCTGAGAAGCAAGGATTAGGAAGAACCAGCCTTATTAAACACACAATTGACATTGGTGAAGCTAGGTCTATAAAACAGCGATTTTACCCGGTATCACCCGCAGTAGAAAAATTAATGTTTAAAGAGATCGACCGTATGCTGTCTTTAGGAGTTATTGAACCCTCAAATTCACCTTGGAGTTCCCCAATGAGGCTAGTCGTAAAACCAAATAAAATATGTCTCTGTTTAGATGCAAGAAAAGTAAACAATGTAACAAAAAAGGATGCATATCCGTTGCCGTCAATTGAAGGAATATTTGCTCGGTTGCCTAAGGCAAATAAAATATCGAAACTCGATTTGAAAGACGCGTACTGGCAAATTACCTTAGAAGAAAGCTCAAAGCAAATGACTGCATTTACCGTACCAGGAAGGCCATTGTATCAGTTCACCGTAATGCCATTTGGCTTATGCAATGCGCCGCAAACCATGTGCAGGCTCATGGATGATTTGATACCAGCTGATTTAAAAAACTGTGTTTTTGGCTATCTTGACGATTTGGTAATTGTTTCAGAAACCTTCGAAGAACATATAGGAATTTTAGTACGAATTGCAGAACAATTTCGAAAAGCAAACTTAACGCTGAATGTTGCAAAGAGTAAATTTTGTGTAACAAAAGTTAAATATTTAGGGTATATTATTAGAAATGGCGGTATAGTAACAGACCCAGAGAAAGTAAAAGCAATTCGAGAATGGCCTGTTCCGAAAAATATTAAACAAGTCCGCGGTTTCTTAGGATTAGCCGGTTGGTACCGAAGATTTATTGAAAACTTTTCTAGTGTAGTCTTCCCAATAACAGAAACTTTAAGTACCAAGAAGAAATTTATCTGGACACCCGAAGCACAGACCGCATTTAATAAAATTAAAGATCTTTTAGCTTCCGCACCTGTTTTAATTAATCCAGATTTTGATAAAAAGTTTTTTGTTCACTGCGATGCAAGCGATGTAGGAATCGGAGCTGTACTTGTACAATTAGATGAAAATAATGAAGAGAAGCCGATTGCCTTTATGAGTAAAAAACTCAATTCTGCTCAGAGAAATTACAGTGTGACAGAGCGTGAATGCTTAGCTGCCTTTGAAGCAATCCAAAGATTTCGATGCTATTTGGAACTTCAAGAATTCGAAGTAATTACGGACCACTCAAGTCTAGTATGGCTTATGAAGCAGCCAAATTTAAGTGGTAGACTAGCACGGTGGGCTCTCAAGTTACAAGCATTCAATTTCACTATTAGCCACCGGAAAGGAAAAGAAAACGTGGTGCCTGACGCTCTTTCTCGAGTAAATTGTGAAGAAATAAAACCCATTGCTTTAGCTGAACCCGAAATCGATTTGAACAATGAGTGTTTTGATGGGGATGAATATAAAAGTTTAAAAACTAAAATAGTTGCAAATCAACATCTCTTTCCCGACATTAAAATTATTGACAAATATGTGTATATACGAACCGAACACTACGATGGTATTGAGCACAATGAAAATCAAAGTTGGAAACTATGGATACCGTCAGGATTGAGAATATCGCTACTGGAAAAATTTCATGAATCACCCACTGCTTGTCATGGAGGAATGTCGAAAACATTAGAACTATTACGACGTAATTTTTATTGGCCAGGGATGGTAAAAGATGTAAGAACCTATATTAGAAATTGTGAAGTATGTAAAACTACAAAACATCCAAATTTTATCTTAAAACCTGAAATGGGAAAGCAAGTGATAACTATAAGACCATTTCAAAAATTGTACATTGATATACTTGGTCCTTATCCACGAAGCAAGGCAGGTAATATTGGAATTCTTATTGTCCTTGATCATTTTTCAAAATTTCAATGGCTTCAACCACTAAAAAAATTTACATCTTCTGCTATAAAAGATTTTCTTGAGAAGAACATATTTCATGTTTATGGAGTGCCAGAGTCAATCATAAGTGATAATGGGTCACAATTTAAAGCGAATGATCTGAATGCCTATTTCACTTCTCTCGGAATCCAACATATATACACGGCAATATATTCACCTCAATCAAACGCTTCTGAACGTGTCAACCGTTCAATCATAGCGGCAATAAGAGGTTTTCTTAAAAAAGATCATACCAAATGGGATGAAAATCTTAGTTTAATTAACTGTGCTTTAAGAAACGGACACCATCAATCGATAAACATGTCACCATACCATGCCTTATTTGGCTTTAACATGATCTTACATGGCTCTTCATACACTCTTCTTAAGAATTTAAAACTGCTAGATGAACCTACATCACCATTATCAAGAGATGATAATTTACAATTAATTAGACAAGATATTCAAAAATATCTTAACAAGGCTTACAAACAGAATCAGAAAACTTATAACCTTCGTACCAGACATCAAAAATTTGAAATTGGTCAAGAAGTATACCGTAGAAATTTTCTACAAAGCAGCATGGAAAAGAAATTTAACGCTAAATTTGCACCATTGTTTTTAAAAGCGATGGTAAAAGAAAGATTGGGAAACCATTACTATGTGTTATCCGATACTGATGGAAAATTATTAGGAACATATCATGCAAAAGATATTCGATCGTAAAGGACAGATAATTACAATCAATAGTTAATTGAACATAGTACTCAGAAATTGAATTCTTCCTAACATTTCTACTCATAGAGTAAATGTTATGCAGTTTGTGATGAACATTTTACTGATTCATAAATATTTATTATATTTTCTTATTAGTTTCAATAGAAATTACTTTTTCCCCATACCTACATTGTTAGTTCAAGAATGTTGTAAATTTGGAACATATGTTTGCTCTCATTGGAAATAATTATACATGTTTATTACCATGTGGGTTGCTGTGTGGAACTTAACTTCTATATAGGCATATAATGTATACGAACATGTTGGCTGATATGCAGCATATATTAAGATGTTGCTGAGTATTGTATGTTGGTAAACACAGAATGTTTATGATCATACTGTTCGATTTTAATAATAATAAACATGTTGCAACTCCAGTGTACATTCTGATTTGAAGAATGTTGATGAAAACCTTTTGCTTATACCACAGTGTGGCGATTACTGGACATATGGGAAAAGAATAGGAGGATGTATTGATTTAAATTTTATTTCGAATATGGTGTTAGAATAGAAAGTAAACTTGATTTTTATTAATTAGGAATAAAATATTCGGTCGGTCAGTGATGCCATATAATTAGGCTAATCTATTACTTTGTGTAACGTTAAATGGCGTCAATAGAAGAAATGTCATTTTTAAGAAGTTTCTAGGCCACGAAAGATTTTAAGAAAGTTAAAGTGGCATATGCTGCCGAATTCTACTTCCTCTTTTACTTAAACACCTTCGTAGAGACCACACGTACCGAGAGTTAAGTCGGTGAATTTTTATTTTACTTTAAATAGTTTTGTAAATTAAGTGGAGTTTGTGAGCATGCTGATTCACATAGAAGCATAAAGTATTTTAACTGGCAATCTATTTCGGACTATGGTGGAGTCTGAGAACTAACCGAAATAACTATCTAAGTGAGACAAGCAGTTCTTGCCAAGTTGAGTGCATGCGCTCGAGCGGCGACTCGGATTTTGCACAATTAGCACCCAATTTTCCATGCGCTTGCCACCCAAATTTCCGGATCGCGGACAATTCCGTTAGAGGCCTATACTTTTGCTCCATAGACAAGACTACCTGAGCTTCATAGACTACAAAAGGCAATTCCACCTCACCTGACTAGGACTTCTCGGCAATACGTACAATTGTTACTCTACTGAAGTTTCATCTTAGGCAAATTTCCTGTCACCTTTTGCGCCTACAAATTCATTGGAAGGAAGAGCAACTCATAATTACCTGGAGGAACGTATTTGTATTTAATATTAGAGATTTTATGTATTTAGAAAATTTGAACTAAATTTAAATTTAATTTTAATTTGTTAATAGGGTAATACTTCTCAATAATAGTAAAGAGAAAGGATTTATATCAAGCATTAAGTGATTTTATAAAGCTTCGATTTAAATATTGGCATAAGTGGCACCAAAATCTTTAATACAGTTGAACACAATTATCGCAAGGCATATGTAAGAATATTATAATTAAATTATCTTGAACTAGCAACACTTAAACCCAATAACCCTGTACGAGGAGGCCTCATCGTCCAGCAGTATAATTGGTGAGTAAAATTCACATTTATTTACGTGTAGTAGTGAGATATTCTTATATATTGAGCCTAAGCTATCGCGTCAATGAATAGAATCCAAGAGTATTTTTCTTACAGAAAAGTAAATTAACGTTACCATATGACCAAATTGAGCATATTTTGGATTATATTCATTGGTTGTACCTATAAATTGAGCGAATAAGTCAAAACAACCTAATTTTCAACTTGATTATTGAATGAAACAAAATAGATCGGAAAATTATTATTAACATTTTATTCAAATATCGTAAACTTTCGATAATCACAATTATAAAAATTATGCGAAATATTGCCACGGTCACAATCACGGTTATTTATTATTTTGGTATAAAAATCACTTTTTAGCTTTTGTTTCGTTTTTCTTCTCTTTAAGTAGAATATTTTTATGTTTATAAAATTTATTTAATATTGAAGAAGAAGAAGAAAAAGAAACATATGTTTAAGTTTTTTTTTTTTTTTTTGTATCCTTTTCTTTTTTTTTCTTACAACACTACAATTAACATCTAAGTAAACTTTAAAATAATAATTTTTAGTACATTTCACGGGGAAAACCGTTAATTTTGAATTTATATATTGTACCTAAATTAGATCAACACGTTTGAATTCATTATAGTTGATAAAGTAGAAAATAGCGTGAAAAAATAGCAGTTTTTTTTTTTTGTAAATTTACTTTAACAGTTATTCATTTAAATGCTTAAATTATCGAAATCTCATATTCTTTGTGACGGATGTTAATAATATTAGAATGTCTTTTAATTTTAAGAACATGTCTTATTGAAATAAATGAATTAGATTATTAAAATGAAGTGGTAAAGGAATTTCTTTAGTTTTCTGTATGGAATAATGCGATAGGGTGATAGAATGTGGGATTCTTCGGGAATATTAGTGTCAGTAGAATCATGGTTAGGGCGGGTATAGAGACACGGTTTTCCAATACATCTGGAAAACTATTTTTAAATGATCCAGGTGATCAGTATCTTTGCTTTTCGATATACATATTATAGCTTAGTAGGGGTTTTTTTTTTCATGTTTTGAAACTAAGCTATTTTGGTCCACTTAACACTTACGTAGAGAATATATTAGTTGACTTTCGGGAGTCTTTATAATAAATTATGTAATAAAACAGAGGCAGGAATAGGTGAGTCACGAACCCCCCACCCGGCTGTTTGCTAGTATATCATAGGCTCCCATCGACTCTATCTAATCTTGACCTTCAGCTGCTGACAATCTAGTTTTGTTGTACACAATGGCAGAGAGATCAATCATACCACAATTTCAGTATCGTTCGTTGTCCATTTGTCTACTGAACGCTTCTGCTCTTTTACTATACAGTGTCGGCACAGTGCAAACATTTACTTTTTTTTAACCTTTACGTTACAAAATATGATTACAAACATTTGAAATTTTAGCAGCATCATATCCTATGATAATCTTGGAATTAATAGACAAAAATATAACATAATTCATTATAATGCTGACGAAAGCTATTAACTGAAAAATGTCTGTGGAAAACTTCTTTTAATTGAATTTTAGCTAGTTGTCTACACTTGAAATTGTTGTTTATTTGACGATTTCTTTCTAAAAAATTAACATTACAAATATTTTTCCAATAGAGACTTATATGGCAAGTACTAAACTAATTTAAACATTCTAACCAAAAGGAATAAAAATTGTGCTTGGCTGACATGAATGCAACATGTCAACTATCTTTATTTTATTTTATTTTATTTTATTTTATTATTATTTTTTTTTTTTTTTGAGAGCTATGTACTGTCATGCATATGTATAAATAGTACATGTGTCAAAACGATAGATAAACGTACGAACATTTGAACTTTTTGACTAAAGTGTAATAAAAGCAGAGTCCACCTGGTGCAGGCCATAAAAAATTTCTCCAATAGAGGAAGTGAAAAAAATTTTTAAAATTGAACGTTTGCAAACATGATAACGCACCGTTGCATAGTGCCATCATTGATCGAAATTTTTGGCCGAAAAATGTAGCAAAGATTTGGCTCCTTGTGACTTCTTTCTGTTCAATCGAGTTAAAAAACCATTACGGGAAACGCGTTTCAGCAGCCGAGAGGAAATAGTGGAAAAATAGCAGGAAGTACAGATGGACATACCGAAAAACGAATATAAAAATACTTCGAGGAAAGCTATGCTGTATATGCTCCTAAAGTAAGTCAAACCAATGTCTTTCACAAATATATGATCCCAAAGGTTAGGCGATTAATATTTCCTTGTGTTGTATGGAAAAGTAAAGCACCTCGAACTGAGAAGAAGCATTTCTGGATTTGAAATTTAAATAAAACTTTAATGGCAACTGGATGAAGGAAAATTGGTTTTGATGTAAATTTTAATGGTGATTCAATATCATTATTTTTTAATGACATTATCCACAGGCTGCATAAGCAATGGATGTAAGTAACACCTGTGTTTTACTTATTATCACCATCTAATAAGTATATAATAAATGTAAATAAAAATAAAATGAGTTTCAAAAATTGAAAAAGTTTTCATCAATCATTGATAAAAACATCGGCTTTTTCCTTTTAAAGACATAGAAAAGGCGTATTTAGGCAACCTCTATAAGGCCTTTTAAATATCGATTTTAAAATAGAGCAACATTTTATAAAGCAGTCAAGTTGAAAGTCTTGAAAAGAAGTCTTGAAAGACTAGCTTTCTTAAAAAATATTTATACAAAGTTCTATTAAATTCTGGTAGACATCTTCATAGACAATGACTAAGATTACATATTAGATTCTTTCTGATAATTTAAATAAACTCTTTGAAGACACATATCAATACATAAACTATAGTTTTAGTCTCATTTACTCGTGCCTGACCGACTATCACTTTCGTATTTGTTTTAATATACAAGATGAAGAGCGCAAAATGTATATCATTATTTGATTTTGCTGCCATTTTTGCAAATGACGCCAAATGTCAGTATGTTGTCATACACATATAGAAACTACTGGTCTACAAAAAAAATTTTTCTCATCTGTAGATAAAACTATATGGAATATAACGATTTTAATGCAAAAGCTGCAAGAACAACTACACGTGCTTTAGCAGAGGTAAAGTAAATATAAATAACATGGCGACAACAATAATTAAGCAGCAAAGAAAACAAGTAACAGACAATACACAAGCAACATCAAATACTAAGAGCTGAAAGAGGTAGATGTTTACATACGCATGGTTACAAAAAAACTAAAAAGAAATTAAAAGAAAGAAGTGGAATCTATCTGAAATAACGAGAGGTTCGAGAGCTTTCGATATATAAAAAGCACGTCGATGCGAATAACGATCAGTTTAAGTAAAGTTAACTCAGCGAATGTGTTATTAGTGTGCAGAAAGTTTATAAGGAGTAAACTCGTGAAACTTGTAGTGAAGTAGAAAACCAGTTTAGTTGGAGCTAACTCAGTAAAGAGAGTTAAGTGTGGATAACCTCTGGTTGAAAACTAAACTACGAACGGGTTGGAGGTCCTTTAAGTAGAAAGATCTGTCGGGTAATTGCTGTTTTTTATAAGATTGTAAACAGACGGAGTAATTAAAAATGGAAAATTGTTATTGCCTGTAAAAATTTTACAAACAGTGGTGCACAAAACTGTGTTGAATAAAGGATTTTTAATTAAAACCAAACACAAAATTTATTTTATTTTAACTACATTCTAGGAACTCATAAATACACGTTTTTAAAAAGGTACAAACCTAGCAATATGTATATGCGTATTATTTGTTTAAATTAATAAAAAGATAATTGATTTTTGTTTAGTTTTATTACCAGATATGAATAAAATAAATGTTTGTTGCTGTTTCAATAAAATGCATGTTTTAAAGCCGAAATTTGCGTTCTTTATAAAAATCACCTCACAGGTGATTAAAGAACTAAAACAATATATTTAAAATTATATATAAAATTATTATATTATAATTGATGACATTAACATCAGTTTCATCATTCATCATTCATCATTCACATAAACGATTTAGGAGAAGAGAGCACTTTTTTCATTTATAATAAAATGGCAGCCAGTTTAAATTATTACACTACTCTTGCACCACTCTTTAAATTTGTAGATGATATAAGTCTAGTTTAAAAATAAACCTTTGTGTTTATAGCAAATTTCTGAATTTAAAGTTTTGTTCTTTAACACACATTAAATAATTTATATCAGTCACATAAAATTGTTAGAAATTATTTATTATCCCCACTTTTCTATAAGTCGATGACAAATTTAAGAATAAATTTTTATATATTTCCTACAGAAAAAGTCTTATTTTCCTTTTTTTATTTATGTGTTTCATAAAAGTCTTTATGAGCTTGTCCTTGAAAATGAAAACTCAACATAAAATATTTTATAGTTGAAGTGCTTTAGACCTACAAATAGGCCTTTCATATTATAACTCAACATAAAATATTTTACAGTTGAAGTGCTTTAGACCTACTAATAGGCCTTTCATATTTGTTGTGGTTCATATTTTAAACATAGAAGCCATAAAAATCTAAATTTTTAACAATTTCAAGTACAAAAATAAATTATTTGCATTTTTTAAAAAACAATTTTTTTCTTTTATATGGTATATCATAAAAAAGTACTGAACAAATTATGTTTAGTTAAGATCTGCCGACTGTTTTAATATAAAACTAAAAACAAAATTTTGGTATTTTTTAACATGGTTTACTTGTTTTATACTAACACTTTCAGTTTGCACAAGTACTTTAATAATTTACTTTAATACTTTAATATTTTTTTATTTCTAAGCAAATTATTACTTTGTTATAAATGCAATTTTAACCCTTTCTTTATACTTATTGCCAACAAAAAAATATTTAAATTGTTGTGGAAACTGAAGAAAAATTAGTGCTTGTAAGGGATGTTTTATAAGATGAAAATATTATTGTCAATTCATAGAAAAATTCATTGGGAGTCACTCAAGCAATAATTATAATACGGTTGCAAACAGTAGCAAGGCAAGAAAATTGGATACCACACAAGTTTAATCAGAGAGTTGTTGGGAGACGATTTTGTGTCCGAAATTCTGCTTAGACGCCAAAAAAAAAAACAAGAATATATATTACCAAGGCAAAAATATTACGAAACAAACTTTCTTAAAATTGGGCACAGTTACTTATTTCATAATCTAAAACTCAAAAGTTCGACTGGGATATTTTAAAATATGACTGTCTTTACTTTAGAGCAGATAGGACTACTCAATCATTGTTTGGGACTTATTATCACAACACCACAGGCTAATACCCAATACGACAAGGAAATGCTCTGTGACCAAATTGACAACATTTGATATTAGCGTCTCAAATTGGGCCAGATGATAGCAGGTGATCTGTAGCTGACACAATTATTTGGTTGGATAATTAGTTCGACGGCTTAAAATTTTCTTCTGTTCAAGCTTGTCGGGAAACAAACCCAACATAATTTTCACGTGAAAATTTTTCGAAGTACAAAAAAAAGAGTGAAAAGTGTTACAAAATTGTCAGGGTCAAAAACAAAAAATAATATTGGGTTTTTTGATGTTTTTTTTTTTTTTTTTTTGTTTATTATCCAACACAATAACCCATTTAAAGAGGGAATTATCTGAAAAAAGTGCGAAATATGACACCAGATGCAAAGCCGTATACTTGAGACGTGAATAGACATGACAACGTGAGGCAACATATTGCAGGACTTATTAAAATCTATTTAGAAATCGGTGGTTGGGAAGTCATCTCCCGTTAGAAAATAATTTATTTTGATCTCACCTCTGTACATACACTGGAATACGCTTCACTTAGAACAGGTTATCCGAATTTAACTTACGCTATGCGCATAGAAAAGACACATATTATTTTACATACAAATATTTCGTATTTTACATACAAATATTTATTTATTATATTTTATGTACGTATTAAAGGATTTTGGTTAACAACATGCAATATATTTTATAAAATAATTGAATTTGTTTTTGTAAAAGAAATTACATTTTGAAATTAAATTTTTGTTCTATAATTAATTTGCGGTAGTAAACAATGAAATAAATTTTTATCGAAATCAGCATTAGGCAAACTTATATTAATGCATTTCGCAATTGCGGTAGTAATTTTAAAGTCTCTCACTCAGACCATTTTGCACTATATTTTTCCACTTGCTTTCGCCTTACGTCTGTTTGTTTATTTTTTGTTTATTTTTTTCGTATGCGTGTGACTACGTAGGTGCGATAATAAGAGAGAAAGCTGCTCTTTGCTTGAATCTGATCTAAATTGTATAAAAATTATATACATACATACATAGCTGATTCATATAACAAAATTATTTTTTATCGTTAAACTAATCAAAATAATAGTTTAAGTGACTTCAATTAAAAAAAAATAATAATGAAATTATATAAATATTAAATATTCAGCTTTAAATGAACTTAATCAATTAAACTTTTACTAAAGCTTAAAGCTAAATATTTATGAACTTTTTAATAAATTTGTCAAACTACTTGCGAACATATTGTGTAAGACTAAGGTCTATAAATCTTCTACATACATGAAATTAGACTACTTGCTTTGTTGAATTCTACAGTCTCTTATTGTTAACAGCGTTGTCAACACAATCATAAATTCAACTGATAGGAATCAAGCTATCACAATGACTAAAAACAAAAGTAATAAATTCGTGTGCATTCATGAGCTCATAAAAGTACATTGTAAGAAATTTGCAATGCTATAAAGCGTAACAGATGATAGTTCAGACGAAACAGAGAGTAAACAAATAAAAAAATTTAAAAATTTTAGTATAATTTTTTATAACTTTTAGGCACAATTGAAGAAAGTTAGCAAATTTCCAGCTACAACCACAATAAATCCGAGGTATAGATTTGAAGCTGTGTGACGATTAGAATAAGATACAAAAATTATATTAAATATCTAGTTTTGCTTAAAAATACTTTTCAACCTGTGTATAAACTTAACTAAATAACAACCAACTTCACATAGTATTTTATGTTGAATTACTTTTTCATACCTCTTTGCCTAATGAATATGAACCTTCTCTATTCACGTTTTGAGTGAAACTTAACGAAGTGTAAATTTGAATCGGTATCAAAGCCGGAGGCAAATTGCAACAATAAATTTGTTTCAGCTAAATGATATGTGCTACTTAAACCAGGTAATACTTAGGAAAGTTTTATTTTATTTATTTAAAGAATTTTGTAAATTATTATTGCCTTAACTATGGTTCATCTTAAAATAAAAAAAAATTGAAAAAAAATTAAAAATATTTTGCAATCTTTGCTTCAAGTGGAAGTGTCTTTTGAGTTTAGTAAAGTATGCAATATAGTTCAGAGGTTCATTTTTAAGAGAGCGAAAATAAATTTCATAAATAGTATGCTCCTCCACCAATATTTTGTAGAGCATTATCACGTTGGTTTCAAGGTGCTTTATTAAAATTTTTCAATAATATTATTTCAATGTTTGCTTTCACCGTATGTGGGTATACTTAAGCAAAATTTTTAATTTTAAATGCTATACTAATCCATTTAAATATAAACAATGGAACTAAAAGTAGCTAAGTTCCTAGTTTATATCGAGTATGAATAGTTCAAATAAAATTATTTGTTCATAAACTATCCAGGTCTATTTAAAAATATTATTGATCTAGATTCAGCACTTGGTATTACACCCGTATAAAAGGTACGCTTAATAAGTTTTTGGGTGCTTAGATATGTTAAATTTGACTAGAACAGAATATGTTCCAGAGACTTTTTTCGAGATTTGACGGTGCCAGCAGGTTTAATTAAGATTATTAAACCTTAGTCAGCTAATTGTAAACTTTAAAGTAAAAATTAGTAAATTATGGGTGATATTAGACTCCTTCTTTGTGCTTGCTTTATTTCAAACTTCTACATCAGCCTCCGTTTCTCTTAATATTGTCCTTCGATCTTAATTATAATATATTATATAAATAAAAAATTAGGGAAATTATTCTGTCTAACCCATATCATTATTCAAATTTATTTTAATGACTGCTATTAAAACTAGCAAAGGGATAATACTTTGCTAATAATACAATAAACAAACATATACTACATTTGTATGGAATTAAATAAATTGCTGTTGTCTTTAGTTTTAATTAAGATTCAAAAAGTAAGGGTTAATGCCAAATAAAATACATTTAAATCTGAAGAGCTTGTTTTAAGAACAAAAATTTAGATCTTAAGAAAATAAATAATAAAAATCATCTAATAAATATTCTAAATTTAGTTTTGTAATCATTTTTAATGATTTAGTAGAATTAACAAATAGTCTCCTAAATTTTTGACATTTATGTATATACAAATACTTAATTCTTTAAATATTTTTTGTGAGTTTATAAAAATAAACAAAAAAAAAACAAAACAATATTTAAAAGAACTTTGATGTCATAGTCACAAAGTCAGCCAGTCTGAATGATTTAATTATTTTATAATCTTCCTAAAAGAAGGAAAACATTATAGCAGATTTTCTTGACTTGGTTTAATGAAATTTTGCTATAATTTTTTTTCTTTTATATTTGTTAAATATTCTTCTTCGTAATGGAATGCGGAAAAAGATTTTTTAGGATGAGTCGTTTGTGCAATATTTTTTAAATCTATTTTTTTATTACCCATCTGACGTTGCTCAGTAATCTATGCACATATAAGAATAGGTGGCACGAAGACAGATTGTATCGGCACAAACTTTAATTTAATATCTCCTTTTTGTAATACAGATTCGAAATAACTACTGGTGCAAGCCGAAAGACGGCCAATAAGATAATAATAATAATATAACCTCCAGTGGTTATTTCGAATCTCGAAATCCTTATATCTATATAATATCCTTATATCTATATAATATATCTATATAAAATATATATACATATATTTATATTTATTTATAATAGGAGATAAATTTATATATCTTATTGGCCGTCTTTCGGATTGCACTAGTGGTTATTTCGAATCTGGAAATCCTTATATCATTATATTCTGTCATAAAATTCAGTATATTATCTCTACTGAACGAAATAAATCGATTTACGATGCTTGAGCAACGTTGGGATTTATTAAAAATGTATTTCCAAAATAAAGACAATTGTTCGGAAATTGCAGGAAAATGTCGTACATAATTTGGTCGCAGAGAAAGACTAAAGTTCTCGAAACTGTTATAACTGTCGATGCGTCAAAACTTAGGCGTGCTCGTACAGTGCGTGCACCCAATAATATCGAAGCTGTGGTTGAAAGTGTGCGTGAGAATACATCAACATCAACTCGTCATCGCTCTCAAATATTGAACATCTACGCACCAGCTTACGTCGAATTTTGCGAAAAAATCTCGCTATGACATCTTGCAAAGTTCAATTGGCTCAGGAGTTGAAGCCGCATGACCAACCACTTCGTTTTGTCTTCGCTTAATGGGCCAACGAGAAACTACACGTTAATATCGATTTTGCAAAAAAAAAAAATAATAATCTTTTATGAAGAAGGTCATTTTCATCTTCTTGGGTACGTTAGTAAGCAAATATACCATATTTGGGGCGAAGAAAACCCAAAAGTGGACTAGTTTCTGTTTGGTAGGGTTTGTAAACGGAGGCGTAATTGGCACATATTTCTTTGAAAATGAGGAAGGCGGAACTTTACGGTCATTGGATACACCTATCGCAAAATGATAACTGATTTTTATGTGCTCGGTCTTAATGGTATTGATGTGAATGATGTTTGATTTCAACAAGATGTCCAACTTGCCACACATCCCATGCCACAATCATTTATTTCGTCCGGTGATGTCTGTTCACCGCCAAGACATGTATTATGCCGACAAACTAGAGACAATTGAACATTTGAATTCCAACTGATGCTATTGCCGAAATGCGACCCCTTACACTCGCAAATTGGGTACTGTGAAGTCAGTTTATTAATAAAGTAAAAACCCGAAATTCTGGAATAATTTTACTTTTTAATAAGGCTATAACTTTCTTTAATCTGTGTAGTCGTTTAAGAAATATATTGTTACGAAAATAAAATTGGGCACCTCTAGGTTTATTACATCACTAAAATAAATAAATAAAATCCGCAAGAACAACTATACGTGCTGTTAATAAATAAACAGAATCGACAACAACAAACATTAGCAGAGATAAAGTAAATAAAAATAACACAGCAACAACAAAAACAAACAGCAAAGAAAACAAGTAACAGACGATGACAAGCAACCACAAATACTAAGAGCTGAAAGAAGTAGATTTTTACATTTGCATGGCTACAGAAGATCTAAAAATAAATTAAAAGAAAGAAATGGAATCTACTGGAAATATCGAGAGGTTCGAGAGCTTTCGAAGTGTTTTTACTCAGCAATATAAAAAGCATATCGGTGCGAACAACAATAAGTTTTAAGTAAAGTTAACTCAGCGAACAAGTCTATTGATTTTAAGTCAGCATAAAATGAGTTTAGAGTGATTAAGCACTGGTCGAAAAGAATTTAAGTTGTGATCGTACCTAAGTTATAACTGCGATTGGCTTGGAAGGTCTTTAGGTAGAAAGATCTATCGAGGAATTGTTGTTGTTTACAAAGTTGTAAACAGACGAAGTAATTAAGAATAGAAAATTGTTATTGCTTGTAAAAAAATTACAAGCGGTGGTACACAAATCTATGTTGAATAAAGAATTTTAATTAAAAACCAAACTCATGATTTATTTTATTTTAACTGCAATCTACGAACTCATAAATTCACGTTTTTAAAAAGGTAAAAACGTAACGTATATATCAATATATCTAGCTGTTGCCATGCCCGTTGGAACTCAAAATAAGAGAGTACGATATTTTTTTTTGTTGCATTGGCGTGCACTAAGGATATATAGACTTTATTTTCTGCGGGAAAATTTTTACATAAAAGTTTACAGTTTTCGATCGACTAACTTGAAGTCATAAAGATCCTTCTCTGCTGTCTCCATATCTTTCCCATTTTATTTTCTTTCCAGGGATAACAATAGTTTGTTGGATGCAGGTGGGCTGAATACGTTATGTTACCACAATCATGTAACGTCAGTTTCCTGTTAGACACACCTGTTGTTCACACTAGAAGTCTAATTACTTTCATCGCTGTTTGAATTATCTACATAAATTACACTGTACATACGGCATCTTCTTAGTTTGTTGATAGTTCTTCTGCTTTTATTAACTTTTATTTATTGTTAAATTGTTTTGATTGAGCGTTAATTTCTTTTCCTTTTTGTTATTTTCGCTCTCAAAATTTTTTATGGGGAGTCTTGTAATTAGGCTAAATGGCTCGAATTACGAAAAAGATTTGTAGTGTGAAAAAATGGGCATAATCTATGTTGTTTGAAAAGAATAATTTTTTAGAATTTTTATAGTCAATTAGTGTACTAAGAAGTGGTTAAGTTGTTATTAACTTAAACCAACCAAAATTAATATAAAGAGGGCTCGAAAATATTCCTAATATTCAATGTACACATTTGAAATGAACATCGTTTTTCAACAGAGTATATTTAAATATAATTTTTAAAGAATAAATAAAATAATCATCTCTAAACGTGAATATTATTATACAATATTAAAACGTTGATGGCTTAATACTTGTATTCGTAACATACATATTAAAAACGAAAATGGTAAAATATTGCTGCCATTTATTTTGAAGCTATAAAATTTAGATTTATAAATACATATACATACGTATATAGTATATAATTTTATACAAAAATTTTGCTTTCTGCAATTTGCTTAAGTACGTTTAACAAATAAAGGCAATATAATTTTCTTGTCAGTCATTTAAACGCCAGATATTTTTTCATCGACTATTAACATGTTCTGCTTATAACTTTCATCAGCCTTTATTTCAGGCTATGGATTCTGTCTCGAAGACAACTAAATAAATTCAAGCATCTAAGTGCAGACAATATGCTTTTACTGACATTTATTCACACTCTAGCAAAATATTACAGTATATTGTTAGGTATTGTACATGTATGTACTACAATTCTTAAAAGAAATGTATTTTAATGCTTGAAAATTTATAAAGCGTTTTGTATTTTCTCCACCATTTAATTTTAAGAGTAGCTATGTACTCGTAACATGTTTAAGTAAAGTACCTTTTAAGTATTTAATTCAAAGTAATCTGTATAAACATGTTCAAATACAAGGTGAGTATCTGTTTATTTCAAACGTACATATTAGGGAGGTTCAAAGGTCATACTTAATGTACGGTAATATGTTGGATAGAGCAAAAGTGATAGCCTAAGGGTAATATGGTTTGTATACCCTAAATGATATGATAGGCATACACTTACATTACGAAAATTAATAAATGAAATAAATTAACGTGGACCACATTTTCAGATTATGGCAAATAGTAGAAAAGAGACCTATCATCTTTTTACTCTTTCACTCTTGTCAGCATAACTGAATAGAGGTATGGAGAATTATACTGACTGGAACAAGATAGGTAAAAATAGAGACAAACAGGAAAGCACCTCTCCGAAGTTTTCAGTATCGAACGAGATTTCAAACAAGGTGAAAATTTTCATGAGACCATTTAAATTTTCTGCTTTAGAAGGTTCTGCATGGTGCAGAAGTGAACTTAAAGGGCACAATACTCAAGAGGCGATAAATGCTTCCCGTTTATGTCGATGTCATTGATATATTGATACTCGCTTATGCCGATGTCATTAATATAATTATACGGTGATAAGAACCTGGAAACTTTGTAAGAACTGGTGGAAGTAGGTTTGGTAAGATTAAGTTGATAATTTTAGAGTAAAAAATTCTCTTCCAGAGAGGTTTTAAACAACGTGACAATTTTTCATAAGACCCTTTAAATTTTCTACTTGAGAAGGTTATGTATGATGCAGAAGTGAACCTAAACGGCACAATACTCAACAGGCGATAGAAGTTGCTTGTTTATGTCAATGTCATTGATATAATGATACTCGCTTTTGCCGATGTCATTAATATATTTATACTGCGATAAGAAACTGCAAACTTTGCAAGAACTGGTGGAAGTAGGTTTGATAAGATTAAGTTGATAATTTTAGAGTAAAAAACTCTCTTTCAGAGAGGTTTTAAACAAGGTGACAATTTTTCATAAGACCCTTTAAATTTTCTACTTGAGAAGGTTATGTATGATGCAGAAGTGAACCTAAACGGCACAATACTCAACAGGCGATAGAAGTTGCTTGTTTATGTCAATGTCATTGATATAATGATACTCGCTTTTGCCGATGTCATTAATATATTTATACTGCGATAAGAAACTGCAAACTTTGCAAGAACTGGCGGAAGTAGATTAGGTAAGATTAAGATCGTGGCTTTAGAGTAAAACAACTCTTTGATAGAACCTTACTGTGCTCCTTTAGAACACCTTCCTTTGCTCCTTTATCCAAAGTTATAAAACTTAAAAATAATTTAACATTCCAATTATAATTCTGGAATCTGAAATACTTGCATATTTATGGTCCCTCTGCTTAACACACAAAATAATTTTTATTGTTATATTCTGTATGAGATTATCCGAACTCCTTAATATAGCTACAATACTTACAATGTTTGCTATTCTAGTAAACAGCTGGAAAATATGTATGTATGCAAATTTGTATTGTTTTGTTGTTATGACAACAGATACAAATTGTGTTTTTATTTTGGTAAAAATGCCTGTGGATTTTATTGTAATATAGGCCTATTAAAAAAATAAAAATAAAAAACGATTTAATTTTTTAGTAACAAATATATGTTATAATAATTTTATATCATTTATAGCTATTAAAACGTAAAATAGATAAATACCCAAATATTTACTGCGAGTACCATTACAATAAAAAATTAAACATCACAAATATGTTTTGTTTATTGGTTTTAGTTGAAATCTCTACTGAAGTAACAAGAATATCTTATCTATTCTTCTTAAATGTTGTTTGGTAGCTTAAAAAGTGCCTAATTGTAGTAAAGTTTAGACATATGCACATCTAGAAGCTTATTTTAAACTTATTAATTTATAAAGTGATGCATAGAAAATCTTAATACAATTGGCAAAGTAAACCACTTGGCATTATTTGAATAAATTATTACAAAGAAGTCTTGGTTTTATATATATTATATGAAAAAGCTTAAATAAAATTTAGACATCCACGGGATTTTTGGAGAAAATGGATAAAAGTAAATTTCGTGTACCCATTAAAAAAAAACAAAAAATAAAAACATAAATTAACCCAAGGCTAAGCTTAAAAAGTATTATAGAAACTCTACACTATAAAATTTAATGCTAAACGTTCTGGACAGACAGCTTAGATCTCTACATTCTAAACAATTAAAAAACTCACTACAACGTGTTGGCCGATCGAAGATTAAAAGCGCGAGCCATAAGTATTTCACATCCTGAAAAATCTGAAACATTTGCTCAGCACTTATTTAAAAAATTCCATTCTTATAATATGAAGGATTTTAACATGCCTTTTGCAGTACAAGAATCGGTAGATATTCATCAATTTTCAATAACGAAAACGATTGAAGAAATATAAAATTTAAAATCGAGAAAAAGTCCTGGTTTCGACCCAATGATTGGTGAAGTTCTTAAAAATATGCCAAATAAAGCTCTTATTAGTATCAACGCCATTATTAGTGCTTGTTTAAACCACAAATATTTTCCAATAACATGAAAATTTCTGACGCAATAATGATACATAAACCTAGTAAGCTAATGAATTTGCATCATATAAGCCTATTTCGTTGCTACCCATTATAGGAAAATTATTCGAAAAACTATTCTCTAGAAGGCTAAAGGAAGTAACTTCTATTAAGCAGCTAATACCTTTGCATCAATTCGGTTTCAGAGAAAAGCATTCGATGATTGATCAAGCCTACCGAATTGCCCATACAATAGAAGAGGCCCTCGAACAAAAGAAAATTTGTTCGCTTATATATTTGGATGCTGCTCAAGCCTTTAACAAGGTATGGCACAAAGACTTACATTGAAAGCTAAGAACACAGCTGCCTCTACAATATATCCAGTTGTTGGAATCTTATATGGAAGAGCGATATTTTAGAGTCAAACTTATATACAGCGGATATACTTTCCTGATTAAAGGCAACAAACTAGCCACCTTGGTTGATGATACTTGTGGACTTTCAGTTGGCTAAAACGAAATAGAGTCATCCACTACATTGCAATCGTCTTTTGGATAAGCTGCTAGAAAGGACGGAAAGATGGAAAATGAAATTAAATGAAAGTAAATCAGTACATGTCGATTTTACCTACAAATCTATAGGGCATATACCCAAAAAAAAAGAATTCAAGCTCTGCAATCCCATATGCTAACCATGCAACATATCTTAGAATGACGCTGGATTCAAAACCTTAATGGAAAGAGCATATCAAAATTAAAGCAAAAGAGCTGAACCTAAAATACAATAAACTAAAATGGATCATTGGGAGAAAATCCCCAGTATTAATTGAAAAAAAACTTCTTGTTTACAATCAAATACTGAAACCAGTATGGACCTATGGATTTCAAATCTGGATCGTAGATCTTCACATTGTCTTGGAGTCATGAATGTTACAGAAGTAATACGACTATTTGCATCTAAGCACAAAGACAGACTACAGAGTCACATAAGCTCAGAAGTTGCCATATTATGTAAAGATGAAACTTATTCAAGGAGACTGAAAAGAACCACGCCACTGGATTTAGTAATTGTTATACAATAAATTTCATATAAAAGAAATATATTACTTGCTAATTTAAGTGGTTTACATTTTGAATGATCCCTTGGTTATAAAATACTTTCCGCAAGATGGTGGCCGTGTTTATCACAATCGATCACAAGCGCAATAGTGTGAATACTGCGAAACAGTGTTTAACGTTGCTCAACTGCAATATAGGTGAGCTTTAGAATCTTTTTGTAACCGAAGATCCCACCACAACACACCAGAGACCAAAATACATTCAAAGCAATATATCTCGAGCTGAATCGACGCCAAAGAAAGCCAAGGTGAGTTTGTTAGCCAATAAAGTCATGATAACCGTTTTTCAGAGTACGCGCGCTATAATTCACATTGACTTCAAGGGGATATAACAATCAATGGCGAATATTGAGCTAACTTAACAGATGGATTTAATAAAGATTAAAAAACGACCGCATTTGACAAAGAAAAAAATATTTTTCCATCAAAACTATTCAAGAGTGTGCACACATGTGCATTTTCCTTTGCAATAATTCATGTGGCAGGCTTAGGGTTGCCAGATGGCTTCAATTTCGAATTTTTACAGTTTGCCAAGAATTAAGAAAAATTATATATTGCCAGGATTGTTTAAAGCACATATTTTTTTAAATTTTCCTTCCACAAAGATTTATAAAAAGCTATTAAGCATATTAGTGAACTAATAACGTAAAGTGTTTTAAGTGTATTTGTTTCCTAATTTAGTTTGTCTAACAAATTTATAATTAATTATAAAAAACAGGTATTTGAAAAATTTTGCTTACAAATTTGACCAAAAATTTTTATTTGCAACGAACTTTATTAAACCAAACATGTTTCGTTTTAATCAATAATTTTAAGTCATTTTGGGGTAAGTCCATTACTCCATCAGTGTAGACCTTCTGTGTTTTCTGAGCGAAAAATTGTAGGGTATATGCAAGTTCTGCGCTATAGCTCTCACAGTTTCTCTCAGCCATCATAAATGTGTGTGGTCTGGCGTTGTCTTGATGGAACACAACACTATTTCTGTTGACCAATTCTGGCCGTTTTAATTGAATTTCTTGCTTCCATTTCGTTAATTGTTGACAGAAACGAATCGATTGCTTGCCCAGGTTGTAGAAGCTCATAATGAACAACTACCTTCCACACAGCATTATTTCCCTTGGTTTTAATCCTGGCTTTGCCACCGTCTACGAAGCTTCACCTTTTTTACTTCATGATTGTTTTCGTTATCCACTCTTCATCGCCCGGAACTATTAAATGTGTTATAGTGTTGCTGATGCTTTAATAATACCAGAAATATTACATATTATATTCATCTACCGACAATTTTTAACCGAAGTTTTTCGAACACCTAATATTTTTGACTGTCGAGACTTTTTTAAAAATCAAGAATTTTGCAATGTTGAATCTGGCAATGCTAGGTAAGCTATAAACTGCTCCTGGTTTATTGTCGAGTAATTACTAACTGTTCTGAAGTAAAAGAACTGGTTAACCGGTTATTTGAATTATTATTAACCATAAACGGGTTTTATAAAAAGTGATAATTTTCGAATTATTCGAAAACCGGTTTTTGAAAAAAATCGTATAATCGACATAAATATGATATGATTACACTTAAACCTTTTTTTTATAAAAAATAAATGATATAAAAAATCTTGAAATCCTTTAATTGTTGTGCTTAATTTAAGGCAATTGAAAGTAATTTTTATTATTCTAACCAAAACATAACAACTTAAGGTACAGATTTGCAATAATGCTTCTAAATATTTGTACAAAAAAAAAAATACAACAATTACTGTGCTTAATTTATTTGAGTTAAAAAAAAAATAGCCATTTCGAAATAGCCATTTTGTTTTCCAACTGATTGCAATTTAAAAATTTTTTTTTATATTTTCTTGATAGTTTTTTTCTTTTGTGCGATAAAGTTTATTTGAAAAATTTTTTTGAAACGAAGGTATTTTTACGATACAAATGCATGTAGAAAAAGATAAAAGAGTAGAATGAAATAAAATCCAACACTTTTTTTGTTAAATGTAAATTAAATGTAGATAATACGATATTACAACATATGTAATATATGACCTAAGCATATGGAAAAGCCTTTAACGCAAAAGTGTTTTTTAATGTCCTTCATTTTAAAAGTCTGCTGCGTGATATGAAAATAAAAATTATTTAAAATAAGACCAAGAAAAAAAAACTTAGAATATGATTTGTTATTGTCCAAGTGTAAATGGAAATATATGACAGAATTTTAATAAATTTTCCACCTATCCATGTAATGTCATTATAAAAAAGGATAAACATCTAAATTTAATATCTTTGTTACTAGAATTATATTAAGAAAATGTTATTGACTTATAAATATTACATCCAAAAAGGCTCTAATTATATTTACATCATCGCAATCAATTAAACACAAATTGTGAGGGATTTTTTTTAACATAAGTCATAATTGCAATTGCTGACGAATAAAACAAATTAAAGTAAATCACGTTTTATTTCTTTCAGCACAACGTTTTTTGTTGCTTTAATACTTTGAACTCTAAAAAAATCAGAAATAAAAACGAACATCAACAAGAAGCGAAACAGTTAATAAAAGCTATTGTACTAAAGCCACACAAATACACACGTATTTGCGTTGACTACATCCATGCGATATTAATGCCAGTGCTGACATGTGGTAAATCATAAGCATTAAGGAATTGGCAAAAAATTATTTGAAGAGCAAAAATAATGCTTAAATGTAATACTTCCACATAACCGCATAACTTGTAACGAAAAATTTGAAATAAAAATAAACTGTGGAGGAAAAATTGCAGCATAGATTTAAAATGAAATTATTTAAACAATAATGATGTTGCAAGGAATTTGATAATGACCACAAATAAGTAATTAAAATGAAACATAAAAAAAATCGGTTTGCAACGGAACATACGGGACACTATATCCACATAACGAATTACATATTATGCAATTTATGAATGAAATTAAAGAATTATTAAATTCGGAATGTTAAAAGAATAAACGCTAAAAAATATAAAATTAATTTAGTAAACAATTAGAACATTTTAAATTAAATAAATAAAGAAAATCTGTCGTTGTAGTGCCAAAACAATTATATGCGAAAATAACATTTGATTAAATTGTTTGATAAATCTAAGGGTTGAGCTGTTCAAAATGATATAAACTGAGCGTGCAGTTTAAATGCTAACACGAAAAACAAGCAGAGTATTTTTTTAATTGTAATTTTATTACAGAAAGAGGAATCAAGACAACATCGAATTGTTCCTAAGGTTGACAGTTGGACCTGATTTCGGTTGATTTACAAGAATTTGTATAGCTTTTTAAGAATAAAAAAAATAAATTAATAAAATATGGTTTGTCAAGATTTTTTTATTTGATTTTTTTATATTTATTTATTTTTTATTTATTTGAGTTCCTTATACAAAGTTTTATGAAAAGCTATGAAACATTTTTTGGTGTGGCTTAGTCTAGTAATTACAACACATGCATAACAACACAAACCCAGTTTCAGACCTCAGAAAAGACATGACGAAGAAAAATTTAATTGTTGTTTGAATATTTAATAAAAAGGCTACAACTTTCTTCCAGACAACTCAATCCAAAAAAAAAAAAATAATAATAACATAAAAACATGCCACCTACTCTGAAAAAAATACAATGCTAAAGTAAAGATCACCACCAATTAGCAAAGATCTTCACCACTACGCAAAATCATATGGATAAAGCTACAGCGGATTAATCATCTATTTAACTTGAGAGATCAAATTGATTAAAGTAACTGAAACAAAAAAAGTCGACGTGCTGCCCAGAAGAGTGACGGTGAAAAAAAAGATTAAATATTTTAGTGAACATATAACGTAAAGTGATTTACGTTCCTAGTTTAGTTTTATATATTTAGTCTTATAATTAAATTTTTAAAATAGACTTTAGAAAAAGTTCGTTTACAAATTTGACGAAAAATGAAACATCTCGTTCTTATTATCATATTTATTAAAGTAATTTTTCAATGAGTTTAGAACTTTTGAGCGAAAAACTGATACAATTGCGTTTTATAGGTACTTACAAAATTTAAATTTTCACCATTATGTGAATTCCGCAGAGATCGAAACAAAAGTTAATTTGAATGTACAGGGTCTGAGCTATATGATGGATGTATCAAAACTTTCCAGCCAAGCACTCTCAGTTGCTGCCGGGTCATAAATATTGTGTTTGATCATAACACCTTTTCATTTGAATTCTACCATACACTCAGCATTCCTGTTTTTGGTTTCAATCCTAACTTTGCCACCATCTACTAAGCTTCACCTTGCTTCGTCTATGATCCTTTTCGCACATTATCATTAACATTATCACATTATCGTGCCCCTTATCATCGCTTCTAATCAATCGGACCTATAAGCTATAATCCAATAAATATTACCAGTAATAATACATTTTAGAGCCATATACCAACAATTTATAACCGAAGTCCCGCGAACATACAACATTTAGCTTGTCAAGTTTTTTTTATTATATCAAGATATTTTTCTATAATTGTCGAGAATTGCGAAATGTTGAATGTGGCAACCTTAACCTAACCTTTTAAAGTTACTGATAAATTGTAAACTACTTTAATGCATAAAAAAATATACTTTTTATATAATTTTCGCATTAGATTTGTCTAACAATATTCTGAAAGTGTTTGACTGCAAAAACAACACTGTTTTTTTTTTTTTTGAAGATGAAGGGTATCACAAAAGAGTAGCCAAAGCCAACGATCTTGGAATTAACCTTCTGCAAATTTTTTAATTTTACAAGTATTAGATTCTTTAACTTATTATTGCAGAGTACCCGTAAACGCTAATCAATTTTAATGAAACTTGGTATGTACTTATTTTGTACGATGTTGAGTACTTCCGGAATAATGCACAAAAATTTTGTCAACAATAAAATTGATATTTTCGTAAAAAATTGTTATTGAAAAGTACAAAATTAATAAGAATTAATTTAAAAGTAACGTACATTCACCATACAAATGAAAATTTTTTGGTTTTATTTATATCTATATATGTATATAAAAATGGAGTATAGCTTGTTCGGATACCTAAAACTGTAAAACGAATATACCAAATTGGCTACTTCCCTCTGCAATTTTGTTCGAAGGCTTAGGATAAAATAAAAGTTTAAAAGTTTTTAACTGTTAAAAGTATTTGAATTAGATTTAGCAAGTCGATTCAATGCACATAATCCAAGTTCTGCAATATATATAAAGGTATTCGGACAAGTGGATATGGTACCTCCAATACAAAATAAATATCGATTTTTGTTTATTTTGAGAACGTTTGAAGTGGAAGGTTCTGAATATGTTATAAATCACTCAGTTGTTAAAACAAATCATCAGCCAATAAGTGGGCGTAGTACCACTTATACCAATAAAGAATGCTTTTTTATATTTCGCGAGAAAGTTTCTGAATTTGGTCCAAATAATTTGCCAGTCCATAGAAATCATCAGCATAAGAGTGGGTGGAATTGAATAATTGGGCGTGGCGTCTCTCATATGCTGTAAGAAGTTGTTGTTTCTTAATGGAGCTTTAAATAAATAAATAATCACTGTGAGACAATATACAAACAATTGTTGTCCACTAATAGCTGGTCTTTACTGTATATAGATTCCTCGGCAAAGCCGGATGCGTGAAGCTAGTTTTTGATATAAACACAAACTACATGTGTTACTTTGAATTCGTATGGTATATTACAGTGTTTTAGGTTCTCAACACGTCCCGAAAAAAATAAAATAATAATGCTTTTGTTAGTGATTGGTAATTTTAACAAATAGTATCTTAATAGCGGGAGTTATCCTATACAGGATGTCTTGTAGAGGTCAGCAGTTCATTTGAAGCAACTGCATGGAACAGTAGTTGCGACAAAGGTTTGATTTCCTCTTTCGTTGAAACCCATACTTTGGATTCAATGCATTTAACATTATATTTCTGAACAAATATATAAATAATGGCCACCAGAGTTCTTCTAATCATACAGCTTATTCTATAGTTAACCAACGCATAGGCATATAGATCCAATCTATCCATATACTTGTTGGCATTGATGGAAATTTTACAACTTATCAAAAGTTTAAAATAATTGACGAATTGAAGTTTTATTTGTCTCTGAAAATTTATTCGGTTTCAATTTTACTCTGTCAATAAAAAATTATATTGGTTTATTACTTCGGCACAACTATTTGATTTCTTGGAAAAGAGTTAAAAGGAATTACAATTATAGAATTATGCAAAAAATTAGTATATCAGATAATAGTTGCATAAGCTTGAGGCAAATATAATTAAGTTTATTGAAATATTCCATTAATCAAATAATATCGAGTGGGTAAATAATATCGGTTTAAATTTGAATCAGCGGTTATTTTGAGGCTAGCAATACTTATGACGTTATATTCTGTCACAAGATTCAGTTTATTTTCTATACTGAACGAAATGAATTGATTTACGATTTAGCAGCGTTAGAAATTTATCATCATTTAAAATCATATTTTCGAAAGAAGCTCGCTTTCATCTAATAAGCAAAATTACTGAAGATGGAGCTCAAAAAACTCAAACTTGGTCTCACAGAAGCCAATGCACCATTACGAGTGACTATTTGATGTGGCTTGTGGAGCGAAGGCATCATTGACTCATATTTATTATTTTATTTTATTTATTTATTTTATTTTATTTACTTTATTTATTTTTTTATTTATTTTTTATTTTATTTATTTTATTTATTTATTTATTTTATTTATTTTATAATGTGGACGGCGCAAACATTACGGTCAATGGAGACACCTATCGCACCATGATAACAGATCTTTTTGTACCCGCTCTTTATCGTATTGATGTGAACGGAGTTTGGTTTCAACAGGATGCAACTTACCATACATTTCAAGCCACAATCGATTTATTGCTTTAGTCCTTTAATGCCGTTTAATTAGCGGATATAGTGATGTCAGCTGGCAGCCAATAAGCTGCGATTTGACATTGCTTGACTATTTTCTGTGTGGCGCCGTTAAAAATAAGTTTTATGCCTATAAACTAGAAACAATTGAGCATTTTAAGGCCAACATTTTTGATACCATTGCCGTGATACGACCCCATACACTCGAAAATGTTGTTGAAAATTGGTTCGATCGAATGGGGTACTGTGAGGCTAGCGTGGCAGCTGTGTCAATGAAATAATATTATATTTCTAATCGGAACAATTGTATTTCACAACAAAAAAATCAATTTTGCAAAATGACCCATCCGATACAATAAAAAAAATCCAGTATGTATGACCAAGTACAATAAAAGAAATTTATTTTTGTGATTAAATACAAAACATTATTAAGGTCGCAGTTTATCTCATCTATAAGTGGATTTCAATTAATTAAAATGAAAAATATATGTTTTAATGACAAATTCTCTTGTGTTATGTTAAACAGAGCTTTATTCTGCTGAGAGACCTGTTGTTTATAAATATATATTTTTTACGTACATTACTGATGGTTTATTCATATGTATGCCATAATTCACACTTAACCTAATTAGCGAAGTGGCCACATATGTAACAGCATGAAAAATGTATTCATAATATTAACATCAAACTATAGTACACCAGTAAGACTAAGTTATTTCTTTTATTTAATTGATTAATAGCGGGAAAGCATCTTATGACCATGATATACTATATATCCAAAAAAATAATTTTTATCAAAATAGGAACTATAAGACCTTTTTAATTTATGGCTCGATTACGGATTACAATCACAATTTAGTATGACAACTTGTAACTAAAGCCAATGACAGCTCTAATATTGTTTTGTAGGTCTGGAATTGTGAAGCCAAATTTCATGATCTTGGTGGTCAATGGATTGTTCTAAGGCGTGAGATTAATTGCTAACTAAACTCGCCTCGCAATAGATCATGGTCTCGTGTGCACTGTGGCGTGTGGCAACTAAGTCAACTAAGTCGAAATCTTTTTTGCCAAGGAATAGTCTATTACCATCTCAAGGTACATTGTTCCAGTGACGGTTAAAATAAAAAAAATTCTGTGATAGTTTTAATACTGTCACACACATAAGGGATAACATTTGCGTTAATATCTTTTTCGATTGGACTGTGGTTGGTTGATTGTGGTGACGTTTTGAGAGTGTATGGGCTATTATGCGGGAACCACATGCGAACCAGAGAATGACAATAAGTAGTCACAAGCAAAGTATGCATAAGTACTTATCTATATTTATGGATGTTATATATACCAATACATTAAAAACATATGGCTATAATTCCATTGTGTACTTCTAGCAAACATGTCTACTATAATAAGCAATTTAAGCAATATGTTTGCATCCATGTTATGTGCTATAGCTATAAAAATATTTTTGTGGGAATGGAAACATTTTTAAAGTATATTAAGTACTCGGTCGTATAATAAGTACTCATATGACATGCGTGTATGGATGAATAAAAGAAATATTATGCTTTCACATCATCCTTTGTGTTTTTTTTCTGTTTTTTGTGACAGGCCCGAGACGCATTTTAAAAAAGAAAGTCTGTATATCTAGATTGTTTTTATAGCAATTAAAAGCTCATCTATAAGAGTATGGAAAAATCAAATTTTTTTATATATATATATTCTTTTTAACCCATTGAAGAACACTACCTGCGTCATTAAAAAACTTGAGTAAAATATTAAAAAAAAAAATCATGTTTTCCTATTTCATAGAAAAACATTGTTGTGCATAAAATATTTTTTGTACATATACAAACGCGTAATAAGAATATTTGCGATCTTTCACTTATGACACAATTTCATATACATGCCTACATGAAGATCAAGATCAAAAAATTTTCTACAAAAAAATGGGGCAATAAGAATATGGGATATCCCCAAAATTAGACAGTAAATAATAAGCCAATCGGTGTTTTCACGTTTAAATTAGCATTTGAACTTCAAAAAGTGTATGCACTTATACAAGTTTTAATAATGGATAACTGTGACGAAATTTTAAAGAATATAATTGAAGGAGTATACAATGTGCTAAGAAAAAGTGGAGAGCCAAAAGATTTTTATATTTATAAAGAAGCAAACATCAAACATAAGTGCGTTCATTCACAGCCTTTTGACTGTACATCAATTCAAATAAATACCGAAGAGAAAAATGCTTGTGCTGAAGCATTCATAGATTTTGCTAGAGAAGACTGTTGTCCTTTCAGTAGCGTTGAAGACTCCGGTTGGTGGAAGGTGTCATAATAGTGTTGGCTGAAAAAGGTTTATTTCAATTGCTGTACTCAGTGGCATCTAGGCATTTTTGGTCACATAGTGTAATAGTATATTTCTTATTTTCGTTACCTTCTGATATTTATTTGTTACACATTTTTTTTTTCAACTTTTATTTCTACTTGGAATGTATAACTTTTTTGTTTGTTACATCGTTCAATGACAAAACTTGAAAACAAAAAATATCTTCAAATTGACTTAAAATTTCATTTGTTGCATGAATTTGTTGAATCAGTAAAAATTTCTATAAAAAATAACTTTTATTATTTTTTAATTATTTAGTCACTTTTGAAAACTGTATATAAAATACTTGGACAAGTGATTTAACTAAGATGTTTTTTAATATTTTCAGAGTTTTAAAATATTTCTACCAGTAAACTTTGTAAGTTTTATTTTACTTCACTCGATATACTATATACGCAGTTATTTTGCAATGCTCACAAATATCAAAATTCGTTGAAGGATAAAAATATAACTTTAGATTAATTATAATTAAATATGTGTTAGTAATTACTTTTGTAACGTGACGTCATTACATTTCGTTCATGAACATTGGTTTACAGTAATTCTCATTGTGCTCATATTATTTTTGCATAAATTATCACAATTTGGAAGTGACAAAAGGAGAGTTGGTTGGACTAATACTGACTTTTCTTTTTCAAGACAGAAACCAGGGCGAACTCTGGGCGTATTAATAATTTTCAAGACGGGTAACCAGGGCGACTGTCTGGCTTAATTTATTACTATCTGTTAATTGTAAGGCCTTCCGAATATATCCTACAATTTGGTTATAAGTAGTTGGTAACAAAGTCTTCCGCATTTAGCCTGGTACCATTGTAGTATACTAACGGAGACGGTTAACAAGGGCGACTCTCTTGCCGTCTCAATACATTTTATACTAAACCCCCCATTGTAAGGTCTCCCGAAATTTATCCTACAATTAGGCTGATTAATTGCAGACACCCGTTACTGTGATCCTGCCAAATTAACCACCGGCAACAGTTCCTGTAATACTGCCAGATTAATTGCAGACTCCGTCCTGCCAGACAGAGTACAGACAACCGTTGCTACTTACGTAACCCCGCTAGATAAATTATCGACAACCATTCCTGTGGTCCTTCCAGATTTACCACAGATAAATTACCGAGGACCGTTCCTATTCCCGTAACCACGCTAGATAAATTATCGACAACCATTCCTGTGGTCCTTCCAGATTTACCACAGATTAGTTACAAACAACGGTATCATTAATCCTACCAGATTAACCGCCAGACGACCTGATTTCTGGACCAACTCCCCGAACCAAATCTGTGAGCTACTAAGTGTAGAAAATAAGGCCTCACAATAAAGTTTTGCTTATATTTTAAATACGAAGGCAAATAATCGTATTTCGTTCACAAAGTATGCAGACCTTTGTTCCGATCCTGGACAGACTGAGTCATATACCAGCTGCGTTACACTTTTTGATACTTAAAATAATTACTAAAGAAATCACAATTTCAATAAATTATACATATTTTTAGTACCAAAAGCAGAGTTGCATTAATAATTTTGTTTGGAATATATCGTTTAAGTAGTAGAGTTCGTTGAAGTTCATATAAACTGTAACGCCTACAAGAAAAATATTATTGCTCATAGGTAAGGTCCGAAAGGACGGACAAGGAAGAGTCCCAAATAGATTCCCACATAAAGATTCAAAAATTTTAATTCTCTCACTTGAATTAACCGGTACCCTTGGCGAAGACAATCAACTTTGACAATGATACATCCCTAATATATTCCAGATCATGGAAGTAAAAGGGGCAGAGAGAGGTAGGCAACACCAAGGCGCCCCAAGCATTCCAACATGCTTATACTGTACCCGATCGACCCCATTTCTGTATATTATATATCAATTTTGAGGTATTTTTAATTTTATCCCGCATTGTTGTATTTTATTGCACAATAATAAATTTTTTATTGCCTATTTATTTACATTGAAATATTTGTTTATTATAGCATTTTTTTCGTTATTCTTCTTTTTTAATTTACAAATCAAACTGTATATGAAAAGAGCAAATATTTAATATTGTTGTTAATTTAAATATTTTATTTAATTTTTTATCATAGTCATTATATCATCCTCCTACAGAAAGATTTATATAATTTTGCCTAAAGAATAAAAAATATCTCATATGTATTTATATAAAATATAAGGATATTTTCTCTCTTCTTTATGATATACAAGTACCAAGAAACTGGGTCAATAATTTACAAAGAAAATTTAAATAAATAAAATATATTCGTTATTTGAAATAAAATACTGGTTACTAGAGAAGGCCAAACAGGATATTTTATTATAAAAAAAAAAAATAATCAAAACCAAATATATTAATATGTAAAACGTGGAATTTCTTTACTAGTAAAGGCAAAAACAGATTATTTTTTTATAAAAAATAAGGAAGGAAACCTTAAACTTAAAATGTGACTAGAATGTAGAGAGTTTTACTTTTAACTTTGCATCAATATAAACTCAATTGCTAAAATCTCATTTACCAATTGCATAAGGAGAAAACTTGTATTTAAATTAAATTAGTGGATATGCCACACTGTGTTAAAAATTTCCAACTGATAGGCTAGAGTCAAGATTTAATTTTTATAAAACTTAATGAAAAATTTACAAATAAAGACCAAATTAATTTGATCACTGATAAGAGTAAAATACTTAAAAGCCATATGTTCCTACTCTTCATCAAAGTCAAAGCACAGTTTTAAACTATTATGAAAACTGTATGCCCATCACAGAGCTTAAATGGAAACGAAGGCCATTCAAGCCCGGTTTAAGGCTTCTGGTGTAAAATAGAATTCTTAAAAGGGTGTATTCAGCTGTTCTGTGCCCAATGTTTATATAAGGAACATTAACATGCATTCGAATAATAAACGCAACAGGAGCCAGTCCTTCAGAGCCAGTCCTCCAAATATGCCTATTTATGCCTGCTGCGCAGCGAGGCTTAATGTATGTGGATGTTGGAGATCAATAGCATAAGCGCATGCGAGGATTTCGAGCATACTGCTCAGGATCTCAAACCAACCGTTTCTATATTCCTAAACATACAGATTTCGATATAACCTTTAAATATAAAACACCTTCCGGGAGCGAGTATCTTAAGAGCAACAGGATATATACCGACGGTTCTAAAATAAACTGTGGTGATTGATTTGTGATAAGATCGTGATAGACATCTCCCACCCTTTCAAATGAGTGTTGTGTTTTTCAGATCAAAATATTCGCAATAAGAACAGAGTATAAAATACTAAAATTAGATTGGGCACCTCTGCACTTATTACATTGCTAAAAATAATAAACAAAAGCTGTAAAAGCAAATAGACGTTCTGTTTACCAAAACCAGCAAAAACAAAAATGAGCAGATAGTAACAATATAATAAATAAATTAACAAATTTTGTTTAGTTGTGGGGCAGATGTGAATGAAGTGGACGTATGCCGCTTTGTTTTTAAGAATTGTTTGTTTGTGTTGTTGCTTAGTTTTTCTCTTCGACGCACACAGCAAAAATTCATTAGCACTACCACACAACTAATTTCTCTTTATGGTCACCCATGGTGTAAACTCAGCGAGCAAGTTTATGTTTAAACTCAGCGCGTAGAGAGTTTGTTGGTTTGAACTTGATGCGAAGAGAGTTTATAAAGAGTAAACTCGTGCCATAAATCGTCGAGTGAAAACCAGTTTGGTTGGAGCATACTCAGTAAAGAGAGTCATGTGTGGATAACCTTTGGTTGAAAAGGTTTTAATCGAACATAAGTGGTAACAACGATCGAATTGGAAGATCTTTAGATATAAAGATCTGTCGAGTAATTGATGTTGTTTAAAAAGTTGTGTAAAGAGAGTGTAATTAAGAATAGATTTTGTTATTGCTCGCGAAAAGATTACAAGCAGTGGTGCAAAAAACCGTGTAAATAAAGGATTTTAATTAAAAATCAAAACACAAGATCTATTTTATTTTATCTTTTATTAACAATAATTTCCAAATGAATTGGCTCAATTAGCTCAATACTAGTTTTTTTGTGGGTTTTTGTGACACGGGAGAGCATAAATGTTGCATTGTGGCTTAGGTCTTACAATACATAAATTACTTTGTATAGGTAGTTATATCATGTATATATATGTATGTGAACTTAACCCATATGTAAGCTGTTTGTATTTTTTTTCTCTTTATAATATATGACCTTTAAAATTTTAAATATATTCTATTGTATTCTAAGACATTTTTGTTTATGTCAACATTACAATGATTTAAGAAAACCAAGTAAAGAAAATTATTCTATGGTACTTAGGAAGAATGAACAAGTGGGAACTGCATAAGTGTAGGATGAAAATCCTAAAAAAAACCCAACAGAAAAATTTAAAGAGATTTAATTTGAAATTTTAAAAACTTATGCTAATTTAAAAAAAGAGAAATAGAAGAAAAAGAAAAAATAGGAGAAACAAACTTTATAATTCTTGTTGAATCAAATTTAACTAAAAATTTAACATAAAACATTACTAAAGAATAGAATAATAAATTTTTGCATGTTCATATTTTGATTATATTTGTGGTGAATTTCATAGACTTTTACTTTTTAATTTAAAACCTCATTATGTTGAAATTGGGATGTCTTAAATTAACACATTCGACTTCGATTTCTTTGTACACTGTTTGAACTACTTATCCCAATTACCATATTCACACCCCATTTTCATAATTGGTTTTGACAGTTTGTTTTTTTGGTTTCTGTCGTAAAATTTCTTAATTGTATAAATTGAATGTTAAATCTAATGTAATAAAGAAAAATATTATTTTAAAGAAATATTTTAAGCAATTATTTTTTTTAGCAAACAGAAAAGGAACAAAAAAAAAGGTAACGGAAACAGAGCAATTTTTTATCTGTTTATTTTTCTTTGTTTATGTTTTTTTATACTTGACAATTGGTGATCGAAACCGATACATTTTAGAAACCAAATTAATTATTAAATGACTCACATAGTAATTTAAACTTAATTACTAACAATTTGGGTAATCGATATTAATGTTTTGTATAGGGAATTATATAATTCGGTTCATAATTGAGATTGAATGGTGAACAAAACAGCGAATAACGTTAAAATGTTTAATGTAACAAAAGATTCTATTAATACAATTATATTTAGAATCACTTTTTAAATAAAATAACGCCTGCTTGTTTATCTATCAATGTAATATATATACTACAATGTAGTATAAATACTACATAATTAATAAAATGAAGTTAGTTTCTTAGTAATCGTACTATTAACTTCAATGTTAACCGTAATACATTGTGGTGGCTTGCCATGAATGACAACACGGTTTAAGTTTAGTGAAATACAATTATTTCTTTATTGTCAACATGTGACGCAACCAGGTATTCAAATTCCTTAAATTATAATTCAAATTACATTTCAATAAAGTTAAGCTTAACAAAATACATACTTTTTGTTTTAAACCACCAACAATATTTTCTAGGCTTAAGCACGTTGTGTTTCACTAACAGTGTTAAATTCGATTACAGTTTATAAAAACTTTGCACGTTGTGCACAACTACCAATATATTCAAGTAAACTTTTACAGAATTAAGCACGTTGTTCGCAACTTGCCTAACCTTATATTTATCAAATTAAAATATGGTTAAATGTAATAGATTAGATGATAAATAACGATAATAGATAAAGATCAAATGACGACAAGAGCTGCATTTTTTGGTAGACAGATAGTGGTGGTTACACGTACTTCTTTACATATATAAATACATAATTCCCGCGATACTCCAAGTGGAACAATGGGGACTTTTCTCAATCAATGAACTGCATTCGATTTTAGTATTAGACCTGCAGTTTAATGCCGACTCCGAACGACAGACTCATTAGTTAAAGTAGTTTTACAGATCGACAAAAATTTCTTTAAATTTATTTATTCCCAATTTGAAGTTTTGCTGTATTACCAGGATATTTCGTATAATTTCTGCTTTTGTGATGTTCATTAGCAACCCCGCTCTGTATGCCTTTGCCTATAGAGAATACAGCTTACCCGCCAATGTCAGAATATCTGTAATACTCATAATCAGTCACTAAAAATGTTATGGGTTGATACAGCTGTCGAAAATTGTCACATAGCTTTGCCTGGGATTGAACCGAGGACTTCGTGCGTAATAGGCGGCAAATAATTGTATGTCCTTAGATGCAACATTTTATCATAGTTCATAATTTTGTCATTAGTGGCCATAATATGGTTATGGTTTTTAACTAACTATTATTATATACTGGCAATAAAGGATATAATTAAGATCCAATTGCTTAAGTGCCTAAATCTTAATCATCCCAAATAACTTGCTACTCCACAGTTGTCTTTTTTTACTTATTGCTAAATTGTATAGATTATTATATCTTCCTGTTTGAACAAAATTACTTGCCCTAATACTTTATTTTTTTCTTTGAGGTTGAAGTAATCCCAATCTTCTTTATACGTCGAAAGATTTTAATTTACAAAAACAATTTTTGTTTGCTTTTAACAGATATTCATTTTTCATCTTGATCAGAGCTGCAAAGAGCTATTTTACGAAATTATTATATTTTCTTGTTTTTTGTTCAAATGTTTACATTTAGCTTATGGTTTTTTTAACAATATATTCTATAGGTTTTTATCTTCATTTCCCTTTTTTGTTGGGTATTAGGTTTTTTCATATTTAGTCTTGTTGAAATAAACCCTTTTCAATTTAAGAAAGTAAATTTAATTATATTTTTGTTGTTGTAGCAGTTAATTTATTGAGATAATACAAATTATGATTATATTAAGTTAAGGAGAATTTTTTTCAAGAATGGTAAGTGTAAACAGTAAATTATTGAAGAAATAAAATTATTGAAGAAAAAAATTTTCTTCTAACTGATTTTGTCAATAAAAAATATCAGCGTTTAATTACTAAGTGTTTGTCACAAATTATTGAAACCATTAGTAAAATACTTTTAAAATTTTAATTTTTTCCCATTAAATTGTTTAACAAAATAGTGTAGACTTTCTTATTTTGCTGTTTGAATTATTAAATTTTGCATTTAAATTATTTAATTTATTATTTTTTTCCTTACCACTTACAAACAATTTTTAAGTGGCCTTCTGTTGCCATAATATTGAAAATTAACTATCACTCTCAGGTTTTATTGTATAATGTGGAAAATGCCAAACAATGTGTAGAATGGAAAAAAATAATGTCAGTTTTAGTAAATCTTAGAAAACTAATATCCTCACCCATAAACTACAAAATAGCTCGTAGTGCCAAGTAAAATTATGATGGTTATTTAAAGGCATTCGGTATTTTTAACATTGTGATAATAAAGAAACTTGAAAGGAAAGAAAGATATTTTTACTCACCAGCAAGCAGTGTTCTATTGTTAAGTTTGAAAAAAAAAATTAAGTCAAATACTTTTTCATTTAATATTATGGAATTTTTTTCTAAAGTTAAATGCTAAAAACATGTTTAATGATAAACACATAAATACTAAAATATCGTTTGCCCATTATGCTATTATATATATGTATATGCTATTATATAATACTAATATATATAATAGCAAAAAATTGCTTAATATTAAATGAAAAGATATTTGGTTTAAAGATTTATATATAATATTTATATAAATTATATATATGCAGATATGTGTATATATATTTAAATGTATAAAATATAATTAATCGATAATTTATATAAATTATTTTTTAATTATTAATAAATATATATTTATATAAATTATATTTTATATAAAATATAAATTATGCATATATCTTAATAGATTTATATATATATATATATATATATATATATATATATATATATATTAACCTTTTTTCTTTACTGTATTCTTTAATTTAAATAAACACTATATATTTATATATATAATATATAATAAATATATAAATAAATATATATATATATATAAATATATATATATATATATATATATATATATATATATATATATATATAATTTATATATATATATATATATATATATATATATATATATATATATATATATATAATTTATATATATATTTAAATTTTTCAATTTAATTACATTTTTTTTAAATTTAATTTTTTTGAAATTTAATTTTTCTAAATGATAAATAATTTTTTAAAGGACCCTATAAACGAACCCATTGCTAACAACACCAACAAACCGACTTGGTGGAAAGCTTTCTATTACGTATTTGGGTCTATAAAATATAACTGGAAATAAATTAATCAAATATTGTAGCAAAAAAATTAGCTTTGCAAATTAGATGACCTTAATGTTTCTCAGATGAGTTGTTTGATTGAAGTGTTAGAGATGTTCGAAGAGATTCAATAAAAAATTGAGGGTGAAAAGTATCCTAATTTGCACTTGGTAATTGAACATATTGACAAACTCCTACAAAAATGTGCCATCAGCGATTCCGACATACCATTAGTCAATCTATTTAAGGAAAAAATGTTAATTTGTTTAAATAACTAATTTTTACAAAACTTAAATATTTTCCACAAAGTAGCCCTTTTTTTATTTCCACCCGCAAACAAATTTTCCCAATTTAAAGATGAGGAAAAATTGGCCATAAAAGAAGTGACATTAGAAATTATGTTCGAACTCTCTGGCAACTATCAGTTAAGTACCACAACACTTTCTCAAAGCAAAACCACACAAATTCCGTTAACACTGTTGTATAAGAACTGACGATGTACGAAAATACTATCATATATTTTTATGACAATTTCAAAACATTAAAATGGTGGAATAAAAATAAAAATCAATTTCGTTTGTTATATAAAACTAGTCTCCGGATACTTGCTATTCCTGCTTCAAGTGCATCTTCAGAAAGAGTTTTTCTGTAGCTCGAAGCTTAATGATTGGTAAAAGAAGTGCATTAAGAGAAGAAGATTCACGACACAAATCAATTTAGTCAGATGAATACAATTATGCATGAAATATCACTATAAAATATATACCCTTTTTGAAATAGCTAATAAAAAACTTTTAGTATAAACTTTGTAGCTGCGGTTAGCTAACAAATGGTTGGTGATACGAATTTTCCAATCGCCTATACAAACGGACCTTGTTTCGATAAACTACTTACAACTTTAAAAAAATACATTGAAATATATTGAAAAATATCCTGCGGCTGCTCGCCAAAACCCAAGAGTGTTTGAATACCTAAAGTGCAACAATTGGCCAATTAATAATTAGCTACATATCTTTTCTTGAACAACCAGTTAACGTCTTCGAATTGATTTCAAAAAATGTTGATATATGTTTTTAGAGATTTAAATTAATAAAAAAAATAATGCATTTTTGAATTGTGGTTAACCACTTTCTTGACCTACGGATGTGAAACTGGTAAAAAAATTTGAGCAGTAGAGATATTTTACTGATCTGAAGATTCATATTAGTGCATGCGCTCAAGAACAGTTTATCTATTTCTTGTCGATATATAAAATTGCTCATTCTACAATCGATATTACACCGTATTTTGCAAAAAGATTTAGGTCTTAAGGCTTCTAAAGTTCAGTTAACACAAGAGCATAAGACTGCCTTGTCAAGAGCACAAAAACTTAGTGTCTTTGCTGATTGACTTCTTGAAATGCATCAAACTGATCCAAAATCTCACCGAAAAATTATCCTGAGTGATAAAGCCCATTTTAACAAGCAGAATTTTCACTTTTGAGAGTCGGAAAGGTCAAGAACTATTTTTAAAAAGCCATCTTCATCATGTGACTGTTTAGTACTGTTTAGTACAGTACAGTTTGGTATGGCAGGGTCTTTAGACTTTGCGTTTTCAAAAATGAGACTGAAACGACTGTTACGATGATTTTGTATGGCCGAAATTGAATATAGTGAACTACGTGTATTATTAAAAAATATACGGCGCAAAATTTGGAAATTTTTCTGAGCGGTCTGATTTCTCGATGAAGTGATCAAAGGTGTTCACCGCGATCTTGTGATTTAAAACATTTAGCTTTTTATTAGATCTACGTGAATGACAAACTCTATGGCAATGGATTTCAAACTGCAAATATGTAATGCGTAAAGTTATGGACATACAGTCACAAATGTGCGATTTGGTCATGTGTAATTTTATAAAATAATATGGTCCTGCAAGCGAAGCCTTGGTGGCCATTTAGCAGATATTTTTTTTCTTTATTTCACAATTTAATAAACATTTGATGGTTTTACCTAAAATACCCGAAATACTCTGTAATAACCATTATTTCCTTATCAAAATTTAATTTTAATTTCCTTTCATTTTATCGTAAATTACAAGGAAAATCTAATAAAAATCAACAAATAACTTATTGGTGTTGTAGCTCTTTTATGTTCTTGGTCTAATCTTTTTTAGTAAGTCATTCAAAATTAAGTTCTTTTTCCTTTTTACACAAATACTTCCTTATCCTATTTCTTTTGTAATTATTTTTTTAAGATGTTCTGTCAACTTTGTAATGTAATGTTCAAAACGGACAATAAAAGGAATGAAATGAAACAGAAATAACATGACCTAACAGAACAAATCTTACGGTGTTTAATTTTATTGTTCTTGTAAACACCCTGAAAAATTTTCCTGAAGCGTAAAAATGTTCAAATTGTGTCAATTATTCTTTAAAACAATACAATCAAATGCAACAGTTGTAAATATTTGAGTACTTGCTTCAGGCTTAATATAATATAGTGTTAAAACAAATATTTAAAAAAGCGAAGGCGTAAACGAATGTCAAGCAATACGAATACAACAAAGAAACTATAATAAACTCCAAATACATTGTTAAATTATTCTGTTTTGTACAATTACAATTTTTTAAAGCTAAAGGCATTTAAGATTATCGTGTCACTGCCAAAATCGAATAGATCACATTCGTTTTATTGTATGATGATGTAGACCTTGAAAAATGTATAAAACATTTGATAATTGTAAAGAAAAGTATTTTCTTTTCAGTAAAAAATTAGTCAATAACTTCACTTGCAGCATATTGCAACTGGTCCTATGTTTGCAGGCATAAACTGTGTTTTTTTTTAATTATACATGTATATCTTACCAGACTTCCTTTGTTCGCTTCTACAGCTCGTTTATTTTTTATTGGACTTGGATACTTAGCCAGCAGTGATTTTACACGAATCCACAAATTCTAAAACGGATTTATACTCGAAGATTGTGGAATCCATTTTATATCAACTATCACTGTCTTTTTAAGGCGGTTTCTAACAATATGTACTGAGTGTTTTGGGTCATTGCTTTGGTGGAAAGCCACTGCTTCTACTACACCTGATAAATTTTGTTGTAGTACCGACAGGTACTATTCCTTACGCATGGTACCATATCTGCGCACTAATTGACTTGCACCACTTTTTTAGACACAGGACAAAACTGCTTCTAACGGGTTCGCCATCTAACGTTTTTTTTTTCAAATAGTGCTTATTTCGTGAATGGTAACACTTAGGTCATGTCTTATTTAACAGATAATTAGTTTTATCCTTCCGCTGAACAAATATGGTTATGTATATGCTTTTTTCGCTTCGCAAAGTGGGCCTGCAATCGACTTACAGACGATGCCGATTTTGCCAAAAAAAATCATCTTTTCAGATGCAGCTCACTTTTATCTTGGCGGGTATGTAAACAAGCAAAATTGTCGCATTTGGGGCACAGAAAACCCGCACGCATACATTGAAAAGCCGATACACCCAAGACGAGTCACTGTTTGGTGCAGATTTTGGTCCAGAGGCATAATTCGAAAATGCGCAAGGAGTGGCCGTTACAGTCAATGGCGATCGTTATCGGGCCATGTTGAACGAATTTTTGTTCACAAACATTGAAGAGGAAGATATTAGAAACATTTGGTTTCAACAGGACGGCGCTACGTGCCATACACCGAAGCTACACTCGATGTTTTGCGCCCTGTTTTCAAAAAAAAAAATTATTTAGCGGACCCTATAGAACATGTTAGGCTACTTTGTATGTCAAATTTTTTCAAAGCATTTATCAGCATAAACGCAATACTCGCATATCCTAACTGTCCATGATGCAATTTTCCCTAATGAGCAAGTGCTAAAAATACCGTATCATATCAAGTTCGTAATTTAAAGTAAAATGTACTTGTACACACTTTATATGCTTTGTATACAAAAATCTTTAACAAAGGAAAAAAAACTATTTTTATTGTATACAATAATCAAGAATTTTTCTCGCAAATCATCATTACATTTCTACAAAAACCTTCCGGGCACATTCATGGCATTTTTACACTTTTTTGTGTGTATGTATATTATACGAGTGTGTATGCACTACATATACATACATACATACATATGGTACATTATTATGCGTTACATATATAAAAGAAAAAAGATTCTGTTACGTTTTTATATAATAATTAATTATCTGTCTTTCATTAAGAACACTCAGGTTTTTTTATATCCCCCAAATTACATTTTGACTATTGTAATTTGATAAACTATTAATTAACCAATTAATTAATTTTCTTCTGAACTGTTCATGAAAAAAAAATAAATAAAACGTAGAAACAGTAATATTGATTTATCTCAAAGGGTAGCACGTAACAATACTTCCCTATATTTTGACAGTCTTTATCGTAATCATTTAAAACAGCTTTATAACAGGTTTATAAACAGAGTAGGAAGAATTTTAAATTTGTGCTTACGAGTTTTGCTCGTTAGCTCACAAAATTAAAGTAAAAATTAAATTGTGCTTACGAATCGAGCGTAAAATATGACTTGTGCTCACGAATTAAAAAATACAACTCAAGAGCGTGAGTCACAAAACGATCGAATCAAAGAAAATTCTGTACACTAGCCGATTTTTTACGTACTATGTTTATAAGACAAAATCAATAAATTTGTACTCATAAACGACAAACAGTGTTATAAAGTTCTTATATACCATTTATAAGTTTTTTGATTATAGGCTTGTAGCTACTTTAAACCAGCGTTCGGAAAACTAATATTAATGTATTTTACAATTGTGGTAGTAATTGAGAGTCTCTCACTCTGGCCACTTCGCAACGTGTTTTGTCACTTGTCTTCTCTTTACTTCTCCTTGTTTGTTTTGCTTATTTTTTGCCTATACGTGGGAAAACAGAAGCAAAAGCCGGTTTTTGCCGAAATCTGAATTAAACCAATTGTGTTTATTTAATAGAAGAATTGTTCACGTTCAACTCACACATATTCATACGCTCTTGCTTCAGTCGTCAATGAGACACCGACGAAAGCTCATGTGAAAAGAATGTGCGCATATTTTTTTAGGCAAAGGATAGTAAAAAAGTTCTTACGATCTCGCTATTAGTTATCACTGAAACAGTAACAAATGCACAGGTGTGGTGGATGCATGTTGATTATTTTAAAATTTTTTTGAAACATCAACCTTTTTCAAATTCTCACTTAAAAAACTACATTCTTACTTTTGCACGTGCCTGCCTTAAACCAGCGTTCGGCACTAATATTAATGCATTTTACAATTGTGGTAGTAAATGAAAGTCTCTCACTCAGGCCACTTTGCAACGTGTTTTTCAACTTGTCTTCTCTTTATTTCTCTTTGTTTATTTTTTTGCTTATGCGCGTGACCACGTACTTGTGAAAACAGAAGAGCAGCTCTTTGCCGAAATCTGCTTTTCAACCTTCAATAAGTTGAAATTTGTTTTCATGACGTTTATTTTTTTTTCAAATTTTTCTCAAATTTAAAATATAAGCAAAAAGGTTAAATATATATATATACTGCCGGATCGGACCAATTTTAAATAACTTTTTCGTGTGTATGGGGTCGTATCTCGGCGATGGCATTAAGAATATTTGCCTTCAAATGCTCAATACAGTTGCAAAATAGTTGCACTAATGTTGCCTCTTCTCCACAATCCCCAGCAAACAGTCACTCGTAATGGGTTCACTGGCTTCTGTAAAACCACGTTTGGGTTTTCTAAGCCACAAATACAAAATTTTTGATTATTAACGTATCCATAGATGAAAATGAAATTTATCCGAAAATATTATTTTTACATATATATATATATACATATATATATCGGAAGTATATATATATATATATATATATATATATATATATATATATATATATATATATATTGATTTATATATATACATATTGATTTTTTTGCAAGTTCTGACTGATTGTCTTTGTTTTGAAAATAAATTTCCAATAAATTCCAACGTTGCTCAAGCATAATTCGATTCATTTCGTTCAGCGGTGATAATATACTGAATTTTGCGAAAGAATAATTTGATATATGTATTGCCAAATTCAAAATAACCGGTGGTTCAAATTTTATGCGATTGATAGCTCAGTCAATATATTGCAAAAATAAGCATGTACATGAAAAATGTATAATTGAAAATTGTTTTTGTAAAATAGCAAATGATGGCAGTTAGTATTCCGCAAATGTTGATATATACCGAGGTGTCCAAAAACGTACAAGCAAAGACTTGACACATTTCATATTCCCTAATTTGGTCTATTAAAATCAATTTTATTTATTTAGTTATATGTTTAGTCAAATCTCAAATAGAGTCGAAGAAAATTTTAAAAATGAATACATTATTATTAAGAACAATTTTTAGATTTAAGATGATTTTCACGAACTAACTCAACCGACGGTTGTTTGAGCATTAGCCTGTTTGTAAAAAATAAAATAAATATGAAACAATTACCTCTCTTAGAGAATGAAACTCTAATGAGGAATTCTTAATCAATAAGAAAATATCCTGCTGTTATTACTTCTATTGATGGAACTTGCATCAAAATAAAAACAAGAGGTATATATATACGCAAAACTACAACAATATAAAATGATACTACTCTCAAAATGTACAAACTGTTTGTCGTAATACATATGCAATGAAAATTTTGTTACTAAATAGTAATTTTTCCTTTTTCTAAATAGTAATTTAATTTTTTTTTCTTTTTTTTTGTCTAAGTGTTGAAAAGGTTTCTTTTTTGTTTACTTTTCTTTTGCAATTTCACAAAATTGTATCATATACTTAACAAAAATCGAATTGGTAAATGAAATATTAGTTAATTTGCTCTGTTTAAAGGTTTATTAAATAGAATTTCTCTTTTGGTTTATAAAACAAAAAGCGTCTGTTAACTAATGTATACTTAAAATCTAAAATAAGGATTTATGAATTACACCGTAACTATACAATATTTCACTAACATAATATGAAGGGAAAATGCTTTATTTAAGAAGATAACTGAGCAAACCGTTAAGCGCTGAAAAAATAATCGATAAAACCGATTAACTAATTCTTTTTAAATTTTTGCATTAGTTTCTCTATAGTTAACGAATTAAGATGAGTAGAACACATACTATGCCATTATACTATATTTACTGCAATAAAGTTGTAAAGAAAAAGGTGATTTTTTAGGGATAAGTGTTCGGTAGAGGGAAGTAGACTGTATTTTCCTGTATAGAAACACCAATTCATTTTGAGAATTGGGTAATTAAATATGAGAAATCATACAAAATGAAAAATTATAAGATTAGAGATAAAAAAATTAATATATTAGCGATTGTTGATTGCGAGCGTTGGTATGGGTTGTGTATGTTGATGCGTCAGCTCACCTTTGTATGTAGCGTAGTTATTAAATGATAGATATGTATAAAATTGTATTTTAATTGTATTTTATTGTATATCCAAGTAGTAATATATAAAAAAATTTTTTATTTCAATATAAATTTTAGTTAAAAATTAGTTAAATGGGCTTAAATTTTATAAATTTACTGTAAATTTTAATTGATTTTGAATTTTGATTTTAGTTCATATTTTAAATTTTGGTGTAATTCAGATTTTAATTTTAAGTTTAAGTACAAAAACGTAGATATAAATTTACTTTAAAATTAAGCATTTGTTATTAATTTGTGGTTTTTAGAGAGCTCGACTTCTTAATTTGAAGACTGATGGCTATTTGATTTTTAATTTTAACTTTATGAAAAAGCTTAAAAAACTGTGATCTGTGATCTGTGTTCATTACATTACAAAGCTGTTTGTCTTTTCTTATTAACGAGGAGTCATATATATTCATGGGAATAACGACTATTACAGTACCAGGTGAACGACAAAATTATAATTGGTCTATAATTCAACACAACTAACTTACTAACTTTTTATTCAGAAAATCTATTAATAGCAAATATAAACAAAACTTTAGCTAAAAAATAACGTAAAAGCTTTAACAATCGCTTAAATTATTTTCTCTATTAAACTGTTTAATAAATTTTATTTAAATATTTTGTTTAAAAATATCCCAACGTTTGCTGAGGCTTTATTTTTTATAATTTATGAATGTTTTATGGAAATTAATGCATTTATACCATTGAAATGCCAATACCGATATGGTTCAACGAAAATAGTTTTTATTAATTTGAATGTAAGAGAATAAAATTTAATATTTATTTTTCATCGAAATTAAAATATTTTTTGTCACAATTAATTAATTGCAAAATATGTGAAAAAACAGTATTTTTTATTTTATTATGTAGATAATAAAAGTTATATTATTATAAATATCTAAAATCTATATTATACTTACAGAGAATATTTTAAATACAATTTAAATGGGGAACGAAACTGATAATGGTATTTGAAGGTTTCAAAAAAAAAAAAAATTTCATATTAACAGTACAGCAAATATTTTGGGTACGTTTATATATATAACTTTGTTGGAGATAATTTAGACATTTTGTACATATTGCCATAAAGCCACCAGGAATTCTTAAGGCCCTGGTTTAATTATCCACCTTTCCCATGCCAAATTATTTTAGACTGTATACCAAAAAAAAAAAAATAAATAAATTTCAAGACCACCATCCGAGCTCAAAGCTACCATCAAGCTCATTTCCGGTAGTAATATTTTTGTGTGGAAAATATTACAACTCTCCAAAGCATACTGAAGAGTTTCAGCTACCTTATACCTACAATTATACTACAGATATTCTATGTACACACATAGGCACATAGTCTAGCCTAAATGAACTGCCAATTTTTTGAGGTCTAAAACGTACTAGGATACTTTCAAATACCTGGTTCTGAAGAGAAGCGTATTACTGTGAGAGCCTTGTGCTTCGATGAACTAGTCTTGTAATATTAAGCCTTCACTTCCGATCGCCTACAGCGGTAATTTGATGGCTTTAATCGAATGTGTTCAGTACAAAATACCCTTAATAGTTGGACTTAGCCTTATTTCAGCATTTCATAACGTTAGATGGGTTTCATCAAATACAGAATTGTTCAACATTTTTAAGTTTAATACGTAATTAAATTTTAAATGTTTTTTTACCAGGACCGTAAGCAATAAAAGAGAAAACATAGCAACAAACTCAAATAACATTTTTTTAGGCCAACTTCTTTTTCAGACTCAATTATTTTACTTACAATCTGTGGCTCGTGTTAATATATTTTTTTAGGAAATACTTGTTCAATATATTTAGTTATTCCTTCTGCTTATACAAATGCCCTACAGATATGGAAAGTAATTACATTTTATCTTAGTAGAAAACTTTATTCATTAAAAGAATGCCAAAAGCAGCATTAATTACATCTATTCTTTTTTCTTTACATTGTTTTTTTTCGCAAATTGTTCACCAAATATGGAATCGTAATTGTGCATATCAGATATTATTATTAGCTTAAGGGAATAAAAATAAAAGGGCAAAATTATATAAAAATGACACATGCCTAGAAACATGAAATGCATGTCACTGATAGTGGGTAATATACTTATTAACCCATTGCTAAGTTTAGCTGAGAATAAAAATTTACATGCTTAAAATCAACTTTAAAATAAAATAACTCGTACAAATGCTTAATGATCAATGATTACAGACAAATTATTTCGTAATTATTAGAAAGTTTAAACAAAAAATAAATCTGGAAAAACTTTGTAAAGGGTTAAGCCATGTTTATATGCTTGAATAGGCTAAAAATTACTCATATGTAAGTGTAGTGTAGTCAAAATGTATGAAAAAACTTTTCCCTTGTGTTCTGTTTTCATTTTGGTATTATAAAACACGTATCACTGCAAAACATACCCACCAAAGACATTCAAATGAAACGTAATAAAGCCATTTTCACATAAATCTTCCCTCAAGCCGAACAAAGTTAAAGGCAGAATATTAAAAAGGAAGACCTACAATGAAAGCCAAAGAAACTGGAAAAAAATTTTTTGTCATTTTTATTAACAAGTTTCCTTTAGTGGCGTTTGTACTTTTTTGTACAGCTTCTTAAATCGTAAGTCCTTACCACTGCTTGAATACAAAATTTTGCGATATTCAGCGTGTTATGAAGCAGTTACAGCAAAGAATTTATCATGACATATTAAAATGAATTCAAAAAAATTCAAATTGATCTTAATTGTGAAAAAAAATATTTGTTGTGGTGCTTAAAATAATGTATTTAAGCATTATTTTATTTCTTTAATAAATTAATATAATTATTGAAATTTTTAAAGCAATGACAAAAATAGTTTTCGTTTTATTGGATCAATTTTAATTCAATAAAAATTAATTTATAATTTATAATTTAAATTCATTAAAATTGAATCAATGACATACAAGTATTCTTCATTATGACTATAGCAGTTACACACTTGAACAAGCAAAATGGTCAATTTAATTATTATTTATTTTTTCTCTTCGTCACTCCTCTACGAAGCATTCTGGCTTTCCACAAAGCATCCATTGCGCTTAGTTTCAGTTTCATTATTCAAGTTGATTTCTCAAGCTAAGTGGATGATTAATCTACTATTGGCCACTCCATATGATTGTGTAGTGGCATCCTTGCTCCCAGTAAGTAGCGTTTTTTCTGAACATAATGTTTTTCATCATCGCCAGATGTAAGTTGAAAGGTTAGGTGGGCTTCTTCCTTTTTTTTCTGATGGAGTTGTCTAGATGGAAGGTGAAGCCTCTTACTTAAACACTCGACACCGCCTTTAAATTATTTCGTCTTATTCTCCTCCACTATACCAGATCTATTATAGTAGTTTTAAATAAGACATTGCGTTTGACAAATTATATATAATATCTGAACAGATTATCAAAACAAATTGAATACTTTCGTTAATTATCCTTTTGTAATCAAATTTAACAATGTTTGAGGTAGTAGGAGTGGGACTAAATTGCAAGACTAGCAGTATGTCAGAGACAACAAGCTTAAGTGTATGGGCCTTAGTAAGTTTCTTGCAACTTACGCAGTTGCAAGTTTTCGACAAAACTATAAATATTTTAGTAGAATTTAGTTTTGATAAAAAAAATAATAATAATAATAACATTAAAGGATTAAGCACTCGACTTTTAATGTCTTTACTCGGAACAAAAATCTTTAATGCAAGTTAATGAAATTATTTGTTATAAATAACCGGACAACGACTTGGAATTTTGTTAAAATCGAGTCGAACACTTCAGATAAGTCATTTTGAGGTTTGAACTTCTACTACAACAAATATTTTGTACTTTTATCATAACATACGAGTATATAGTGTACTATTTTAGGACAAAAATAATTCATATGAAAAATTTCTATATTTTAAAAGGTTTTTTGTTTATTTCTGAATTATAAATTTTAGCGGATACTACAAATATGGTATATAATAAAGTTTAACTTTTTTACTTTTTCATTCTGACAAACTGTTGTTGTTGTATTAGTTTCACTTTTAAATATAAATGGAGAAAGTTTATTTGACCACTACAGTTCGGATTATGTGGGTTAAGCATGCTTAATAAGTTCAAAGATGGTGCTTATTTATATTTTCAAAGTAAAAAGAGGGAAAAGAAAACGATAAGTGGAGTTCAAAAAACTTGTTGCGACGAAATTGAACGTAAAAGTGTTAAAAGGATTAGACTTGAATTTGATGAAATAATGTTATTAAAGTAAATATGTATATGTAGTGCATATATATATAAAAATTATTTTTGTAAGAAAGGAAAAGTAAAGTAAAAATATAATAATTTTTAGCATTTGTGTTGTAAAATCAAAATTATATTTAGATTTTTTTTTAAATTTTCTAGTAAAAATAAATAACTTCAAAAACACGTATCTTTTGGATTTTCCTTCGTTTTTACCTGAAAAGTAGTTTCTGTTCATGCAAGTGTCTTCGATATAATAGAATGTATAATATACTAGACCTATATGTGCAGAGTCACGTTTTCGTTGTCAAGTTGGTTTTACTAAAAAATTAGTTTTTTAACGTTGGCAATGAACTCAAAAATATTTGTTGTTTTAGGTAATCGTATGAAATAAAATATTAAGGCAAGAAATTACTTATACAAATAAATTGTATAAACTATGAAGACAAAACACATACATATATGTATCTATCAATAATTATTTGTCTACATAATTGTATATACTATATATCAATCAAAAATAACCAGAACCGAAACACAATGTACCTATTTATATAACAAATTCGGTATTTTATTTTATATTCTAAAAACCTGCGTATATTAAATGGAAAGCAATATGCTGTCACTATATCCAAATATAATATACTATTAGGTTTTTTTTTTTATAAGACCAGCATCCAGGGGCTGGCCCCTATCCGTGCAGTGCATTGTGCTGGTACTAGGAAAATATTGGAAGGAGGACAGAGGGACTAGTGCTTATGGACGTCAGATTTAAATTTGCTCATGTCGTAAGTGGTAGGAAATACTTTCGCTGGAAGATTATTCCACAACCGAACAGTGCGACCAAAGAACGAATTCTCCCTATAATGCGTTGTGCGATTTACTGGACAATCAACTACAAAGGGATGCGCTTTACGAGAAATACGAGAACTACGTAAAAATGTATGCTATCCAGAGCCACAACCTTACTCAAGTCAAGAGTAGAACGGCCCTTTCGGAAACTGTACTGACTATCGCTAAGTAAATCGTTGGACTCCAGATGTCCCACAAGGTGGTGATTAATCATACTCTCCATAACCTTGGAGAGTGCGGAACAAACTGCTATTGGACGGTAGTTCTGAGGGTTACTAACCTCGCCCATTTGGGTATTGGCTAATGTAACGCCTTCTAGCAAGATAGAAAAATACCGGCGCGATATGACGCACTAAAAAGGTGAGCTAAAGGACGCGCAAGCGTCGAAGAGCACTGCTTCAGGACCAGTGCTGGTATGCCATCCGGCCCAGAAGACTTGTTAACGTTGAGATTTGCTAGGACCCTTTTTACAGCACGAGCTCGAAAGAACATACTAGGCATAGTTACTGATACTCTTTCAAGTTCGGGCAGTCGTTGAACGCTTTCCGACAAGTGAGAATTACTTGCAATTTGGCAAAAATATAGGGAATAAAAAGTTTTTCGCACGCAAAAGTTTGTTTTGAATGAAATAAACATTGAGTGGTTAGGGGAAAAAAGGCAGTATATTTGAAATCATATGGTACTTATTATTTACGTGTAACATCGAAACAATCCAAAATAACTTTTCCCATATCTGCATTATTATTATATCTTCAATAAACAAAAGAAAATACACTTTCTTCTGATTTCCCAATGTGATTATACTCATCCGTCGTTTTTGTATTTTTTCAATATACACATTAATCGTTTTATAAAAAGATAGAAGAAATCTCTATTATGTATATTTAAATCTGAACTGACTACTAGGACATTATTCTCTCAGTAGATACGTCGCGAATTCATTCTAAAATCACATGTATTTACTTAAGTGCCTTACCTTTTTACAGTGGCTGTCAGAAATAACTAACTGTTACCTATGTCTTAAGTTGTGTTAAGGCATAATTTGCTACAGTATTTATATTTTCATTTTTACAAGAATTCTTTTTTATTTTAGTTAGTTTTTATTTTATTTTTTTATACAAACATTTCGGCACAAATAACAAACCTTTACGTCAATTTAATAAATCGTATGCACGTAATCATGGTAACAGTTTTCAAATAAATAGTTTCACTTTTCATGCGTTTCTGTTCCACTATCACTTCAACTGTTCACAGATATTTTTATTCATGGACTAGAGAAAATAAATCATGCCTTATTACCAATACGGCAGTTGTCAGAAGAAAACTGGCCCAAGAAGCTAAAAACGGAGGCTTAAAAAATTTTAGACAGAATTATTCGCGAAAAAGTTCAAAAGAAGAACCTAATGAGGATATATTTTTAAATGACTTCTAGTGACTTCCGATCGTTTTTTTTCCAAAATGAGAAAGTTAAAAAAAGGTAATAATTTTGCACAAGTAGCTCTGAGCTTATCAATATTGAACAAAATCCAGAAAATCTTCAATAAATTGATGATGATAACGACGCTAATGATGATGTTGCTGATGATCCTGAATAAAGTCTTTTTTATACACTATGGTTATTCTTATTATGATTAAAATAAAACTGTTGAAAAAATAGGAACAAAAATAAAACGAAACAACAAATTTCAACTTACGTATGCACAAAAACAATTTATTTATACATTGATAACTAAAATAGATTGAAATCCATTGAATTTAGTTCTCGAGAAAGTTTCCCATAACTTATTCCCTTTTTAAGCATTAAATACTCCACTGTGCTACGGGTCACATGCGATTCCAGACTTGAAATATGCAATTCATGAAGTTATCGAGATTAAATGTGTGAATTCGTGATGAAAAATCGTTGCGGTGATAGCCTTTTGACGGATATAGTTTTCCATTATAAATGGCATACATTTTTCTTAACAACTAAATAAACAACCAATGAGTTTACTTAAAACACAGTTTTTTATATCAAAATTAAATCTCTCTTTGGAAGACGCTGCATATAAAGTTTTAAAATTTTGGTTACTAAAATTATTAAATTTTACGCATAAAAAAAACCCTTAATCATTAATGCTGCTTAATAAATACTTTTAGATTTCTGCTCAATTTTTATTAATTGGGTTTTACTCTTTAATTTTTTAAATTTGAATTGAATAGTTTTCTTGCTCTTAACATGTGTTTTAATTACATATAGCGTAGGCTAACTTAAAGTTTAAATTTAAAAATGCAATAAAACGAAAACGGGTTGAAATACCGCCAAATTTATTTTTTTTTTTTGCTGAAAAGTAAAATTTTCTAATAGCATCACGACTTTTGGCCTTAAAATGTTCAATTGTATCTGGTTTGTCGGCATAAAACTTGTCTTGTCTTGTCAAATCGCAGCTTCTTAGCATCTAACTAACATCACATTTTCGGCTAACTAAACGGCGATCAAACGTTTGAAGCAATAAATCAATCAATACCACGAAGAGCGGGTACAAAAAAGTCGGTTATCACGGTGTGATAGGTGTCTCCATTGATCGTAATGGTTGCGTCGTCCCCATTTTCAAAGAAATATGGGCCAACGATGCCTCCGCTTGACAAGCCGCAGCATTCAGTCACTCGTAATGGGTACATTGGCTTCTGTAAGACTATGTTTGGGTTTTCTTTTTTTTTGCCCCAAATACGGCAATTTTACCATACCCATGATGATTTTTTTTTTAAATTTTTTGCATTTTCCGATCAATTTTCATGTTTTGGGAATAAATCCCTACGTTGCTCAAGCGTAGATCGATTCATTTCGTTCAGTGGAGATGATATACTGAATGAATAATTTCTGGTTCATATTAAAACCGACAGATGGCCCACCCGATACATAGTTACTTAAGTAACAATAATTTTTTTTATATACATACTCGTATTTTAAACAATTATATCTGTCGTTTGCTACGTTTCCAGTCAACCTTTTGTTATTTTATTGTTTCCAAATGCAATGTTTTTATACCTTTATACCATATTTTTATATATCCTTCATACATGTGCCACGGATGTTAAAGTGATTGTTGTTTCAAACATAAAATACTTATTGCCAAATTTACATTTTTTTACGTACATTGTTTACAAAAATATTTTAATTGCTGAGCTGAAATTGTTTCATGTTTTAATTGCTGCAGTGAATGCCGGCCAAGTCTGACAAAATTTCATTGTCTTTTCATAAATTATATTTTATTGTTTTCTGGTTTTTATATGTTTTGGCATAAAATCAAATTTTTACGACTTACTTATGGATGGTCTTTAAAAGAAATTTTTGTTTTGAGTTTTTTTATAGTGGATTTTAATTTTCTTTTTCTGTAAAAAAACGTTAAAATGTAAACAGCAACAAAAATATATGGAAATAGAGACATATATAAAGACATAAACACATATATATACCATTCCCGTACCTAAAAATTGTGTAAATAAGAAGCAGAGTAATAATCTTCTTTCTCATGCACGAAATAACCCATATATTTTCTACGGACAAGTTTGTTGTTTGACAAATAAAAAATTAAAAATAATTTATTAAAAAAATAATTGAAAAAATATAACAGTTTTATATTATATATATAATATATATTTATATTTATTTATATATATTTATTTTTATATTATATATAAAACTGTATATAATTTTTCACTTAATCAAGCCTGAGACCGTCATTTATGAATTAGGTGGTAAGACGCTTTCGTCTTACAAGAGTTAAGCTGTAGCCGAAAATTTCTAATCCACGCAAAATTGCATTCTAAATAACTGTTTATCATAACCTCATGCAAATCTAATTTCTGTCCCCTCTAAATAACAAATGACCCTCCAATGCTAATGCTCTACATTGTGAGGTTTCAATGGAGACAACAGGGATCCCTAAAGCAGATCATTTTTACGTTCATTACTTGACGATTTCATTTATTCCCATTTGATGTTTTCTACTAAAAATTAATGAATGTAACAGTTTGCAAGAGTTAGATACCATATCTCAAAACACTTTTAAGCATTTTTTTTAACTCCTATAACTTTTTTGTTTATAAACAAAAATAAATAGTTTCAAGGCAAATGTTTCATCAAAGCAACACGGCCTTATTTCCGTTCCAAATATTTAGCCTAAGGGTAGGTACGAACCGAGTTCTTAAAAGTTTAGAATTTCACGTGATAGCAAGAAAATATAAAAACTGAAATGTAGCCCTTTTAGAGCCATAAACAGCGGTATGAAAAATGTTATGATCGGACCAAAAGTGGCGACACAGTGAACGAAATATTAAAAGGCCGGTATTTGTAGGCGTGGAAAAAAATATAGAAAAATTATTTCTGGAATTGTTTTTACATTATCTTTAATCCTAGTAGGTGACTGGCATAACTTTTTATTTTGAATGGAAGACGAGCAACTCTAATGTACTACATATTTTGTCCAAAATTGTTTGATTGTTGTTAAATAAAAGAATATATTTATTATTATTCGAAGAGTCTCGTTTTCTATTGAATTTTTTATACTGCTATATAGTTGTAAAAAGAAAAACATGAAAATAAAAAAGTGCCTGCATTCATCAGAGTTTTTCATAAAAAGTCAGTATAAAGTACTATATGAGCAATATTTGATACAGTGACCATCAGATGTAGTTTCCATTGTAAAGGCCACCAAATAATATAGAATGTAAATTTAAACAATATATTCCATATTTTATAAATAATACAACCTGAACACAGGCAAAGAAATTATAACTTGAAATTGATATTGAAATATTTTTCCAAATATCTTGCAAACATCTTTTTGATAAAACTAATTTGATTTCATATTCATTAGAACATAATAATATTTGTTAGAGCATATAATATAAAAAATATAAATATTAAACAATTTATAGAAAAATATTGAATAATAATTTTAAAATGAAGGCATTAATTTCGAGAACACAAAACTTTATAAATTAAACAAATTTTTAAGTATTATTTTTTTTAGAATTTTTAAGTTGTAATAATAACGGATGAAAATTATGCCATTTGGTTCTTTTAGTGTAAAATATGTCATATGTCAATGTTAGAAATGCTCACTGGGGTATGTTATTTCACTATACATATTGGGTATACAACTTAATAATGTCGTCTTGGACAAATATGACATAACTTTCATATATGGCTTGTGACAATAATAACAAATATGGGCCTTTGGAGGGTAAATGTGTCATTACAATTTAGTATTCGATAGAAGCCAAAGTGTAAACACACATTTTTTTTAATCACTATAATAATGTCAACATAAATCAACTCAACAAACTTTTTAACGTTGGCTTGCGCGATTTAAGACTAGTGATTTCGACACAGAAACTGGGGAGAAGCCTGGTCAGCCGGAAAAATTTGAAGATAAGACATCGAAAGTGTCATTATCATTGGGAGTTACACAACAAGCCATTCCCCTCCCTTTAATATTTATTCAAAAGCAATGAAATTGGGTCCTATATGAATTGAAGCCTAGAGACGTTGAAGAGCTATTTTGCATGTCGGAAATGATGCTCGGGCGCTACAGAAAGAAGTCATTCATGCGTCATATTGTTACTGGTGATGAAAAATGAATACATTGCGATAACCCCAAGTACAAATAGTCATATGTAAAGCCCGGCCAACCAGCCAAATCTACGCCGAAGCCGAATATCCATGAAGCCAAAGTAATGCTCTATATTTGGTGTAATCAGAAGGGTGTTTTGAACCCATTTGATTCGTACTAAACACAATTGATACGTTTGAAGTAAAGCATCCACGAAAAATGACCCGAATATTCGACTAGACACGAGGCCACAATCTTCCATAATGTCAATGCTGGGCCGCATGTTGCAAAACCCATCAGAAGCTATTTTGGAAACAGTGGATAGGAAGTTTTGGCTCACCCGCCTTATAGTCCAAAGCTTGCCACTTCTGATTACTATTTGTTTCGGTCAATGCAGAACATCCTTACTGGAATCCGCTTTACTTCAGAAAAATGAATCAGAAATTTACTTGATTCATTCCCAACCTCAAAACCGGAGCAGTTCTTTAGAGGCGGAATCAATATGCTACCATAAAAATGGGAAAAAATAGTAGCTAACGATGGACAATACTTTGAATAAGGTATCAATTCATTATGTTATTATAATAAATGCATATTCAAAGCGAACTAATCAATATTGTTAACTTTTATCAATGGACTAACAAAAGAACAACGTTTGCAACGTTTGAATTTTATTATCTAAGTTCGTGTTGTGTGAGAAATGTATTTCGTAAATTACGCCCATTTCTCGAACGCCATAATCGTCATTGGCTAAATGGGTACGTTAACGCACATAATTGCCGAATTTGGTGTGATGAGCAGTCGGAGGCAGTTCAAGAACTGCCAATGTATGTTGGAGTATGGTTTTCCAAAATTCAAAAAAAAGAAAACAGTAAATATTTTCCAGTTTCACTAATTATCCATAAAGTTGTATATGATAATAAAATAAACCATAATTCATGAAAATCGATTGGTAAATAAATATTTTATTCCCAATAAAGTGAAAGTACAAATGAAAGAAAAAAATTTTTTTTACTGAAGTTGTGATATTTATGAATTTTGAAAAAAAATATCGCTTTTATGACACCCACTAACATACACTTACAACAAAAAATATTTTGGTAGATCAGAAAAGATATGCACACAATAATTTTTTCTTATTTTCTGTAAAATACTACTAATTTTTTATATATGGAGAATGATAATTAACTAGACTCAATGAAAGACACATACAAACGCCGGCTGCGAACGTTAGATGTTATAGTAAGAAAAGTTTTTCTTGCGTAAATACTCATAACCAGCCGCTAGCAATGTTGTGAGGTGATACCGCTGTTGAAAATTTGTCGGATGATGTGGCCTGTGATTGAACTAAGGACTTCCTCGTTGGTAGGCAGGCGTCTTACCTAATATACCACAGGGGCACGCACTATCAAATACGTGGTGCATGAATTCATGATTCTACACATGTCCTCTGAAGTGTGAAAGTATTTGGAAATTGGTTGAATGGATAAGTCTAGATGTATTGAGTGTCCCTAAATACTAAGCTGAAAAAGCTCTTTGACACAAGGAATTATTAGACACCTTAAATTTGTTTATGAGACTGACGTTATTGTGCAGCAAGTAAAACTTGATTCTATTTCAAGCAGTCTCTAGGTGTTGGCACTTAGAACTCTAACGAAATACGATGTAAAAAATGAATCTCTTGATGGAATACTGGGACGTTGCGTTGTCTAGAATGAAATGTTCGTTAAGGCCCTAAAAAAGCCAAACGTTGTTCTAGCATTCTTACTTACTAGGATTTACAACATGGGACAAAAATTTATTAATTTTATTTTCTAATGCAACCAGAATTGAGAAGAATTTTATTTTAATAACAGAACCGGTTAATCGGTTATTTGATAAATTTATAACCGAAAACCGATTTTTTAAATTTGCAATTTTTCGAATTTTTCGGAAACCGGTTTTTGAAAAAGTTGAATAATCGATCTCCCTACTACACAAATAATTTCTCTTATTGGTCAACCTTGCTATAAACTCTACTGCGTATGACTATTTTAGTATTCGAAATAAGTAATACTCATACGCTGTGGGCAAAATATTCGAATGTTAACAAATTAACATTGAATTTCTTTTAAGAAATGCACATCACATCTGCCTTTCACATGCACTTTATCCGAGCGTTAAAGTGAACACAATACCTGTGTATTACATATTAGTATAGATTAAGCAACATGAAAAAGCAAGAAATGGCGAGCAAACTTTTGCAGGGAAAAAGTTTAGTTGAAAAAAAATAACACTAAAATATACATTTTTTTTCTGATGGCAGAGTAATTAAAAACAATCAGAGTATATTTAAATATTTTCAATATTGTATAAAACATAAACTTCCAAACACATTTAATGTTTTATGAATTAAAGAATCATATTGCCTTTTGCTTGGTTTTTATTTAGTAAATAGAAAAATTATTCATTACAGAATAAATTAAAATGAACAGACTAAAAACGCCATTAAAACGCCTCGCACGTATTTTGGTTTGTCGTTAACATTTTAGTTTTTATAGCGTTAATAAATGTGTTGATGTGTAGTTAACTATTTGATTATAACTGTTAAAGAACTTAAAAAAGTCATGTCATAAAATACTAAAAGACAAGTGTAAAAAGTGGCAGCAAATTAAAATTATATGAACATTTTGATTATAGGTAAAACATTAATTTGAAATATTTGATAAATAACTACCACTTAAAAATTTTAAAAGATATCATTAGCAAAAAAGGGAAATAGACAATTTGAGTTTCATTAGAAAAAATCAGGTTTACTCATTTAAGGAGACATTTTAGCGAGGTGCGATAACTAAAAATCATTTTATTTTTAAATTAGTTGTTTTGTTCAAATTTTATTTAACACGCTTTATAAGAAACGGTAACACAAAAAAATATGTCTAAAGAATCTGTTCATCCACGCTTTTCAAAGGCTTGGACTAGCAAAAATTCTGCAGATTTGTTTTGCTACATCTGTGGGGAATTAACTTTAAACCCACAACTTCATACACATAATAACTTCCCAAATTAAAAATGCTTACTTTGGATTTCGATGATGGACACGAATATTGGCTGCCAAAAATATGTTGTAATAACTGTGTAAGAGCTTTAAGAGGTTGTCTTGACGACGATAGAAATATAATGTCTTTTATGAAACCAATGATATGAAGTGAATCACAAAATGACGAATACGATTGTTATTTCTGCATGACCGCTACACGTGAAATTTACTGTTTACTCAGCCATATAAAATGCTCCTTAATGTGGACGGCAATTCGTTTATATGTGCTAAACTCAGCGAACAAGTTTACTGGTGTGAACTCAACGAGGAGATTTTTACGGCGTTTCCTTGCTCATTTGCGAAAAACTACGAGCCGATGATGCCGCCTAATCACAAACCGAACCATACGGTCACTTTCTTAGGATGTAATGGTTTCTCGAGAACTGTTTGTGGATTTTGTAAGCCCCATATGCGACAATTTTGTTTGCTTACATAGCCGCCAAATTGAAAATGGAACTCATAACTAAAGCTGATTTTGTAGAAAAATGCGTTGTTTTCGTTCAGTTTTTCAAACAGTCGGTTCACAAAAGTTCGACGCAAACAACGGTCGACTAGCTTATATGATTGAACGAGTGGAACTTTATAGGCGTGAAGATGAAGATCTTTATCAAACATGTTGCTCAAAGTTCCTCTGGTGATGCCCAATTTTTACGAACGTAGAGTTGATGTTCCAGGCTCATCCTCCACACTTTGCTATACAGCGGTTATATTTGCGAAACAAAAAAAAAAAAAACAAAAAATTATTGAAGATGATATTGGTTCCATATGTTTTGAACATTAATGTATATTTCTTTGAGACACATCTTTCATATATTTGTAAGAATGTAAAAATAAATAATAAAAATGAAGTATTTTTCATTAAACGTTTCCTTTCAGCAACATTAATTAATTTCTGAATTCTTTTTCCGATTTTTTGCCTTTTGGCTCTAAGCTGTAGGTTTTTGAAAAAGAAATATTTATATGGCCAACGGAAAGGAAAATGCCAAAAATGAATTTATATAAATACAACTATAATTACATATGTAAGCGTATGATGTTGGTATTCATGGAAATATTAACCCATTTATACTTACGAATGTTAAGAAAAACATATAATCTAAATGAATGTTTTAAAAATCATTTCGATTTATTTTCTGCTTATATTTGTTATTACATCTGATATATTGTCATAAATAAAAAATATTTCTCATATTATTGAATATGAGGGGAATAAATCATATGCTCTTTAGGCACACTGGTACCCCATATTTTAAATGTCACTTGTAACTTAGTTTATTATTGTTTTTATTATCTTTTTAATATGAAAATTATGTTTTAATTATTACGAATGGAGTAACTCGCTCTATATGCGAACTAATAGAACAGATATAGTCTATTGTACAAATCTATCATGTAACACCATGCTGGTAGCCTTACGCTACTCACTAGTTCGTCAGTGCATGGTGAATTTTAATTATTTTATTATTAATATTGCTAAAGCAATGTGAAGTTAAAAGCAAAAGAGAATTTTATTTTAATGTATTGTATTTGACGAATGAATATAACTTGCATTCCAAATAAAGCGTGGTCCAACCAATACGCCCGATTTTAATTGGAGATAAAACAAAATTTTTTAACTTCCAATTTTTTATTATGACAGCAGGATGACAGTTGTGAGTGAAACAAAATATCATATTTTCAATGACTCTGCCATATACTGTCGTTAATGTGCCAAATTATCTCATCCTTTAGCTCATGAATTTTTCTTGGCTTATTGACATACACTTTTTCTTTTAAATATTCCCCAAAGGGCAGTCCAACGGTGTCAAATTACATGATCGCATATCTCTAGCAAAATGGCCATTGTTAAGTTGGCTGTATGGCAAGTAACGCCATCCAGTTGGAATTACATATCGTCCAGTAACATATCCTCAATTTCTGGCCACAGCAAGTATGTTATAATCCCGCGATAGCGAACACCATTCACGGTACCTGCTTGGCCATCCTCATTTTCTAAGATGTATGACCCGATGTCGCCTCCAACCCATAAATCGCACCAAACAGTCACTTTTTGTTGATGCATCAGCTTTTCAACAATTCCCCGTTAATTCTGATTTACCCAAATGCTGCATTTCTGCTTGTGAACGAATCCACTGAGGTGTAAGTGTGCCGCGTCGCTGAAGATAATTTTCTTTGTAAAGTCACCATTCACTTTTGTCTGTTGAACTAACTATTCGGTGTATTGACGATGCGTGAAATGATCAGTAGGCTTCATCGCTTTAGTCAACTGAACCTTGAAAGCGAGTTCGTGAGATATTAAATGGTTGGGCACAACGACGTGGACAAACAGCAGAAATGTTTTCCTGGGGAGTATGCACAGGTGTTTCCATATTTCCTACAGACACGGTTTGCTAAAACCTGAGCACAATTCTTCTGATACGACTCATGATTAAAGCTTCTTCAGCTTTTCTTAGCATGAAGTGTAATTTCCAGGCACTCACCATACAGCAAACAAAGTAAGTATTGGTATGTCACGGCGAGTATCACTTCTTACCACGCAGTTTAATGCGTAATTATACATACATTTTCTAATAAGTCCATTCCATGAATTCGTTGATTATATTAATATATGAGATGTGGTTGCTCATTATCAGAATTTCAAGATAAAATCTTTTAGCTTGACACATCGGCTCCAGATCCAAGAAGCAAATATATAAGCTTTGAACCAGTAACGTGTATTTTAGTGAAATAAGCACATCAACGCGTCTTATAAATGCTTTTAATAGCGAAGTGGGTAGAAAAATACCCCTAGTCTGGGGCCAAATTAAACAGGTAAAAATAAAAAAAAATGCAGTCTCGCTAAGTGCACGAAATGCTTCCTTAATTAAACGAAATGCACTTTGACTAGTAAAAGGCTTTAACAATCTTAGTGCGCTGCTCAACTAAGTAACTTTTCATGTTTGTGAGATAAAAATTTTCTTCTTAATTGCTTATATTGAAGATTTTTCCTAACAATATTAAATGATCAAATTTTAATCATATTCATTTGTTCATGTTTATATATATTTGGAAAAATTTTTTTATATATATATTTGACATCGTTAAAGCAGATGATTTAGTTAATTAATGCACTATAACAATTCTTATGTAATTTTAAAAAAGTTGTACTTACTAATTAAACAGTATTTAAAGGGTTAAATGCTGAAATCGCATACAAATGAAAATAAAATTCTAAAGAGAATTTCTTGCCAAAATATATAAAATTATTTTTGCTTTAACATCTTTTTTCTCTTTTCCGTTACAATTCGCATTAACGAAATCCGCATATGCGCCCAAAACGAACTATATGAAAATGAGGCAAAAAAAAGTAATGTACAAGACAGCCAAGGAAACTAAATAATATTTTTTGGCGTTTTTAACACCGAATTCTTTGGCGTTATTTTTCGTTTTTCCTTTTCATGGCATAAATATTTACAGAACCATGCTATTGCCTTGAGCGGAAACCGTAGTTACAACAATAATTATGCAATGACATATGAAAGAGAATTTATAAGATTTTTCTTAATTTTATAAATATGAGTGTACGTGTGGGTAGATTGCGTGGCCACTAGAAGACATTATTGTGCCCTTAAAACGATGACAAATTTATGTCTGTTACTCGTTCTTGTTTAAGTTTAGAATTAAATTTGTAAATTAAAATCGTATTGAATTTTTTGTTTTATCCTTTCTCCGTAACAGCTTAAGTTGACATTTACTAGTTTAATGTTGAAAGTAAAATTATATATTGAACAAAAATAGTTTAATTTTAATAAACTTTTTAAATTACAATGGTCTACAGCAGAAAAACCTTTAAATAAAACTATATGAAATATATCTTGTTAATTAAAAATTGAATCGTTTATTTTAAAGTTAAAATATAGAATGAAAAATTTAATGGACAATTTTATATTATTTTAAAACATAATCATTTTGGTACAAAAATAAGATTGGACATCTCTGCGTTTATTACTTCGCTAAAATAAATGAAGAAAGGCTGCAAGAACAACAACACATGATGTTTATAAGTAGCCAGAATCAACAACAACAAACATTGGCAGAGATAAAATAAATAAATTTAAAATTAACAAATTTTTAAAAACGTGTATTTATGAGTTCGTGGATTGTAGTTAAAAAATAATAAATAAATCTTTTGTGCAACACTGCTTGTAACCATTTTACAAGTAATAACAATTTTTATTCCTAGTTACTCTTTCTATTTACAAGTTTGTAAACAACAATAATTACTCGATAGATCTTTCTTTCTAAAGATCTTCCAACCCGATCGTAGTTATAACTTAGGTTCCATCACAACCTTTTCAACCAGAGGTTATCCATACTTAACTCTCTTTACTGAGTTAGCTCCAACTGAACTAGTTTTTTACTTCACGATCAACTTCATGGGTTTACTTCTTATAAACTCTCTTCACACAAACTCTACACGCTGAGTTTACTTTACTTAAACTGATCATTATTCGCATCGATGTGCTTTTTATATGGTTAAGTAAACAATACATCGAAAGCTCTCGAACCTCTCGATATTTCCGGTATACTCCATTTTCTTTTTTTTTCTTTGCTGCTTAAGTATTGTTGTCGCCGTGCTACTTTTATTGACTTTAACTCTGCTAATGTTTGTTGCTATAGATTTGGCTATTTGTAAACAGCACGTATAGTTGTTCTTGCAGCTTTTGTTTATATATTTTAGCGAAGAAATAAACGCAGAGGTCCCAACCTTATTTTCGTAACAATATATACTATATATGGACTTTAATTTGAATATTGTTAATAAATACTAGAGTACTAATGGCAGCCACATTTTAGCATCTAACAATTATTTTGATTATGTATGTATGTATGTACAATATTCAAAATTTTGAATGCATTTCATTTCAAATTTTTCATACAAAATTTTCTTTTATTACATATGCCATTTTAATTTATATGTCATTTAAAAATCGGTGCAGTAGAACAGGCGTTAAAGGGATAAAAAGAATTGTCTTAGCCTTAAAGTAATTAAATTAAATACGTAATTGTTTGACCATAAAACACTTTTAGGAGAATAAATTTTTTAAAATTATCAACCATATGTCAAGATTGTGTCAAATTCAAAAGATAAATTTATAATATTAGTTGCCATAATGTACTACCTAATGATGCTCCACCTAAATTATGACCAAACACGTTTTGAGTTTTCTTAATTTTGTCTTCAAATTATAGTGGTCATAGCATATTAGAAGAAGAGCTATGAACTTTAGGAAATATTACAAGCAGTACATAACAAAGGCTACATGCATAGTATACGGTTAGAAGCGTTTAGTAAATTTTTTGTAAATATCAGTGATGACAAGTGGTAATTATGAACATTACAAAGTCAGAAAATAAACAGGATAAGTGCTTAGTAAAGTGTAGCCATAAGTTAAAAAGTATGCATTTAGAATACAAATGAAGTACTAATTGACTATACTTGTAAGCACAGAAAACAACATTCTACAAAGACAACCAGTCAAACCAAACTTAGAATATTCGAAGCATGTGCCAGGTCATTTCTCTTTTGCGGCAGGGAAATATAGTTAGTATTTATCACTATTACACGAAAGCTAGAGGTAGCTTTCAGCAAATAACATAGATTCGTATTATGGACAAAATGACATCAGCAACATAGATCTTTAGAGGCTAGTTAAAGAGAAATCCATACATAAACAAGAAAATAAGCTTTGAAATTGAAGGAAGAAGCCTCAAAAATAAAGTGGACAACTTAAAAATTACGATGCCTGAGTGAAATCCTTAACGGTTATAAAACAAAAAAAAAAAAAAAAACAAAAATACCTGACGATGCACGGTACACCAAGAACTTGGGAATGTGCTAAAACAAGATGGAGATATGCTATGGAAGTAAAATATATGCTTTTTACAATGTGTGTGATTAAGCTAAAAACTATGTAAGTTTCAAGTTTTTTATTTTATAAATAAATTATTATATTAAACGTTGGGCATAATCTAATCTGATTTAAATTGTTTATATATTTTTAATTAATATTTCGTGCAAGCCAAGAAAAAAATTGTACGTTCATAAATTTATTATTCATACATACATAAATATATACACATACTCGTATATATGGTATATATATGTCTTAAATTATTTAAAGTATAACAATATACATAAACTTAATCATCAAATTTATACAATTTTCATACACATTCCATTCGATGTAGCATCCTTTAATATAAATTTTCAATAAACAATTTAAATATGCCATTTTCTCTTTACACATCTTACATGGTATGTTAAATGGTATCTGCTATGCGAATAAGTAAAATATTTTTCAATTATTTGTTTTTTAATAGTATTTAAATATTTGGTTAGATTGTGGTAGTCTTATAAGAATTTTACTTGCGTAAAAAGTGGCATTCAATATTTAAATTATTTATCATTTAAATGTAATTTTAAGTTCAATTCATTTCGTATAGGGTGTCCGCCGGGAAGGTATACTACTTTGTTTGTTTATAATTTTTGATTATATGAAAGGGAATGGATCTTATATTGATAAATGTTTTATTTAATGTCAGCAATTATGTATGGAATACAATATCAGATAAATGCCCGGCTTCGTTAGACTCACAAATGCGAGTGCTTTTGAGCACATTTTTTATTATATTCTCACACATTTCACGCGATATTTCATTAATTTCAATTGCTCCAGCGTTTCTGGTTTGTTCTAAAAACCTTGCTTCTCAGATATCCCCACCAAAAGAAGACCGTAACGCGACCGTGGAGGCCAATCAACATCACCATTCCTTGAAATAATTTGTTCCCAGTAATTCCATTCTAATCCTGGCTGTATGAGATGTGTCACCGTCTTGTTGAAACCACATGTTAGTCAAGCCCAAAGTATGCAGTTGTGGCGTTAAAAAGTTTTCAATCATATCACGATATCGCACCCCATTGGCAGTTACCGTTACGCTGTTTTCAATTGCAAAGAAGTAAGGTCCAATGATTCCTCCTGACCAAATTGCACACCAGACTGTCACTTTTAATGGATGCGAAGGTGACTGATGAATAATTTGAGGATTTTCCATTGCCCAGAACCGACTATTCGGTTTATTCACATAACCATTCAAATGAAAATGTGCCTCGTCACTCGTTATAATTTTTCCATGAAAATCGATGATTAATTTTGATAAAATGTCACGTCACTACTTTACGACTGCTAAATATGAATTGTTAAGACAAATTTTTCCAAAATATTGACAATGTAGTATATCTTCCCGGCGGAAACCCTGTATTTTGTGCTTTTAATGTAACAATAGGAGAGAAATTTATTTAAAGGTAGAAATTCATTCCATTATATACGAGGGCGGATTGACATTGAAGCTACCTAGCGCTGGATGGCAGCACAAAAACAAAAACTTTTTTTCTTATAAATTACGATCTGTCAAACGTCAGCTGTTCAAATTTTAGCCAAATTCATCGATTAGTTTATTTGTTGTAGGCGTTTGAAGTAAGCAACTTTTGTGTTTCTTGGAAAATGGAAAAAAGTGAATTTCGTGTAGTGATTAAACACTATTATTTGAAAGGAAAAACGGCGAAATAGACAAAAAAAAGGCTTGATAAACATTACAGCGAATCTGCTCCGTCAAATTATATGGTAAAATATTGGATTGCTGCATTTAAACGGTGCCGAACAAGCACTGCAACAATACCATCAAGAGAAAGGCCAAAAGAGGTGGTTAATGAAGAAAATATCAAGAAAATTCTCGATATCGTTACGAATGATCGCCGGGTCAAAATCCGTGAGATTGCTGAAATGGTAACTGTGTTCAACATTTTGCATGAACATTTGCATATGAAAAAGCTATCGGCAAAATGGGTGCCGCGTTTACTACGTGTTGAACGAAAACGAGTTCGACATATCACTTCACAGCGGTGTTTGGACATGATAAAGCATAATCCTGCTGGTTTTTGGCGTAGATTAATAACTGTTGATGAAACGTGGGTCCTGAAACCAAAAACCAATCGAAGCAATGGGTGGAAGCTGGTGGAAGTGCTCCGAAGAAGGCGAAGACAGCGACATCGTCTAGAAGGGTTATTGCCACTGTATTTTGGGATGCACAGGGGAATATTGCTCATCGATTATCTTGAAGAGGGATCCACAGTCACAGGAGAGTATTATCGTGCATTATTGGATCAATTGGTTGATGCAATCAAGGAAAAACGATCACATTTAAACAAGGAAAAAGTGCTCTTGCTTCAAGACAACGCACCGGTTTACACAACATTAGATGCTTAAACTACGAGAAATCCACTTCGAATTGGTTGATCATCCACCTTATAGTCCAGATTTAGCCCCTAGTGACTTTTTCTTGTTTCCAAACTTGCAAAAATGGCTCGCAGGAAAAAGATTCATCTCAAACGAAGAAGTGATTACCGAAACTAATGCGTATTTTGAGGAGTTCCCAAAATCGTATTATTCAGATGGTATAAAAAAGTTAGAAAATCGCCTTACTAAGTATATTGAGCTAAAAGGAGACTATGTTGAGAAATGAATGGTTTTTCAAAAAAAAAGAAAAATGTTTTTTTCCTACCTAGGTAGCTTCAATATCAATACGCCCTCGTATCAATCAATATTTATAAATTTTATTTAAATAGTTAAAGTTGTTTGCTTTTTATTTTAGTAAAAGAGCATATTTGTATAAAAGACCAAGCACTTTATGGGTTGCAGTGGTTTATATTAAACAAAACTAAATTATTTTTAATTAGATATCAGGTGAGCCATCTATCGGTTTAAATTTGAGCCAGCGGTTATTTCGAATCTCACAATAGTTATGTTATACTATTCTGTCACAAAATTCAGTATATTACCTCCACTGAACGACATGAAGCGACTTATTCTTAAGCAACGCTTGTATTTATTTTTTCCAAAACAGAGATAATTGGTTGAAAATTGCACGAAAATGCCTTACAAAATTTGGTTGCGTAGAAGAATCAACGGCGCTCGGTGTAAGCATGTTTATTGATAAAGTTTGTGAAACTGGGGTCACTGTTGATGCGCCAAGACCTAAACGTGCTCGTACAACCGAAAATACCGAAGCTTTAGCTGAGAGTGTGCGTGAGGAATTGAATTGAACATTTCACGCACGTATATATATATATATATATATATATATATATATATATATATATATATATATATATATATTTATATATATATATATATATATATATATATATATATATATATATATATTCAGATTCTATGGAAAAATTCTGATGATTTTTGAAATTATGCGATTATAGGGCATCAGAAAAATAAGTGGCTATGCAAGATCTTTCTTTATTCTTTTCCATTTGTTGCATAGTGCTATTAGCCGAAGTGGTGATATCAATTGGCCGGCAATAAGCTGCGATTTGGACTATTTTCTGTGTGGCGCCGTTAAATAAAAGTGTTGTGCTGATAAACCAGAGACAATTGAGCATTTGAAAGCCGACAATGGTAACGTTGAGATATGACTCCATATACTCGAAGAAGTTCTCGAAAATTTGTTCGATCGAATGGGGTACTATGAGGCGCACTGCGGCAGCCACCTGAATGATATAATATTTCATTTCTAACCGGAACAATTGTACTTCACTACAAAAAAATACATTTGTCAAAATTTTAAACCGTTTTCCTTTTTTTACAATTTCTAATTTAAACTTTTAAATGGCCCACCCGATATATAGGAAATACTTTATATAAGTATTCTCTCTACGAGTCAAATATAAACTGGTACTCACCCCCTTTGCATGGTTGTGAATGACATGAGCAGACTCAAGATACATTTTTAAACATTAAAAATGGGTTATGTGGGGACATGACTTTCATATGCTTGATCTATTTTAATATATGCAAGTTTATGTATCATTTCTATAGACCTAGCGCAACTATCTCTATACCATTATTATTGCTAATAAGTTAATCATAAAGCATATCTTTTGTTTCCGTATTCTCCACATAAACTTATTTAATGCAAACTTAGGCCAAATTGCCAAAAACTTAACAAAACCCCAGAGTAAAAGAAACATTTTTAAGAACTTTTAAATTATCTTTTTTATAACAACGGTTATCTTATATTACAAGTGAAAACCTACGGAAATAATAAATAGATAGATATGTATTGGCATGATATTTGAATCGTATATTACGAATACGTTTAGGCCAAAATATAATTCGCTTTTTAATTGCAGTTTTTTTTGCCTAAGTTTAAAATTTCCCTTTGTTGACTTTTAACTATTTATTTATTTTTTATTTTTTGCAAATGGTATTTATGTGAAAATGTTAATTAAAATCCTTTAAAAAAAGCATAACTATTTCTTAAGTTCAAAATTCCTTTAAAAAACTATAACCATTTTTTAAGTTAAAATTAAGTATCTGGAAAGAGTCAACAATATTGTACACAACTTTTGTTTCCACATCAGATCACAGCTTACAAAAAGTTTTTCTTACAAACAAAATCTTTAGAAATATGTAAAAAAGTTGTGTACATTTTTTTAGAGATTAAATTTTTGAATAAAAACTATTTTTCCTTTACTGTGTGGAATTTGAGTTATAAAAAAAATAAATAGCTATATAACTTATCATATATTAAATTCATTGACTATATACAAAAAATATACATATTTTTTATATAAAAATGTATGTGCGAACGCGTATTAAAGGGTGTTCAAAATTGAGATATCATTTTAATTTTGCTGAAATTTTTTTCTACTTGTAATTTTTGTTTTAAATATGATTTTTCAGATTCTAAATACATTCTGGCTACTTAATATGAAACGTTAGACGAAGGATCAGCGTGTATTTAGTATTGAAACATTTTTTGAAAATTACAGAGTTAATGTAAGTTGTTATTAGGAGATTAATAACAAAATTCGTTAGAAAATAAACTCCAACAAATCGTGCTATCAAGCTCATGTTTGAGAATTTTTTAGAAAGTGGATCCGTTCATGATAATAGAAACAGAATTTTTAAATAAAGTGGTCGTTCAACTTAAATTGTATCAGCTGTGAACAGAAGATCATCTAAAAACATACACCTGCCATCGTTCGCTGTAACTAAGCATCAAACGATCCCCATTATTCCATACACTTTCCATCGTGATCTCCATTCAAAATCATATAAATCCAGCTGACCCAAGAACTAAAACCAGCTGAATACGCATTACGTCGGCAACTCGTTCCTTGGGCCATCGAAAAACCAAAAGAAAATGAGAATTTAAAAAAAATAATCTTAAACGACGAAGCCCGTTTCCTGCTCAATGGCTAGGACGGCAAGCGGAATTGCCGCATTTGGGATGAAGAGAATCCAAGAGTTTTCGTAGAGCAGCCATTACATCCACAAAAAGTTAAAGTTTGGTGTGGTTTATGGTCCATAGGAATCAGACCATATTTTTTTGAAAAAGAAAATAGAAATGCGTTTATGATCAATAGAAATCGCTACAAAAGATGATCCAAAACTTTTGGTGACTCAAAATTGATAATTAAGTCATAGAGAATATGTGGTTTCAACAAGATGGTGTCAATTGTCACGCAGCAAGAGAAACAATGGATCTTTTTAAAGAAGAATTCGAAAATCGAACCAAGATCGTGAGATTTGGCTCTTTTACATGTTTGTTTATAGTTGATTTTTTTGTATGTCTGGAAGGAAGTATAGGCTATATAAATTTCATAAAATTCCAACCAAGCCCATACAAAATTCCAATCGATCCCCTACAATAAATTTTTATTTGCCTATATCTGGTAACAATTGAAACAAGGATAAGTGGGCATGGTACCAAACATGTATAGCAAATATTGATTTTTGTATATCTTAAAACCGGTAAAAGTGTAAGTTTCTAAATTTGGTCCATGTGACTTTGTAATTAGCACAAATAGTCATTTAAAAATAGCGGAATTAGATAAGTATCACCCACACATATTAAACAAAGATTTTTGTATAACTTGAGAACGGTAACAGTAGAAGCGCCTAAATTTGGTTTAAGCAATTTCGTGGACAATACACATAATAAATCAATAAGTGGTCGAAATTGGATAAGTAAGCGGAGGACCTTTTTAATTTATATTAAATAATGCATTTTTAATTTGTGAACGACAATAACTAAATCCACGTCTTCCAAAATGCGGGAAAACTTATGTAAAGGGGTATTGGGTAAATCACACGGGCTATCTATTTACAAATGAATGTATGTTTGTTCGAAGTATGTATTCATCTATAAAGTAGATTCTTCAAAAACTTCTTGGAACGAATTAAATGCTATCTAAAGGCTATGCTATATAAAAGGATAAAGTGGGTATAAAGGATAAAAAATGCTAAATACAATGTAAAGTACACTGCCACTCAATTAAATAAGTACCTAAAATATTTCTGAAATTTTATTTTGATTTGTCTAAAAATTTATTTCAACCACAATTAAAATATATTTTGTATGTTACTAATTTAGGGAAGGTAAGCCTACTGGTAGTCTTATATCCTATCTCATTTGAATAAGTTCATTCAAAAAATCAGTTTTAAATGGATAAATCTGTCATAAAAAGAACTATCATATGAGGTGCTTTAATCCAAGTGGCTCTGCTGCAATAATTAAGCTGAAATTGTAGTAAAAGGAAAGACAAAGTGACAGATTCCACAAAGATTTTTCAACTATAGAAAAACGATATAAGGGAAAATGGGGTCCATGAAGTCAGGACTACTGTTTGACTAGACAACATTTATCTTAAGGCAACACAAGTACACTGGAGTAATATTATAGTCCTACTAACTTTTTCAGCAGTTTTTTAGCTATAGCAGAGAATTGAAAGTTTCTAATGATGACAAATTTATGTCAGTATTAAAATAGTAAGAAATTGGTAGGTTATACGAAAATATCTCAATTGTATTCCAGCTTAACGCAAAGAATTCCTTTTTAATTAACAAATTAATCGAAACAATTTAACTAAATTAGTTTATGATCAATTGTTTTTTGTAATAATGAGTTGAGCCTCCATAGGTCTAAAAAAGAAAAAAAAAAAGAATTCCTGGCCTTTGAATAAAACTATGTGGAGTATAATGATTTTAATGCGCTGAATGCAAACCCGTTTTCGGGTTTTTTTCTATCGGGCTAAAATTTTATGAATTTTATGAATTTTTGAAAATAAAAATTGATCTAATTTTGCAATTTTTTTTCCGTAACTTAATTAGAAGAACTTTGAAACTATTGAAATAAAAATTATTCGTTTGATTTATATGAAATTTTGTTCCTACGCATTTGCTGGTACTTGTGTTGAAATCGGTCAAGCCGTTTTTAAGTTATAATGAAATATATTGACTAAACTACTATATATTGGGCGGAAAATTTGCCACGCCTATAAACAAATTTGAACCAGATGAAAAAACTGAAAACCTACTTTAGTTCAGTGCATCAAAATCATTATATCCCATGTAGTTTTATTTAAAGGCATTTTTTGCTGTAGACCAGTATAATCAGAAAAATTCGCTGTGGCACACTGCACACAACATTTAAGCAGATTTGTTCTGTAATCGACTTAAAAAAGGCAATTATCTCAGCTTTTAGTTGAGTCGTGTTCGGTGTGACCAGATTTTAAAATGACATAAAGCTAAATTGCGTTCAAAAAAAGCTACAAAATTTTCTTTTCGGTTAAAAAAAATAAACCAAGAGTTTAAATTGTTTTTTTAACATCTATTTTTTAGTTGGATATGGTTAATATAGCACTATATAAATTTTTTTTCTTTAAATCTTAAGTAAGAACAATGGTTTAGGTGGTAAATTATATATCACTTTTAAATCTATTTGATCAGCATAAAAGTCAAACAATTAATTGAACAAATTTCAGTAATAATTCAAATGAAATAAATATGTAAATGTACATAGTTTTCAGTTTCATACATTTTTATAATCCATATACATTGTTCGATGTTTGCCAGATATCGGCCCAGTAGTTACAGAAATGTGGAATTTAGATTTTCCTATATATTCCCATACAACTTGAAAAGTTACCATACCATGTATTGTAATATCGGTCGGTCTTTCTTGGTCTAAAATAACTTCGTAGTCATAGTACATTATAAGTTGAAATATGGGCGAAATTCAATGTAGTGGGTGTGGAAACTCCTCCCATACAAAGTAAATATTGATTTTTGTATATCTAGAGGACGGTTAGAATGGTAGTTTCTGAACTTGGTCTACATGACTTGCTGCTCAATATAAAACATTAGTCTTAATACAGTCCTTCACGTTTTTTTATGAGCAATGCATTTTATAGGTATACAAGACTGAGGCTCTTAGCAACGCGGGATGGGGTACTTTAGTATATTGTAAATTTCTTTGTTTGTTGAAAATCTCAAGACAGATGAACATTTAGCCATAGCGAAATAGGCTATGCTCTTTTTCAAAACTGAACCTGAAGGAAAATGGACCAAATAAGTTATATGAGTTTTTACTTAATTTTAAAAATTTAATAAATTGGCAAACCTAAAAGTATGCGAATAAACTAAGAAATAGTTTTGTTTATTCAGTTTGTAAATTCGCCAATCACGCGTAAATGACTGAACCGATTTTGTTTAAATTAAAAGCACAAATACATAGATACAACCTACAAGGATGCAGCAGGATTTTTCTTTTATTTTTCTTTTATTTTTTATTAGACATTGGAGACGTTTAAACTAGTAGCTTTTCGTCTGAAATGACACGTATTTTTTCTTTTAAGATCAATTTTTTATTGTCATTTTCCTTATAAAAACAAGAAGGTGGCACGAAAACTGAGAGTATCGGGAAAAAGGGAATGTTAGTCACGTTTATAATATATGTATATATATTCTCGGGCAACACTGGATGAGTAAATGTAGTTTTAAATAAGGTGGTAGAAACAATTTCTTGCAAACTTTGATTTTATTTAGTCAACTGTATTATTAGCCATTGGCTAGTATCTTATCTTATGTTTATAAGAGTTTTACTGAACTTTCAAAAAAAGGTAGAATCCGGTATCAAGGGTGTATCAATTGGAATGAATATGAATTTACTAATTCTGCGATGCAAGGATTTTATTGCTTTTCAGACTCTACAAAAAAAGCTAAATGTTTTTTTGAAAAAGCTAAAAAATATAAAAGAAAAATTTCGAATCTAAATTGAACATAAATAAGTTAAAATTAGCTTTAAAAAAGCTAATATGGTCACACTGGTCATTTTGCCGTATTGCGCGTACGTATAAGTGATAATTTTCCTTCACTAATAAAATATCAATCATACGTACGTACTTACGTAGTAATGTGATTCCATTGTTAATATATAAAAAAAAAATTATATTTTTAAAACTACTACTACTCAAATTAGGTTTACTTGCCGCGTGACACGGCAGAAAGATGTTTGTTTTAATATATATTCAAAACTAATTTTGAAATCTTAAAAATAGAAGAATCTTGATGAGAATCTTGATGGTTCTTAATATTTTTTTTTGTTCCTTTATAAGCAATCTCTTACAGCGTTTTATCAAATTCTTGAAACATTTCAAATTTGTTGTTCTTTTACAAGTTTTTCCAAAATTGTGCGCAGAAAATGTCACAGAATTTGTATTCAAATCAACATGGTATATTTATGATTGCGTTAATGCTTAAGACTAAAAAACAATGGAGACAATGATAATTGCGCAGTCGCATTATCTTTATGTCAAAATCTGCAATTGGGTTTTGCCAATATTTAACAATTTTCGTAAATGATGCATAATAGCACATTCGACCTTCTGATATTAGGGCCATATTTAAACAATTTTCATTTATTTTTCAATGTTAATAAAAAATCAAAAACTAAAATTTACAAATGTTGTACTACTTTGGTTCAGTATTCAGTGTCATTATTTTCTAGTTCTTTATCTTTTTCAACATTATTTCCGATTAGTTTAAAAATTCAAGAGTTACATTCATATCTTTTTGAAGAACGAACTATCAACCCTTTAAGCTGAAGAGATGTCAGTTTAGACAAAACTCGTTTATGGATTTTTTCAGTCACTATCAAACGTAATATGGTATACAGATATTGAAAATTGCTATCGATATTCTAGCATGTGGATGCTACCTACAACACTTGGTATGATTAATGGAATATTATTGTTGCAGTGATTCTGTATTACGAAATATCGATAACTGTAATTATTAACAAAGACAACTTAAAATACCAAAGCTAATAGCAAAAGAGCTGTGCTTTTGTTATTAAACAACTAAATTCTTGAATGTTCTTTATTTATAGTAAAATATTTACGATAATATTAGAACAAAAAGAAAATTAAGAAACACTGCTATTTCATGGTTTATTAAACAACGAATGAAATGAAATAATATGTATTTGAGTGAATTATTTCCAAACACAAAATTCTTGTTTTTCCTATAATAAGGATACACGACAATACTTTTGGTAAGACGATTTTTCATTTGTCCTCCCTACTTAGAGCAGTGATGACAAAAAGATTTGAAAATTCTTATGGCCAGCAAAAAGGATTCACTTCTTATACATACGCTTTAGGCAATTTAATAATTGTATCTATCAAATTAAACTCAAAACGATACCTCATTTCGGAATCTTTTTTTGGAAGGCCTGAATGCTAAAGAGCGCTTTGAATAGTTTAAAATTAGAGCATTGAGGAAATTAATTACGGTTTAATATAATGAAATTCTAATTTCCTCCAATTTTATCAAATTTAATAAAAAAAAGTGGAAAGTGGAACTGTAGCAAAACAGCTCAAATATAGGTAAATGGCGGAAAAGTTACGTATATTAATTGGTAAATTACAGGAAAAAGATGTGAATGGCTAATGGGTATGCTTATCAAGACTTCAAAACAGGCGATCCAGTGATCGTAGCATAATGCATCTCTTGATACCACTAAAGTTTCTTGCTCATATATCTACTGTTATTTAGGATAAATTAAAAGCAACCTTCCGGTTTTCGACAAAATAGGTATTGGATTGATTAAGTAAATACACTTCGCATAATTGTTGAACTGTATACATCGCTTCGTTCTGAAAAAATATGGCGACTTCAAGTATAGACTTTTTCATAATGGCAGATTTTCTAAAAACTTCAGATCAACATTCGGTATCAGGCAGGGTTGTATGTTATCACGTTTGAATGAAAAATAATTCATCGCACTCGATAATGTTCTTTCCCAGGCACCAGATAAGATACAACTCAACATTCGATAAAACCTTATGGTGCATCTCCAGAGATCTGACTTCTGTTTCATCTTGTCACTTTTATAGGCAAGGCATAATTGACGATTTGAACGGTTTGTGAAAGGGTGTGCGTAAAACGATCAGCCATACTAAGACCAAGAGTATATCTTTAGAAGCGTTCAGGGAGGCAAATCACGCACAAATTTTGTCACTCAGTTAGCTTAAGACAGTCACAGTAAATAACCGCATTGACAAGACCAGTGTACCTTTTGGTCAATAATGTAAAGTGTGAGAATCAGCATCGATAATCAAATAACGAATAAAACGTGAAGTTGGTTCCACTGTTTGACTGCGAAACGAGGCTGGAACTTGATAAATATACCGCAAGCTTTCAAAAATCGTTGTCTGATATAAATATAGAAAGTATGGTGGCCTAGAAATATGCATGATGCAGAGCTTCTGAGCAGGTGCGATGACGATCCGGGGCGATCCAAATTCGGCCTAAAAAATGGAAATGGATTAGCTATACTGTATGTCAACCAGTAGATGAACTCCCAAAAGAGCCATTGGTGTGGAACTTCTTATAAGGGCGCCAGAAGGCGAGCGTGGCCAAGAACAACATGGCGTAAGACATTTTATGCAGAAATTATAATTTTGGCTATTTTAGAGATTTCGAAGAAACGGTGAGAAAAAGTTTTTGAAGGCCCTTTGATCCAACTTGTACACAAACAAATATAGAAAAAGCAATATGCATTCCCATTTTCATTAAGTTAAATACTGATCTAACCATCTTTGGAGGTAGACATTGCAAGTGTTATTCTATGAAACAAGTTATTAACTAAAAGTTAAACAATTAACTGCAAGGCAAACAAACTTTAAATCCACTTGAATAAGATGTTATCGGATCAATTAAGAATAAGATATATATTTATATAAGGAACTTTGAAGGCCCTTTGCTCTAACTAGGAACCTACTAGGACACAAACAAATATAGAAAAAGCAATATGCAATCTCATTTTGAGTTCTAGATAGATAAACGTTCAATATCCAGTTGAGTTAAATACTGATCCCACCATCTTTGGAGGTCGACATTGCGACTGTAATTCTATTCCATTGTGAGTGTAATTCGATGAAACAAGTTATTATCTAAAAGTTAACAAATAACTGCAAGAAAAACAAGCTTTAAATATACTTGAATGAGATGTCATCGGATCAGTTAAGAATTAGATATGTATCTATTTACGGAACTTAAGAACTTGCTTTTTATTGAAACCAAGCCTATGTCGATTTCTTTTTATTTTAATCAAAAAAATCCTGTTTACTTCACACATCTCAAAATGTTTTTCTAGAAATTCATAATCTTTTTTTTACACTCGTCATCACAAATTTAATATGTGATATATGGCTTGACAGAGTTCTTGCTATTAAAACCAAACACCTGCGTAATGCATAATAGAAATGGATGACAATTGAAATCATGAACGAAATTGAAAATAAAGTGTAAACGTTCAGAAAACACGTTGCAGCAGTTGATTAAAGAAGCAAATGGAAGAAAAAAATTTTTCAAAAATGCTAAAATGCATTTTTGTTTGTATATGTAGATGTAAATTGCCTGATTACATGCGTATATTCTGACATTATTTTAAAACTCACAAAAGATGAATTGCGTTAATACTGATAAAGAAATTCAAGCACATTCTGGGATGCAGTTTTTATATTAAACATAACTAAATTATTTCTAAGTAAATATCGGGTGGGCCATCTATCTGTCTAAGTTTGAACCAGCGGCTATTTCGAATCTGGAAATACATATGTCACAAAGTTCAGTATATTATCTCCACTGAACGAAATGAATCGATTTACCATTGAGCAACGTTGGAATTTTTTGAAAATTTATCATCATTTAAAAGCATATTTGCAAATGGATCTTATTTTCGTCTTCGTGGGCATTTATGGTTTAGAAAACCCAAACATGGTCTTACAGAAGCCAATGCACCCATTATGAGTGATTGTCTTCGTAGAACTGATGTGAAAGGTGTTTGGTTTTTTATAGTGCAACTCGCCACACATCTCATGCCACAATCGATTTATTGCGTCAAACGTTTGACGGCCGTTTAATTAGCCGAAATATTGGGCGGAAAGAAGCTAGGATATTTTCTGTGGGGCGACGTTAAAGACAAGGCTAACATTTGTAATGTCATTGCCGAGATACGACTTTATATGCTTACAAAAGTTCTGGAAAATTGGCCCGATCGAATGGTGTACTGTGAGGCCAGCCGCGGCAGCTATATGAATGAAAAAATAAATTTGGCAAAATTTGAAATCATTATTTTTTTAATTTAAGCTTTTAAAATTGCCCATCCTATAGTATTAAAAGCATACTAAAAATCATAAGTTGGGAAACAAGTTCGAAGCTTTTTGATCTTTTTATGACCTCCTTCCACCTCTCGTCCAAATTGTCGATGCCATTCTTCCAAAAATCTCCCAGTTAATTTGTTTAGCCAATTTTAACTCTACATTGTCGAAGGTAACACACCTTTCATTATTTTTTAGGAGCTCCAAAGATGATAACTCGTGCGGATAATAAGGCTGAAGGATGTACCATACGAGTTCTTGCAGTACGACTTTGCTGACATATGCAACATGTGGTTTATCATTTTGGTCTTTTCAGTCGAGTAGCATCATTTGCGCGGTGTTTCTGGGCTATGTTGAGCTCTTTGCTTACCATGACATTTCTTTGGAGCATTTGTATGAAGGCCAGGCTTGATTCTTTGTATGGCGTATCTCCTTCCGCTCCTTAATTGCTTTATGCTTATGTATAATAGGTTCAATTTATCAACTCATATGACTACTCGGTACAAAAAGCGCTGTCTATAAATACGAGCTGCTCAAAGGCGGGCAAGATGCTTTGAAGCAGTTTGAAAGCAATTTTTATTCAACATTTATAATGTATTGGAGGATATCGCATAGTCGGACTGGATCAAACATATTTGTTTTATAGTTGCTTTCAATTCACAGAATTTTAGATTTATTCGTAATGAATATTAATATTTTATATAATTTGAAAAATAAGTCGTGCACATAAATTTTTTATATATTAAATGAATATATCTCGTGATTTTATTTACCATAAAAAACCAACCAATTAAATAAATAAATTGGAAGTTAACAAAATTTATTTGCAATTTATTCAAAACCCAATTTTAAAATATTAAAACCGAAATTTATAGTGAAAATTTTATTTATTATAAATTTTATAATTATAATATTATTTTATTAGATTGGAAAATGAATAAAACAAAAAAAGGAAATAAAATATGTTCAATAAAATACATAAGTAAATAAATATTAAACATAATCAGTTTTATTTAATACTATAATTTTTGATCATTAAATTTAATTTATATCGTATAACACATATAAGGCAAATTAAATTAAGTAAAGAAAGCGTTAATGACAGCTTGCAAAGTATTTGAAATTATTTGTTTGCTTATTCGTTTAACATACAATTAAAATTATAAGACAATAAAGAAGCATGAGTTTATAAATATTTGTTAACGTAAAACTAATCAGATTAAAATTTAGTTTTATTCTAATATTGCAATATTCTTCATTACCCCTAGTTAGTTTCCATAAAGCATCTCGATTCTGTTGTTTTCGTGCCTTCCCATGTATTATAGTCCTCCAGATGTTGTTTATTGAAACACGGCGTCGAATGCAATATTAACGTATTTCAACGCATTTTACTTTACATACATTGGCTAATACGCAGCTGTTTCCGTAAAAAAATGTATATCAAAAAGCTTATATATTTCAACAATATAATTATTACAACATTTTCATACAAATATATAGTGTAACCCTAGGATGCCCAACATAGTGTGGTTAGACCAATTTTGACTTTAATGCTCAATATCTTTTTTTTTCTTAGTTAAGATAGGAAGAAAGTAAGATCTTGAATTCCACCACTGAAGTTCTCTGAATCAAAAGACATTTATTTGAAGTCGATCGGTACACAACAAAGGGCTTACGACTGCTCGTCGCTAATTCGGCTTTTAAGTGGTTTAGTACTAGCATAAGTTGACAATAAACGCCCCCATTTTATGTCCTGCCACAGCACACAAGAAAGTTCAACGCCATACATGAAGCCAACAAACTTAAACTTGAACATTTTAAGAGACAATTATATTAGAAAGGTTTTTATTAAAAAAAACAAAAAAGGTCTATCAAAACAGAAAAAATTTATTTGTAAACCGAACTGCAGCCGACTGCCTTTAGGCGGAGTCCAATTTTTTCCAATAAAAAGCAAAGCCTTACAAGACAATTGGATAAACAAAACACTAAATGTAAAGTAAAGATAGTTACCTTTATGAAAACAAATTTATCTTTCATAAATTTTTAATGACAAATTTTTGTTATTATTTTATTTCTCTATACATATTTACCGTTATAATGGAACATCAAAAAAAAAAAAAAATCAGCATAGTAACACAAACAATATACCTCTCCTAAAAGCAGGTCTGCTGGTTAGAGGGTTAAGTGTTTAAGAAACGTTGCAAGTAATAAATTTTTATTTTACACTTTTACTTCAATTACATGTTACGAGGCCAACTAATGCATTTTTAAATAGGAATTAGTTGCAGAAGTTATTGGTCTAGAAAGCAAAAATTCTTGAGAACAACCAAAATTACATTGTTTTTAAAATTAAATCCATTTTAGCTTTCTAAAAATTTTGGTAGTGGGACAATAGAGCTGTCACGTGATAAAGCATGTGATAATTCGGAACATTTAGGACATTTAACCTCAATTATGTCTCAGTGTCATTGAAAACATTGACTGATGGACAGAGGTTTGCCACCGAAGCCGTAGCGCCAAGTTGGCCGATATTATGCTTCACACTTAACTATAAGAGATCCTTCTATCATAATAAAAAATATTATGATAATTCTCCGAAAACTCTTTGTTTTATTTACGATTAACATCGAGCGTTTTGGTTAGAACACCCTTTATATGCTGTTTTAAACTCTTTATTTTCTACCAATAACTTGAAAAATACACAGAGTATCTGTATTGCCAATTGAGCGTAATTCGAGCTATATTTAGCGCTTTTCAACTCCCAAAAAGTCGCATTTTTCTCTTTAGCGCTTTTTTCAAAAACGCTGGGTTAGCGCTTTCTATTTGCAATTTTTTATAAGAAATTTAAAGCGTCTAAATTCAATAAACTCACTAATTCACAAAAATTATGGACTTAAAATGCTTCATGCTGTGAAAATTACGTTCTTCTATATAAAATTTGTGCAAAAATTGGTAAAAATAGTGTTTCTGAAACGTACATATATCAAAAATAAAGGCCAATTTTTTAAGACTTATAAGACCTTTTAAGACTTTTTAAATAATTACAATACTTAAGTTGTAATATGTTATTATTAGATCGTTTAAAGATACAAAGGTGATCATAGAGCCATAACGAATTCTTGCCATCTACAACGATCTAACGTCAAGCAAGCAGCTGGCCTTTCAATATGTCTTCTCTATGAATGGGCCTTCCGATTTTTCTACTTTCTTGTAAATTTCATTCAAAACAAAATTCCGCAAAGTCTTAGTTTTGATTTCTTTGAGTATGCACAATCCATTTCCGTTTCTTTCTGACAGAATAATTTCAAGATGTATTTTCAAACGCCACGTAGACAACAGTTTATAAATGATTGAATGCAATTGACATCAATCACAGCCGCATTTCGTATCTCGTAACTATACAAAAATAGAAGTCACACATAAGTTAAAGATGTTAATTTTCGTTTTTGGAGCGATATATGGTGAAACGCTATAGGGCATTCAGTCGGCCAATCTGTTCTGAATATCAGCACTGGATTCGCCGCACGTTGTAAGCATACTACTGGGATAGCAAAAGACGGAGTATCTCCCAAATTTCTGTTTGCAATGGGAAAGATCATTGTTTTGGTTTTGGAGATGTTTATCAAAAAGCAAGATTTTTATTCCGCCTGTAAAATATTCAGCTTTTATTTCATCTCGCAATTTCTTTGAACTTGGTGATAGATGTCGTCTGCTTAATACAGGTCTTTTTACTTTATGCTAAGTTCCCAGGCTATACTACGTTGCACCCAATCGAGAAAAACTTTAAGGAACAGTGGAGAAAGAAGACAACCTTTTCCACAATTTGTGATATATAATTTCTTAATGTTACACCTGAAACCAAAAATAAAGACAAAATTTTTAAGTTGCTGTTTTCTTCTACGTCTTTTTAATTATATTTTTTAAGAAATTGTTCAAATTAGTAACAAATCTTTGTAAGAATAGAAAATTAATTACCATTTTAATATACTTTTCTGTTTTTAAATATGTTTAACGCTTTTTTTACACCGCGTTTTGATAACAAATAGTTACACAGAATATAATTTAGCGCTTTTTAGTGCCTTTTGAGTAGGAAGTCTGTGCGTTTTAATCGTCAAAAGTTGGCAACACTTCACAGATATTGCTTAAATGCCAAATTCGCTGAGAAATTTGGATAATATTCAATTAAGTTATTAGCTCATAAGTTTATGAAGATAATTAAAACCGGTTTTTTATCCAATCCATTCATTATGCATTCTTTTAAAATAATGATTTTATATGGTTTTTATTTGTTATAAGTTATAAAGTAAAACTTTAAAATATTTTTGTCTCATTGCAACAAGCATTTTATTTTTAAATTTATATTTCGTTTTCCTGTTACAAAACTTTTTATGAGTTTATCATTGAAATCAAACATTTTTCATAAATTTTTCTCAACTGGAATGGCTCAGGCCTATAAATAAGTTTGGCATATTTGTAGTTATTCATATTTAAAACACAAGAGAATAGAATAGAAATATAAAACAAAATTCTACAAGTACTTGTGCAAAAATAGTACAATTCACATTATTATAGAACATAGAACATTTATAGAACATTTTTATAGAAAAATAGTAAGACAAGAATTTGAGATTTGATTACACACAAAACTTGATTATTTATATAAATGTATAGTTATATTAATATATTGTTACGCAAATAAAAATACAACACTGCATTGTTTGATTTTGGTATACGCCAATTTGGTAGCACTGCCACATCGTTCATCTTTAAGTTACATTTAAATTAACAAATATGAGAAATAGAAGATGGTCGATATTTCCTGAATCTGCCAAAATCTAGGCATTAGGTGTATAAAGAGCTGTTTTACCTACACATGAGTTAGTTATCGTATGGCTGTCGTAAGTTAAAGACGTGTTAAAGCAAAAGTAAAAGTGTGGTATAAGCGAATATTAAGTTGTTGTAAACTGTATAAAAGTTATTGTGTAGTAAATAAAAATATAACTGTAACAACAACAAAAGTGGTGTTAATTTTATTTTAATGCAATTCAAATGAACTCAAACGCTTTAAAGAGGCTTAAACAATATTTTAAAATAAATTTCTAATTCAGTTCGTACTGTATGCTGCAGGTGTCGTAACAAGCGCGGTAGGGTATAAGTATTTAAAAGTTTAAAAATATTATTATGAGCAGTTGTACACCATAGATTGGAATATATAAAACATAACATAAATTCTACTTCTAGACTTTTAAATTTTCGTATAAATCAATTTGAATTCATTTAATTCGACCTTAACACTCACATTCATAAATTTTATACATATACAGAATAGGCTTGCCAGATGGCCTTGATTTTGCTTGATTTAAAACATTTTTTTGTATATTCTTTACACAAATTTTTGTAGGACGTTATTAAATATTTTGGTGAACTAATAACGAAAAGTGTTTTAAATGTATTTGATTTCAAGTTTAGTTTATCTACAAAATTTTTAATTAAATTTTTATAATCGTTGTTTGAAACTTTGTTTAGAAAATTCAGCAAATTAAACACCTCTTTTTATATTTGAAACGAGCTTTATTAAACCAAGTTTGTGTCGTTTAGTTTGATAACTGGTAGATATATTTAAACTATGAGCCAAGCCCTCTCTAATTTTCTGCCGGATCATCAAAGGGGTGTGAGGGCTGGTGTTGTCATGTGATGAAACACAACACCTTTTCTGTTGATCAATTCTGTCCGCTTTAATTGAATTTCTGGCTTCGATCTTCTTAATTTTTGGCCGTAGAGATTAGAATTATTCAGTTGACCATATTGTAGTTTTTCCTTCCAATACTACCAGCAACGTAGATTTACCTTTCTAGGTGTCAATTCTAGTTTCACCATCCTTTTCGAAGCTTCACCTGGCTTCGTCCATAAACTTTTTCTCACATTATTGTCGTACGCGGTCCACTTTTCGTCTTCCTAATCATTCGGACCCATCGAACAAGCTATAGTGTTGCCTGTAGGGTTGGATTCTTTAGCTCTTTTAATGAGCTAGTTCGTTCACTTAAAACACAAAATAAGTGTGTTAAACACAAACTCACATATTTCTTTTTTTTTTTTTTGTAAGCGACAACCCAACTTTAGTTGCCTGATTGAGTTAATATTACCAGAGATATTATGTTTAATATATTTAACTGTCAAGATTTTAGTTTTTCAAAATCAAGATAGTTTTCATTAATGACAAGAATTTTGTAATACTGAATGTGGTAACCCTAGTATAGAGGTAGAAACCAAAAAAAGCATAAACACTTTTACCCCCCGATCAAGGAAATTAAAAATTTTTTAAAAGTCTTTTATTTAGCTATTTTTTTTAAGTAACAAAAAAATTCTTTTGAATTATTTAACACGCGTCTTCATCTTCCTTGGAATTTCTTTTAACATATTTTCCATTAGAGTCATCATCAGTTTTAGGCAAGTACCACAAAATAAATTAGAGCTTTAAAACAGCATCAATTTGCTTCTACAGCTGTTCACGTTACATCATGTACCATATGTACCTATGTTGTATTCGTATGTACTCGAATTCTTTGAATATTTTTTATTCTAGAAAATTTATAAAGCGTTTTACATTTAACTATATATTTTCTTTCCCATTAAATTGAAAGTATAGTATTATGTATGTATACCTGTAACACATTTTTTAAAATTAAATTTTGAAGCATTTACAGATTATTCTGAGATGCCAATAAATAAAACAAACTCAAAGTTAGTCAATATTAGTATGTTAGAAATACATATAAACATTTTTGTTTGACAAAAGTTCTACCCAACACAGTGTCATTATTGGAATTAGTCAAAGTTATTGTATATATGGACAACGTGTGTACACGTTGATAAGAACACTTTTACTTTATATAAAACAGACTAATTAAGAATTATTTTTTGAAGAAAGCAAGTAAAGGGTAAATTTTTTTTTTGAAGATGCTATAAAAAAAATACTGAATATTTTCTCACACTTCTCTTTTTATTTGAAAGTAAAATCCTTCCAGTTAATAACGGAAAATAATTTCATTCAAATGGCTGCCTCGGCTAGCCATACAGCGTCACTTGTCTCTGGCCTGTTGGCGTAACACTTATCTTTGACGGCATAAAACTAATAATTGACGGATAAAACTAATTATCTGTCAAATTAGACATGAGCTAAGTGTTACCATTCACGAAATAAGCACTAGTTGAAAAAAACGTTAGATGACGGACCCGATAGTTAAACGCAACAAAATAGTATGTAACTACTGCTCAGCTCTTACTTTAAAGTTGACGCTTTATTATTAGCGTAATGTGAGTGTTGGAGCACATTTAATTTTGTAATTTTTAATAAACCGGCTTTCGGGTAATAATTATTCAAATACACGGTTCTTTTATTTAAATAAAATAGTTCTTAATTCTTGAAGGGCAAAGCTGGTCCACGTCCTTTTAAAAAATAAGCAGAAACTGGCGGAGAACTTAAAATTAAAGTGGCAATCAATACTAATAATAATTCTAACAAATTTCATAAAAAATATGCCAAGACGGCGTGCGGAGTCCATAAAAACAAAGTTTATTACACAAAGTACTGAAAGTTGTTTTAGTTGCAAACAGCTAATCAAGTAATTATGATTTCTAATTTGGTTTTTGTTTTTGTATTACTTGGTAGAGGATGGAGTTAATGGTTTGTTATTATAGTTATAATTTAGGTGCCTATGATAACAAGAGTTAAATATCTTACTGTGAATTAATCTATTAGCAATATGCGAGTCCTTAATTGCCTCAAGAAAAAAAGTTGCTTAGGTTTCGAACAGCACTGTATGTATATGAAAACACCATGTATTTAAAAGTGTGTGTCACTGCGATATGTTAGTTAAGACACCCAGCTTCCAACCAAGTAGTCGTCGGTTCAATCCCAGACCACATAATCTGACAATTATCAACAGCAGTATCACTGCACCATATTACTTGCGACTGGTTATGTGTATTTATGCTGTGAAAAACTTCACCAACTAATATATCTGCCATTCGGAGCCGTCGGTTGTGGGTCGCTTTCAGTGAGTCTTATTGATTCTCCATATATAAAAATCAATATTTATACACAGAGGATGAGAAAATGTTATTGTTGCTTTTTCGATCTACATTGGTTTTCACATTCTTTGTGAGATGTTTAAGATTGTCATAAAGATAAAAAATATACAAACGTATAAAAAATATACTTATTTAAATTAACAGGTTATTCGTGTTAAATTATTCGGTATTCGAAAAGTAAAGATTTTGAAAAAACCGTATTCGACAGTACCAAAAAAAAACTGGTTTCAACCGATCGAATAATAACCGTCCAATCTCCCTAGTGTTGCCCCAAGTGTAGGATGATGGATATTTAGTTTTATAAGACCTTTGCGGGAATCGCCGTGAGTTTAATGGAATGCAAGTGGAATTTTATCTTTCCGAGAGATTTCGACATTTTAAGGATTTTTTCTCAAAGTTTGACCTTTAAGAAAAACTGCTGGAGACAATGCAGTTGTCTGTTTCGGATTATCCTAAAGCGTCTGATGTTGTGAATCAGGTTACCCCATCTTAGGTTGATGTAATAATTCCTACGTCTAACAATGTTGCCCTTGCTATTGGTTCTGCCTCCGAAATTTCAGCTGGTTCATCTAAGTAGAAGTCTGTGGATCTGATTGAAAGGTGTCCGAGGTTTCCTTTGATCCCTTTGCCTAGTGACAATATCGCTTCTCCCGTTTCTGATATGTTTACTCCGGTGAGTGTTTCTACTATTGCTACGAAGGATTTGGTTATTGTGAAACCTAGGAGAATTATTTCTGTTTCTCGTCTGCCCCGCTTATTTTGTGAAGTCTAAAATTTATAAGCCTTTAGAGTTAGGATGCTTTAAGATGAGTGGTTCCCTATTCGCTGTATATTTTTTAATTGTATGTTCCAGATGTGGAATTTCATAAACTTGTTTTTCCTGCGTTTTGGCCACAGCGCACTTTGGTTCGTAAGTTTCAGTTTTGGGAAAACCGTCGGAGAAGTAGAGTTTTTCTTCCTAACTCTACCTCTGAAAAAAAATCTAATTTCTTTTCCGTCTGTGAAGGCTAGTATTGTTTTTCAGAATGTTCGTGAACTTAATTCTAAGCTTTCTAAACTTTCCAATGGAAGCTTTGCCTTTGACTTTGATGTGATTGTGTTTACTGAGACTTGATTTAATGATTATATTTTGATTTCGGGATTATGTCCAGTGGCCCTAATATTTTTGGACGCGACAGGACATCTGAGAATGAAAGTGGAGTTTTGTCCTCTTCTGTTGATTGGTCTTCTTTACTCAGCTTACTGTGGTATGACTCTTCATCACGTGATACGATTATAGATGACTTTTTTGGCTTTTGAAATTAACCTATAGCATAAGTATCGAGTAGGTCATTTAGAGGTCTAAATTTAAAAATGCAAAAAAAAACACAAACGGCTTAAAATTTTGACAAATTTATTTTGTTGTTGTGGAGTACAATTGTTCCGGTTAGAAATGAAATATTATTTCATTCATATGGCTGCCGCGACTGGTCTCACAGTACTTCATTATATCGGACCAATTTTCGAATAGTTGTCCAACGGTGTCAAATCACAGTTTTTTGGTGGCCAACTGTTATCAGCAGTTGGGCTAATTAAACGGACATTAAACGTTTAACGCAATAATCGATTGCGGCATGAGATGTATGGCAAGTTGCACCATCCTGTTGTAACGAAACATGTTTCATATCAATACCATGAATAGAGGGCACAAAAAGATTAGACAGTTATCAGGGTACGATAGGTACCTCAATTGACCGTAGTAATTGCAGAATTTGCACTCAACAAGCTGCACCGAACAGTCATTCGTAATGGATGCATTGGCTTCTGTAGCCACGAAGATGAAAATGAGCTTCTTCCGAAAACATGACTTTAAATGACGATAAATTTCCTATTGCTGACGTTTTTCAAGCGTAAATCGATACATTTCATTTAATGGAGATAAAATTGTTACGTTTTAACCTTTTTAAAACGTTTGATAAACAAATAAAATAAACACCGCTTTATTTATTGTTTTACAGTTTCATTTATTTACTTCACTATAACTTTTATACTGTTTGTCTTAATACGACACTTAATATTTATTTAAACAACACTTTTATTTCTGCTTTAACTCAACTTTGTTTATTTACAGCCAAACGATAACTAACTGATGTGTAGGTAAAGCAGCTCCTTCATATATCTAATTACCTAGATTTTGGCAAGTGCCGGAAATATCGACCATCTTCTATTTTCATATCCGTTAATTCAAATGTAATGTAAAGATGGTCGATTTGGCAATGCTGACAAATTGACAGGGTGACACGAAATATACTAAACACCCACAATTCATTTTTTCTACGTCTAGTCGGCTCAAAAATAATCTTGCATGTTTTTGACTAAAATTATGTCAATATTTTTTCCCATTTCCATCCTTTTATATTGATTGATTCAATAAAAATATGTATTTTTTATTGTGTCATATATAACTGTGTATTTCCATTTGTATTAAAAGAATGCCTTGAGATTTGAAACAGAATTTATTTGCTGATAGAAACACATAATTGAGTGTAAATCTTTTTAGGACATTTTTTATTTTGCTGAACTTTAACACGCACAATAGAATTGTGTGACCAAGATGCTTGTAGAATATCTATTAAGATGAAGTCACAAAAAAAAAAAAAATTTGTTGAAAGGAAATTTTGTGTAGATTTGTGATAAGTAACTTTAGTATATGTATGTATTTGATTCAAAACTATTTTGTTTATGTGGGTATAATATACAATATATACAATATATATTTATCGTATTTAATATTATACTACAATAAATGTTTAATATTTATTTTTCATTTAGATTTCTGATAATTTATTTTATAAAATAATAGTAAAATAAATATATATATTTCTCTTAATATTAAAAAATAAATTGATATTTATGTGTGTATAAAATGTGTTGTACATTTCAAAAATTTTAAGATTAATCAATAATTTAATGAGATTAATTTAAAAGTTTAATGCTCTTAATATCCTTCGATACTGAATGTGTGTAAAAAATTCATATCCTAATTTAACCAGGGAAATAAATTGAATACATACTTAATTTCAAATATAAGCATAAACCTTTATTAGTTAAGTAATAATCTCACATTATTGATTAAAAGTATAATCCAAAAATAGTATTTATTGTAGAACGTTTTGAGAATTCTAACAATACAGCTCTTTTTTGCATTAAGCAAAATTTTATATAATCTACTGAGGCTTAGTAGAACAGTTTGATATATAAACTAATATTATTCTGTTTCGAAAGTGATTAAATTTAAACTAAAGATGGACTCTAAATCTTTTTTGAGGGTAAAGCACATAAAGTTTATACCCACACCAGCTGTCTAATGTTAAGAAAGTAATACTGTACGTTCACTATCAGACAAAATAATATATAAATTTTTAATGAATATGATCATTTTGCTCAGAATTAAAAACCACTTAAGATATTTCCGAAATTCATTTCATGTATCAAATAGTAACGTAATTGAAAAATAAAGTCCATTTTCTGTTAGGAAGTAAATTTGATGTTAGGAAGTAAATTGGCTGAAAAGCATGTTTTATTCATACCAACAAAAATTAGAAACATGGGAGTTAATAGCAGAATATGATGTCGAGCAAATGTCCACCTCCAACACGTCGGCAGACGTTCACTCTTTTCACAAAATATTGAACCACATTTAGCAGCAAAGATTAGCTTATCTCTTCAATGCAGCGCCAAGTTTCATCTTTCAGAGTGTTAGTGGTTTGGCCACAGAGAAATTAATCCAGCTGCGTTAAATCACAACAAAGCGGCCAAATTCTAATTGAAATCGCTGTGAGCGGCACCTTCCATATAAAATAAGCACTGATTTTAGGGTATTAGTGGAAGGTTCTGAGTTATTCAAATAACTTTGTGGTCAATATAAATCATCACTCAAAAAGTGAGCGGAATTGGATATGTAGGAGTGGCATCTCCCATACAAAGTAAATATTGATATTTGTCTCACTTGAAAACGATTATAGTTAAAATATCGGAATTTGGTCTAAATAACTTCAAAATTAATACAAATCATCAGTAAAATGTGGGCGTGACACATACATAGTCAGCATTCATTTTTATTTAATAGTAAACGGTCATAGTGGAAGTTCCTTTATTTGGTGCAAACAACGTAGTGGACAATACATTGACTATTGTATACCCTTGGAATGGCAATAGTGGAAAATTTTAAATTTGGTCCAAATATATTGATAGGCAATACTTATCATCAGTCGAAATATAGGCGAAATTGAATAAGTGGTTGTAACACCTCCCATTCAAAGAAAATATTGAGTTTTGTTTATCTAGAGAACGTTTAAAGTGGCAGTTTCTGAACGTGGTTCTTAAAATTTTTCATATGAGGAATACATTTTATACGTATACAACACAAATGCATCCAGCAACGCGGAAATAGTTGCTCTAGTTGTATATAAAACAAAAAGTTGAAGAGAATTATCTTAATATTTTTTCATTTAATAGAAGAATTTATGACAATTAAGTGTGAAACCAAATATTAGCGAAATGCTTGCCACGACATACATTTATCCGTTTGTCCATATTTCTAATCCATCTGAGACATAATCTAGGATAAATGTAGTTCATGTGCCAAACTATCTAATCCTTTAGATCTTGAATTGTTCTTGGCTAATTGACGTACACTTTGTATTTAAAATATCGCCAAAGAAAGAAATCTAACAGTGTTAAATTATATGATCATGACGGCAAATTAACACTATGGTAGGAGATGGAACAGCTATTGAATTTATCGCGCAAAAGAGCCATTGTTTCGTTGTCTGTGTTATAAGTGACACCACACCGTTGGAACCGCATATAGTCTAGGTCCGTATCTTCTGGCCGCAGAATTTCTTATAGATATAGGCTCCTTCGTTTTGCTGCCGATAAAGCACAAATAAACTTACACATACTATTTTTTATATATATAATATTAATAAATAACTTGCGTGTAATTAAATAATCCTTTAATTAAATAACAAATATAAAGCAAGTATTTCGTGACATATAATGATAATAAATAATTAAGCACTTCACAAATATTTGCTTAATTATCTTTATTAATTACAAATTAATTAAACACACTGTTTTGAGTAATTTTGTTTAAATAAAATTCCGAATAAAAAATGTATATTATATATACAAAATGTATATTATATATACAAAAATGTATATTATATAAATAAAATAGAAGAAGTTGATGATTAAAAATAGAGATAAAAATACTGGGTATTCTTATAAGAATTTTCATTTTCGATAGCCTGTTACTACAAAAATTTAAGGATATCCTTTTCAACTACGCATTGAAATTATTAAAATTCACTTCCAAAATGTGGAAAATGTCACGGTCACAGTTCGCAGCACTGAATCATTTTGGGTCATCTTGAAGCACACTCGCGGCCTGCAATTGTGAAACTGATGGAAAAATGTAAGCTGGTGGGACAAGTGAGTGATACGCAGAACCGAATTCGCGCATGTTGCTCAAGAATAACTGGGAAAATTTTTGTTAGAGTCCATAGTGGAGATCTCAAAAAATATTGCGAGAATCGCGCCTTCCTTAAAAACCTGCCCCCATATTTAACGAGTGATTGTTTGGATTTAGAGAACTTGACTAAATCATATATAATTTACAAGATTCTTTTAATAAATGCCTTGTACATGAAAAACTACAACAGAAGCTTAATAGCACTTAATATATATAGTAACATGGCGTATTTTCCAAAAAAAAAAATTATTTTTACACCATACAAATATTAAAGTGTCTTTCAATAGGAATTTTTATATTTTGATATCACCCATACTGTCGAAGCTATACCGGTCGAATTGGATGTCTTATATTCAGTTTGTTTTGCCAAATCAATATGAACAGATATAGCATACAATAATACGCTCAAACGATATATATATTATATTTCACACATGATGTCAACGATAAGCCTACCAAGCGAATACAAATCTTCGCTAATATGTCATACGCATAGGGTTGCCAGATTCTACATTGCAAAATTCTTAACATTTATCTTGATTTAAAAATCTAATTTTGACATTCAAAAATATTGGTATTCGAGAGATTTCGGCTACAAATTGTTGGTGGATGGCTCTAAAAAGAAATACTTTGTTGATATTAAGGTCAGGTTCAACACTATGGCTTGTTTTAAAGGTGAGCTTCATCGTCTTAGAAGATATTATTGAAATAGCATTATTCTATAAAAAGTTATGTTCATTTGAGTGAAAAGCGGAACATTGCTGTTATATTTGGCTTTTTTATTGTAAAAAAGGTAAGAATGTGCCACAGGCTGCTGAAAACCATCCCTGAAATTTACAGATACGATGCTGAAATTTTGATCTAAGAGTTTTGACAATATTGATCTAATAGTTACACCAATCACTAAAAAAGTCGATTTAAGCATAGAAAAAAATAAGGAAGACCGCCACTTAAGAAGAGTGGATATTGCTGGGGAACTCATTTGAAAAAGATGAGCGTACAGAATGGTCGCTGTTTGGGTGCCACATGAATTAACAATAAAAATTTTAATGGACAGTGTTACAATTTGCGATTCACTGCTCAAACCGAACGAAATCCAATCATTTCAGACGGCAAAAAGTTAATCACTTACGACAATAATATGCGAAAATCATGAACGAAGCAAAGTGAAGATTCGCAGACGGTGGCGACGCTATAATTACCACAAAGAAAAGTAATGTTGTTTGTCTGGTTGGATTGGAAGTAAATTAGTTACCACGAGCTTCTACAATCAGGTCAAATGATTGATTCTGACGCCTACTGTCAATATTTACGAAGATTTAAGCAAGAAATCCTAGTACCATGGCCAAAATTTTTTAACTGAAATTGTGTTACCATCCATCATTCACACACTCATCTTTGATGACCCGACAGAAACTGAAAGGTCTTAGCTGAGAAGTTTTGATGCACCCATCATATAGATCGGACCTCAGATTATCATTTGTTTCGATTTTTGGAGCTTAACCAAACTAGGAAACAGTATGTTATTAATTCTCTAAACTGTTCAACAGCTTTCTACAAAACTTTGTGCAAGTAGAACTTAAACAAAAAAGGTGTCTTAAAAATCATATTTTTTTCTTGATTCTTAACAAGATGTAAAAATTCTTGTAAATCAAGCGAGTCAGGGCCACCTGGCAAGCCTACATACATACTTCATTTTTTTAATTTAGAGATATGAAGCACTTAATAAAAGATCATTTTTTATGCGATTTTTTAAATAAAATTTTACTTTTTCCATTCCGTTGGATTTTTTCATATGCACATGGTCATTTATCAAACTGTAAAGCACAATTGATTTTTTAACCATAATTGTCATTGTACATGAAAAAGGAAATCTACAAGCCATTCTAAACCATTAAAACAATAAAAAATAAAACTACAGAAACTGTTTTGAACATTCATTTCATATACATACATACATACATACATACATACACACACATATATATACGTATTTGGATGTTAATAAAAAATAAAAACCCCAGCAAGTTTGCAATCAAGTAACATCAGAAACAGAGATTTTTGAAAAAAAATATAGATTGTGTTTCGAAACGAGATGAAAGTGGCTGTCGAAGTCAGATGGCATCGAAGTAAATTTAAATTTCTCAGATTATACGGCCTATCATACATTTTCCTACCTAGGCCGTAAAAATGGCCGGGTTTTTTAAAGTAATATACCCAATAAAACCCAGGTGAATTTAACTGGGCTACCCAGTGGGTTGCCACACTTGCTACTAATGCTTCAAGAGTTGCTGGATCGTCGTCATAAACTTATGAATTAACATAACCCCATAAAAATGAGTCTAGAGGCGCGAAATTGCACGAATGAGGGATCAGTGAACAAGACTATTTCTGGAAAGTAGGTTTTCATCAAATTAATTTTATAATAAATCGATTTCTAAGCGTACTTTATAACAAGTTGCGCCGTCTTGTTGGAACCAAATGTTATTGATGTTTGCTGATTTATGCTCGTAATTTCTACAAATACACATTTATCTAACTGTGCATACTGTAGTTAAAGCTTCAAAAACTTAGAAAACAACTACAATATTAATAATTGGATTTAATAAATTTGATGGATCGAATCATCAATCAAATAAAGTACTTTCAATGATAATCAAGTGAAAAATTGTATATATTGATTTTAGAATTGAATGAAGAATTGTCATTAATGTTCTTCAAAATAGAAGAATCAGAGAAGAAGAGTGCAGTTTGCCTGAGCACATTAGGGTAGTAAAATTTGTTTGGTCAACAGGCGTATACGGACGTAACTATGGGTCTAATATTCCATTAACCATGGATTACATTCCATGCAGGAACGTGGGGACTTTTCTCAGTCAATGAGCTGACCCAATTTTATTATTAAACTAATTGAAAGGAACCTACAGTTTAACGCTGGCTTCGAAATATATTTAGAGAAGTTTTCAGTAGTAGTGATACTCATAACCAGTCACTATCGAATGTTATGTGGTGATACCGCTGTCGAAAAACTTTTTTCTTCTTTTTTCCTTAAGATGGTCTGGCGTGGTATTGAACCGACGACCTTCTGATTAGTAGACAGGTTTCTTACCTACCATACCACAGCGGCATCAAACCTTTAATAAAATACGTGTTATTAGTAAATTTTTTAACAAAATGTAAGCAGATTATTTAAATTATTGATTTTAAGTCAGTAAAAACTATTAATAATATTTAAATTGTCTTTAGTGATAATATTTTGTTTTCCACCAAATCTATGCAGTTTTTTAAAATATGTATGTACCTTAAACTAGGATCTTTATGTATCTCGATGAGAGCTAAGCCTTAATTTTATACCCGCGTTGTAATTTTCCTTTAATTTTGTGTAGAGTTTTATCTCTTTACATGCCTTTTACGTTTTTTCGAAGGAGATGGAACAGCTATTGAATTTATCGCGCAAAAGAGCCATTGTTTCGTTGTCTGTGTTATAAGTGACACCACACCGTTGGAACCGCATATAGTCTAGGTCCGTATCTTCTGGCCGCAGAATTTCTTATAGATATAGGCTCCTTCGTTTTGCTGCCGATAAAGCACAAATAAACTTACACATACTATTTTTTATATATATAATATTAATAAATAACTTGCGTGTAATTAAATAATCCTTTAATTAAATAACAAATATAAAGCAAGTATTTCGTGACATATAATGATAATAAATAATTAAGCACTTCACAAATATTTGCTTAATTATCTTTATTAATTACAAATTAATTAAACACACTGTTTTGAGTAATTTTGTTTAAATAAAATTCCGAATAAAAAATGTATATTATATATACAAAATGTATATTATATATACAAAAATGTATATTATATAAATAAAATAGAAGAAGTTGATGATTAAAAATAGAGATAAAAATACTGGGTATTCTTATAAGAATTTTCATTTTCGATAGCCTGTTACTACAAAAATTTAAGGATATCCTTTTCAACTACGCATTGAAATTATTAAAATTCACTTCCAAAATGTGGAAAATGTCACGGTCACAGTTCGCAGCACTGAATCATTTTGGGTCATCTTGAAGCACACTCGCGGCCTGCAATTGTGAAACTGATGGAAAAATGTAAGCTGGTGGGACAAGTGAGTGATACGCAGAACCGAATTCGCGCATGTTGCTCAAGAATAACTGGGAAAATTTTTGTTAGAGTCCATAGTGGAGATCTCAAAAAATATTGCGAGAATCGCGCCTTCCTTAAAAACCTGCCCCCATATTTAACGAGTGATTGTTTGGATTTAGAGAACTTGACTAAATCATATATAATTTACAAGATTCTTTTAATAAATGCCTTGTACATGAAAAACTACAACAGAAGCTTAATAGCACTTAATATATATAGTAACATGGCGTATTTTCCAAAAAAAAAAATTATTTTTACACCATACAAATATTAAAGTGTCTTTCAATAGGAATTTTTATATTTTGATATCACCCATACTGTCGAAGCTATACCGGTCGAATTGGATGTCTTATATTCAGTTTGTTTTGCCAAATCAATATGAACAGATATAGCATACAATAATACGCTCAAACGATATATATATTATATTTCACACATGATGTCAACGATAAGCCTACCAAGCGAATACAAATCTTCGCTAATATGTCATACGCATAGGGTTGCCAGATTCTACATTGCAAAATTCTTAACATTTATCTTGATTTAAAAATCTAATTTTGACATTCAAAAATATTGGTATTCGAGAGATTTCGGCTACAAATTGTTGGTGGATGGCTCTAAAAAGAAATACTTTGTTGATATTAAGGTCAGGTTCAACACTATGGCTTGTTTTAAAGGTGAGCTTCATCGTCTTAGAAGATATTATTGAAATAGCATTATTCTATAAAAAGTTATGTTCATTTGAGTGAAAAGCGGAACATTGCTGTTATATTTGGCTTTTTTATTGTAAAAAAGGTAAGAATGTGCCACAGGCTGCTGAAAACCATCCCTGAAATTTACAGATACGATGCTGAAATTTTGATCTAAGAGTTTTGACAATATTGATCTAATAGTTACACCAATCACTAAAAAAGTCGATTTAAGCATAGAAAAAAATAAGGAAGACCGCCACTTAAGAAGAGTGGATATTGCTGGGGAACTCATTTGAAAAAGATGAGCGTACAGAATGGTCGCTGTTTGGGTGCCACATGAATTAACAATAAAAATTTTAATGGACAGTGTTACAATTTGCGATTCACTGCTCAAACCGAACGAAATCCAATCATTTCAGACGGCAAAAAGTTAATCACTTACGACAATAATATGCGAAAATCATGAACGAAGCAAAGTGAAGATTCGCAGACGGTGGCGACGCTATAATTACCACAAAGAAAAGTAATGTTGTTTGTCTGGTTGGATTGGAAGTAAATTAGTTACCACGAGCTTCTACAATCAGGTCAAATGATTGATTCTGACGCCTACTGTCAATATTTACGAAGATTTAAGCAAGAAATCCTAGTACCATGGCCAAAATTTTTTAACTGAAATTGTGTTACCATCCATCATTCACACACTCATCTTTGATGACCCGACAGAAACTGAAAGGTCTTAGCTGAGAAGTTTTGATGCACCCATCATATAGATCGGACCTCAGATTATCATTTGTTTCGATTTTTGGAGCTTAACCAAACTAGGAAACAGTATGTTATTAATTCTCTAAACTGTTCAACAGCTTTCTACAAAACTTTGTGCAAGTAGAACTTAAACAAAAAAGGTGTCTTAAAAATCATATTTTTTTCTTGATTCTTAACAAGATGTAAAAATTCTTGTAAATCAAGCGAGTCAGGGCCACCTGGCAAGCCTACATACATACTTCATTTTTTTAATTTAGAGATATGAAGCACTTAATAAAAGATCATTTTTTATGCGATTTTTTAAATAAAATTTTACTTTTTCCATTCCGTTGGATTTTTTCATATGCACATGGTCATTTATCAAACTGTAAAGCACAATTGATTTTTTAACCATAATTGTCATTGTACATGAAAAAGGAAATCTACAAGCCATTCTAAACCATTAAAACAATAAAAAATAAAACTACAGAAACTGTTTTGAACATTCATTTCATATACATACATACATACATACATACATACACACACATATATATACGTATTTGGATGTTAATAAAAAATAAAAACCCCAGCAAGTTTGCAATCAAGTAACATCAGAAACAGAGATTTTTGAAAAAAAATATAGATTGTGTTTCGAAACGAGATGAAAGTGGCTGTCGAAGTCAGATGGCATCGAAGTAAATTTAAATTTCTCAGATTATACGGCCTATCATACATTTTCCTACCTAGGCCGTAAAAATGGCCGGGTTTTTTAAAGTAATATACCCAATAAAACCCAGGTGAATTTAACTGGGCTACCCAGTGGGTTGCCACACTTGCTACTAATGCTTCAAGAGTTGCTGGATCGTCGTCATAAACTTATGAATTAACATAACCCCATAAAAATGAGTCTAGAGGCGCGAAATTGCACGAATGAGGGATCAGTGAACAAGACTATTTCTGGAAAGTAGGTTTTCATCAAATTAATTTTATAATAAATCGATTTCTAAGCGTACTTTATAACAAGTTGCGCCGTCTTGTTGGAACCAAATGTTATTGATGTTTGCTGATTTATGCTCGTAATTTCTACAAATACACATTTATCTAACTGTGCATACTGTAGTTAAAGCTTCAAAAACTTAGAAAACAACTACAATATTAATAATTGGATTTAATAAATTTGATGGATCGAATCATCAATCAAATAAAGTACTTTCAATGATAATCAAGTGAAAAATTGTATATATTGATTTTAGAATTGAATGAAGAATTGTCATTAATGTTCTTCAAAATAGAAGAATCAGAGAAGAAGAGTGCAGTTTGCCTGAGCACATTAGGGTAGTAAAATTTGTTTGGTCAACAGGCGTATACGGACGTAACTATGGGTCTAATATTCCATTAACCATGGATTACATTCCATGCAGGAACGTGGGGACTTTTCTCAGTCAATGAGCTGACCCAATTTTATTATTAAACTAATTGAAAGGAACCTACAGTTTAACGCTGGCTTCGAAATATATTTAGAGAAGTTTTCAGTAGTAGTGATACTCATAACCAGTCACTATCGAATGTTATGTGGTGATACCGCTGTCGAAAAACTTTTTTCTTCTTTTTTCCTTAAGATGGTCTGGCGTGGTATTGAACCGACGACCTTCTGATTAGTAGACAGGTTTCTTACCTACCATACCACAGCGGCATCAAACCTTTAATAAAATACGTGTTATTAGTAAATTTTTTAACAAAATGTAAGCAGATTATTTAAATTATTGATTTTAAGTCAGTAAAAACTATTAATAATATTTAAATTGTCTTTAGTGATAATATTTTGTTTTCCACCAAATCTATGCAGTTTTTTAAAATATGTATGTACCTTAAACTAGGATCTTTATGTATCTCGATGAGAGCTAAGCCTTAATTTTATACCCGCGTTGTAATTTTCCTTTAATTTTGTGTAGAGTTTTATCTCTTTACATGCCTTTTACGTTTTTTCGAACCCGAACAAATTGACCCATCCTAATACAAAGGCACTAGTTGGGATAAATATCGTTAGTAGTTGTATGTATATGCCTTCATATTCAACTTGTTTATAAGCAGAACACCATTTCATACACATCGTATCTAACCAACATTATATGCATAAACCTTCTCCTTGCATTAGAGGCTGATGTCTGTAATGCTCTTTTATAGTCCTTGTTATCTAGAGGCAACCACATACCAAATGATTGAATGACAATTGAAATCATGAAAAGGGATAAAGACAAAGTGTGAATGTAATGCAGCAGAAGATTGTAAAAACAAGAAAAAAAGGTAAAAAGAGCAGCAAAGAAAAAGGAATAAATTATCTCAAACAATGTTAAATCACATTTGAATACATAAATAGATTTTTGTGTGTGTTTTGCTAAATGGAATCAATTAAGTTCTTTTCTTTGAAATAAACTTTTGTAAAACGTAACAGACCAATCTAAATCAGCGCGTAAAGCGCAACGTAATTTAGCGCCCAGCTTTTACGCTGTAATGAGTAACTGAAATAAAAGCGCCAACGTTGTGACAAGAACAGTAATGTTTACTTACCATGTTTGATAAAATTCACTAAATAAAAGTAATAAATAGAAATAAAAGCGCAACATTGGCCTGAAAGCAGCTAACTTGTCATTATTTAACAAAATGACAAATTAAAACAAAACAAAAACGGTTGTTTTGCAACTAACTTCACTTCTTTACGCCTTATCAAAATTGGATTTTCCAGTTGCAAAGCGTTAGCGCCGCGCTATTTGGGTTGGTCTTATACATTTTGTATGGGCGTTAGAACTTTTACAGATAGTTTGAGCTTTACACTTTAATTTAGGTTGGTCTGTAAATACGATAATTTTGTTAACCCAATCCAGCCAAATGGGTATTTAAATAGCTAAAAAAGTGACGACAAGATTAAAAACTATGGCTGCAAATTAAGCTTCATATGGTGCTCGGGTTAATTTCGACAATTTTTTTTCCGGAAATTTTTTTGGACTACATGCTTTTATTTAATTTTTTTTTTTTTAATCTGAACAAAATATTGGGTTTTTGTAAAAACAGATATGCAAAGGAATTAGTTATCAATTTTTTAGACTTACGGTGTTCGGGTCAAATTTGGTCCAGACGAAACTACTCTTATATTTGAGTTTTAAAATTTGTAAAAATAACACTTTATTTGATACATATAATAATTTAATATAATTCTAGCGATATCACGTGGAACAAGGAGAACTTCTCTCAATCAATAAGCTGCACTCGATTCTATTTTTAGACTCATTGAAAGGGACATAAAATTTAATGCTGGCTTCGAACTGCATATGCATTAGTAAGAGAAGTTTTTCATAGGTAAATACTCATATAACCAGTCGCTAGCAATGCCGTGAAGTGATATCTCTGTTGAAAATTGTCTGCTTGTCTGGTCTGGTAGTGAATCGAGCACCCCTTGGTAGGGAGGTGAGTGTCTTACCTACCATACCATAGCGGCACAAATTATGATACAAAATAGTCAAATTTTTTTATACCTTATTTCAGTCCTTAATAGGTGGCACTCTTTCGCCCAGAATAGAAGTTTATTCTTCATTGGCTCCGTCAACCAAATTTTTTTTTACTGGACGATGGCCTTAGAAACATCCTTAAAAACTAGAATGCCATATTCTTGGACTCTCTGTGTTAACATTCTTGCGCTTTTTTTGATTCTGTAGGAAGATATCTTTTGATAGTGATTTTTGTGCACAAATTCTTAAATATGCTCACAATCGACAACAGATGCAGCAGTATTTGATGTTGTTCAACTGTAATACGAACGAGTTTTTGTACCTTCTAATAACCACTCACGAGACGTAAATCAACCACAATACACAGAGTAATCAAAAAGGTGATTTTATAGCGATGAATCGGCACTGAAAAGGGCTAGGATGGGTACATCAGCCATACAGTCTATGACGAAAATTTTTTTGGATGCAAAAAGAAGAGAAACGACAGTTTTCGTTGATAAAATCTTTAAATTAGGTAACGAATCGCTTCCTCATCAGCCATATTCTCCCGATTAGGTCCGAGTAACAATTTTTTGCGTGCAAGTCTAAAGAAATAGCTCCACGGAAATAGATGCAACGATGAAATCATCTCACAAAAATACCCGTTTTGATGACATTTGCCGCTATAGGTCCTTTTCAATGAGTATAAAAATAGAATCGGATTCAGCTCATTGGCTGAGAGAAGTTCCCGTGCTTATCCAGGGAATATCGTGGGAATTATGGGACACGACATGGCCGAACAGACATGATTCAGCTGTAAAATTATCCAAAAAAAATTCACAGTGTTAATTGTAAATAAAACAAAAAGTTTTCAGAGAACCTTGTTAATATTTTTTATTATGATAGAAGGATCTATGACAATTATATGTGAAATTAAATATCAGCCAAATGTTCGCCACGACTTCGGTGGCATATTTGCAATTACTGTAAGACATAATTGAGGTTCAATGTCGTTAATGTGCCGAATTATTTCATCGTTCAGCTCTTGAATTGTTCTTGGTTTATTGATAAAAACTTTTTCTTTTAAATATCCCCAAAGATAGACATTCAACGGCCTCTAAACACATCATCGTGGCTGCAAGAGATAACACAGCCATAGAATTTCTCTCGTAAAAGAAGTCCGTTATCATCGCGCCATAGCGAACACCCCTCATTATTTCGGCCGCACTATCGCGAACAACAGCAATGTTTTCAGCATTTTCTGATTTTGTGTTTTCCCGGTTTGCCGAATTTATGCACAATTTTCCCGATTGTGGGAACATTTGGTCAATTATGCCGACCAATAAAATTAATAGATAGACGAAATGCATTTTGATTTGAACGAAAAAGCCTTCAACAATCTTAACGCGCTGCTCAATTTTGTACCTCTTCGTGGTTGAAGTTGTCAAACACGGAAACAAAAAAATGTCAAATTAAGTAGGGCATGACTTAGAATAATTATCGTGCGTTATGGTTGGACAATCCTTTATATTGGCATTAAAAAATAATAAAAAAAAGAAAGTAAGTAAATACTTTGCATTATTTTATTCTACTGTAGGTGAGGTGTAGAAAATTTTTGTAATCGAAAATCATACGTTGTATTATTTGGCATAATGAATACAGAAAACTTTGGTGATGTAGGCAATGAAAATTTATATGCGTATATTGTACATTGTAATTTTTGATCATATGAAAGACAATGGATCTTATATTGTTATTTAATATCGGCAATTATGTATGGAATACAATATCAGATAAATGCCCGTCTATGTTAGACTCACAAATGCGAGTCCTTTTGAGCACATTTTTTTTACATTCGCTCATATTTCACGCAGTATTTCATTAATTTTATCACGAATATTTTGTTTGAGTTGCTCCAGCATTTCTAGTTTGTTTGCATAAACCTTAGTTTTCACATATCCCCACAAAACAAAGTCTTGAAATAATTTGTTGTGGAAAAAGGTCTCACAGTAATTCCTTTGTAATCCTGGCTGTATGCGATGTGAAACCGTCTTGTTCAAACCACATGTTAGTCAAGCACAAGGCATGCAGCTGTGGGGTTAAAAAGTTTTTATTCATATCACGATATCGCTTCTCATTGACAGTTACCGTTACGCCGTTCAGTTTCAAAGAAGTATGGTCCAATGATTACCCCTGATCAAATTTCACACCAGACTACCACTTTTAATCGATGCAAAGGTGACTGATGAATAATTTGGTTGGTTGGTTTACTGAATATTTTTTCATAGTAAATTTGTCACATCTCTACTTCACGACTGCCAAACATTAACTGTCAAGACTAATGTTTACCAAAATGGCAGCAAAACAAAATAATATACCTTCCCGACGGACACCCTGTACGTTATTATAGGCATTAATTTGTTATCAACATTTCTTTTGCAATTTTTACCGAATTACTAGTGAATAATGGTTATTTGCTCGATATACTACACAATTTTTCACATTAAAATTCTTCTACGCATTTAAATCTGTCATGTTGTACATATATTGGTATTGTACTATGTATGTTATTTAGAAAATGTAACACAACTACTAACTTGTTGTTTCACTATTGTTTTAAAATGTTATACATCATAAGTTCTTAATATTTAATATATTTCATATATTTGTAATATTTAATAAATTTCACTAATTAAAGCACTAAAGCTATGTTTTATTGAAAATAAATTTTGAAAATATTATAACAACAATAAAGTTACATGAAAGAGTAATATTGAAATAATAAATATTACCAATATAATAACATTTCTATTATACAAATTTTGTAGTTTAGGTATTTAACATACCCGTAAATTTGTGCAAAAGCAATTTTCTACACAAAATTATAACTAATCTTTAACACAAGATATTAAAAATTTTAGCGCTTTTTCAACATATTTTATAATACAGTAATAATTACAATAACAGAAAGAGAAATAATCATATTTGCTTTTATATTTTCACAGTTTTGTATTTTAATTTTATCATCTCAATAAAAAAAAAAAAATATTTTACATTAAAAATTATTTTCACACTTATGGCTTATGAGGGAGGTGATGACATACATATGTATGTATATGTTGAATACTTGTTAGAGAAATATATATATGTATCATATACAGGGAAACCTGTTTTTGTGCGGTGTACAGGGACCGCATAAAACACATCGTATAAAAAAATTACACAAAACTTCACAAGAAGCTATAAAAAAAAGTAGTTTTCGCAACATAAATACAAATTATTTTTTTGTGCGGTTAATACGGATCGCATTAAAAAGTTTCGCGTCGAATATTACTTAAGACTCTTTTAAAAGATTTAATTAATTAGACCATGAATATTTTTAAACGTTTTATTTGCATATCTACTTATTTTACATATAAAAATCAATTAAATCAATATTCTTCATAATCGCTTTCATCACTAAAAGATGTTATACCATACGCTTGTATATATCCCGATAACGAGCTATACAAGATTAAAGTTCCTTTTGAAATTTTAAAGCTCTTTCAGAATTGTTATCGATGGCCAGGAAATGATGTTCTTACTTATTGCTAAGTTGGAGTTCGGCTTTGATGTTATCCGCTGTCATTTTATAGGGTTCTTTTTTAACGAAAATATCTGTCACATATTTATAATATCACACTTGCTTGAGATTTGATCCTGAATTATTTCAAGAAGATTAAAAACATGTCAATTATCGATATAAAAAGTGACCGCTGTTTTTGTCAACAATATATATTTCAATGTTATATATCAAACAAAAAACAACCAAAATATTTTTTAATTATGTTCCTTTTTCAAACACTGCTGATAACTTCGCTTATTATGTTTAACCTTCATATAGCGACTAAAAACTATCGTAAAAATAAACACATCGCACAAAAATAATCCGAATAAAAATAGGTTCTTTTGTACAAAAATATGAAATTTTAATAAGATAATAAAAATATATATGGTGAGAAAATTTGAGGTTAGGAAGTAAGTTGGCTGTCAAATGATAAATGTCAAGAAATTTTAACTGTGGAGCGCCTCACTCTTGAACAAAGAATTTCAATTGTTAAGATTTACTATCACAATCGTGAGCAGATTTTGCTCGTAATCAAGGTGCTTCTAAACCCGCTGTGTGTAATTTAAATTCTAAATTCAATATTTACGGTACTGCCGCTGACAATATATAGAATAAATATACTCGTAGTGGCTGTACGGCAAAGTGTTGTGGTTGAGCCTGGAGCATCAACTCGTCGAAGTTCGCAACATTTGAGCATCACTAGAGGAATTTTGCACAACATTTTGCATAAAGATCTTTATCTTCACTCTTATAAAGTTCATCTCGTACAAGAATTAAAGCCAGCCGACGAACGTTTATGAATCAATTAGGCGGCTATGTAAACAAACAAAATTTTCGCATATGGGGCTCACAGTATCCATAAATAGTCCTCCAAATAAAATATGGTGCGGTTTGTGGATAGGCAGCCTTATCGGCTCGTATTTTTTCGAAAAAAGCCAAGGAAACGCTGTCACCGTGAATTATCTGCGCTACCAAACCATGATAACCAATTTTTTGTGGCCACAATTGACATCCATCGGGTAAAGTTTTTTTTTTAAATTTTTCGCCCAAAAGATGGTAGTTATGTTGGTATTTTTCATCATAACTTGAAAACGACTTCATCGCATTTTTTATAAGTATCAGCAAATGTTTGGAAACAAAATTTCCTATAAATCGCCTGAACAACATTTTTTTTTCTATTTTCTACAGTTTCGGAGTTATTCATAACTTCGAAAAATATTTCTTCGCTCAAATGAATGAATTTAATGAAGATTTTATATGTTAAGAATTTAAATTAAAGCTTATAATGTTGAGAATAAAATAATTCCGCTCAGGATCTGTAATGAGCTTGCACCCTTATTGGTTTTAACGGGTAGATTTTTAAATTCGATTTTAATGAACGCCATCTATATGTGAAAATTGTATATTGTACCTGTGGATGTTTACCTTTTAATTGACGTTTATTACCTTTGGATTGGCAATGTAATTGTATCTTTTGGAAATAAAACGTTAGCTATTTTTCCGCCAAAATAATTGGACCTTTGACCAACGCCTTATTTTAGCTAGAGGACAAGCGTGATGGACATTATATTACAGATTTTCAAAGTGTTAACAAGTCTTATAAGTATATATTAGTGAAACTTTAATTTTGCTAAAATTGAGTGCAGCAAAAATAGTGTGACACATTAGTTTTGTTGAATTTACAATTTAATTTTTTTGTATAAATTTATTTGGTAAGATTGCTTTCAGTTTTTATTGGAGATGCACCATATTGAACATCTTTATGCTTTAGGATGCATACTTTTTTTGCAAGGGCGAAATAATAGGAAGTCTTTTTACATTTTTTGTGTCTTTTTACTCCAAGGTGCCATCTCCAGAGGGTAAGAAATTCGAAAATTTTTCTCTTTCCTGTATATATTTCATATATTTATTTTCTTCTTTTTATACTTAATTTCTCCAATCATATAGATTTGGCACCTAGTGCATAATATACATAAATATACATAATTTTTAAATTCAAGTGATTATGTCTTATAATTACTAATAGGAGGTCATACATACTCTCTTTTATAAGTCTCCAAATTCTTATTTTGACACATTACCATTGGTTAACATAGAAACCTAATATTGCTCAGTTTTACCATCGTCGTCTGACAACCACATTAAGATCGGAGAGTTTAAACCAATTTGGAGCAAATTAAATGAAAGAAACAGCCAAACTAAAGAGTACGAGAGACACGGCATAGTGAAAATTGAAGTTTCAAAGTGTGGAAAATATTAAAGGAAGAATTATCGAAAAGTGCAGAGTTTAAAATATGAAATAATGTGATACGATCCTTATATTTATTATTGTTGGAAAAAAAAAGGAAAAATATTTATACGCTAACGAGGAAAAAAATTAAGAAATTGTGGAAGTAATTTTCGGAGAAAAACGGTGTTTTATGTAAATATATATATATATATATATATATATATATATATATATATATATATATATATATATACATATATATATATATATTTTATGTGTATCAATTATAATTGTTTTATGGTTGCTATATACATTTTGATAGACAAGTGAGAAAACTCAAATGTATTTATTATATATGCACTGTAAAAAAAAATAATGTTATTGGTTTCTTATAACAATTTTTTTTTGTAATCTTGTTAATACATCATTTTGTGCAACATATGTATAGTGTTTGTGAAGTTAAAATTTTTCAATGTTTATGTACATTTCTCTTAATCAAACTTTGTTGCAGAAGAGAATCACCGGTTATCAACATTTTTGATCGTTCGTCACATCACAAGTACTTATGGTGAGATGTCAACGAGTAAGTCGTAAATTGTTTTATTTGTTTTTATAGTTGCTGTCGATTATTTTGATTTGGAGAAATCATTTTGATTTTAAGGTGACCAGCAAAAGAAAAAGAAAGATTGAAAATAATAGTTTAAAACGTTTTAATAATTTAGTTTTTGGAAAATATAGTTTTTTTTTTGCTGCTCATCTCTAAATGAATTTAGTTAATTTTTTTCATTTAACAATTTCTATTTATTTTCTAATTCAAAATCTAATTTTTTTATTATTTATATTTTATTTTATTTATTTTCATTTATCTATTGTTTTTATATTTTCTAATGTTTTAATAATTTTTATTATTTTATATTATTATTATTTTTTTTTCTAATCATGCCAACAGTTTGTTTTCTTCTATTTAATTACAATAAATTTATAATGATTTGCTAGATAGTAGTGTTTCTGTTTGCCGAAAGAAGTGTGTAAGCTGGTTGTAGTGATATTGCGGACATTATGTATCTTGTTAATGAGGTGTTAGGGCATTTTAACTTTATTATGACTAACATTTTGACTATCGGGTTTTTTATAGGTTGGTGTGTACTTTGAATATCTTTGCTGGTGTAACTTTGTTCTTAGGAAATATGAGATTCGGTAAAAAGAAAAAAAAATCTTTCATAATTAAGCACGCAGAATTAAAATTTCTGTTGGATAACATATGTGGAAGAGGAATATTGAGGCTTTGAAAACCCACCCAATAGTGAGCTACTGTGCTGGTATCAGAGCGTGCTTGCCTTTTGCATATCCCCGACCAACACCGTCCATTTTACACTAACACTTTTAGGTTATCCATTACAGTAAATTTTTGGCGCCCAACGTGGGGCCCGAGATTGTTTGAACTTCCAGATTATTACACCTTTGTGGCGATTATCCTTTGGTAATCAAATAACAATTTCGGCTCCTTATGACTTTAGGAGTTTTTGCGAGTTTTTCCTGGAATTTGCTTTCATAGTAACCATGATCACGCAATACTTAAGGTTTGATTATGTTTTTGATAATACTATGAATTTATGGAATTCACAACTTGGGAGTATTGTGAGTTGTGACCATTATCGAATGAAGTGTGACTATATAATCTAATTGGTCGGAATACACGATTTTGGAGGTTATCCTGATCGTGTCCACAATTAGTTGCATTGTTTCTATAACATCTTGGAATTTGGCATATGCAAGAAGTGCTTACCAAGATAGGGTTTTAATGTATGTTTTTATTTTTCATATTTTTTTTCGACACTGTAACTGTAATTTCTAGTACACACCCATATATCACAACAGCTCTTACCATTTTTAGTAGGCACAGAGTCAGAAATTTATTTTATTTTTTTAGAAAATCATTTTAAATTAGTTTGTCTATTAATTTTCTATTCTTAATTTGTTTCTTTGTTTGTGATTTAATTTATTTTATCTGATTATTTGGTTTATGAAAGGTTTTTATTATTATATTTTGAGTCTTTTTAACTTTTTGTATAGTAAACAATCATGTCGACCACTGAGCAGGTTGGCGACCATTCAATTGTTGGGCAGGAGAGACAGTGTAATTGTGACGCTTGCAATACTCTTATTGCTAGTAAGTCTCAATTGCATACTACCGTTTGTGGCCATAATTTTCATAAAAACTGCCTGTCTAAAATACTTAAGATAAGACCATATTGTTCAGTATGTAATGTTAGAATCATCAATGATAATTCGCAGGCACAGACAAGATCTCAGGGAAAGCTGAGTCAAACAAGAGTTCAAGGTTCTGAGCAGGCTAATGTGTCCATGAGCGCACCGACAAACAATCCTGCAGGAACATCCGAATCAGTGCCAGCGAATTCGCAAACAACAGTTCCAAGTGAATCTCTTCAAGAGGTAGTAGCATCTGTAGTTGCTGCTCAACAGGCCCAACTATTGTCCTCTTTAAATACCCAAATTACAAGGATTGTAGAATCAACTATTCGTGATAGTCTCTCTGGATTAAATGTGAATGCATCATGTTTTGAGCCACAAGTTTTAGTTTCAGGACGTAATGGTTCTGCACCGCAGGAAATGGGAGACCATACATTTAGGGAGTTTGTAGGTAGTAACTCTGAGAGTAATATTAACATAATCCATAACGGAGATCAGACTGCTTCAGCGAATAATCTGCCTAACTCTTCTATGTCGAATATGTCGTCTTCAAATTTTTATAATAGACCGGATAAGGTTCTTCAAATTATTTCAAACTGGAAAATTAAATTTAATGGTGGTGTTAATAGCTTGTCGGTGGAAAACTTTATATATAGGATTGAGGCCTTAACTAATCAGACCCTTCATGGAAATTTTGATTTAGTCTGTAGAAGCGCTAGTTCGTTATTTGAAGGCAAAGCAAGCGATTGGTTTTGGCGGTTCCATAGGTCTGTATCTAATATCACTTGGCCAACTTTGTGCAAGGCTTTAAGGGAACAATTTAGAGACTCTAGGACTGATGTTGATATTCTCGAATTGATAAGAGACCGTAAGCAAAAGCCTAATGAGTTGTTCGATATTTTTTATGAGTCTATTGTTAATTTGACTGATCGGCTTAATGAACCACTCAGTGATAGGACTTTGGTTGAAATTTTAAGGCGTAATTTGATTCCGGAGATACAACATGAACTTTTAAATATGCAAATTTATTCGGTTGAACATCTGAGAGATATCTGCAGACGACGTGAATTTTTCATGCAAGATGTTCGAAGAAAACATAATTATTCTTTGGCGGCACGTCCATTTGGACCACAAAGGCGCATAGCGGAAATCGAGAATGATATGCCGGATGATTCGCCAGCTGTTGATGATGGAAAAGAGGTTTCAGCGTTGAATGCGAACTGCTGGAATTGTAACAAGCCAGGCCACCGGTATCAAGATTGTTTGGCTGAACGCACTGTATTTTGCTACGGCTGTGGATTGCCTAATACTTACAAACCAAATTGTTCTAAGTGTCGTCCAAAAAACGGGAGAGCGAGTGCACCTCGAAGTGCACATCCTACATCAAAGAAAAAAATTCCTCCAGCAGAATAATGTCTCACCTAAAATCGAATTTTATTGCTAATTGCATTACCAGCTATGATATTGATCAAATGAACAACATTACTTTTGGTAAACGTGACTCTTCGTTAAAACTCACAAGAAAAAGTTCTTCCAGGTCATCAAAACGTATGAGATCATTTTGGAAATCAGTTAAAATGTTGAGAAAAAATATTATAGGCTCAGTTTTAGACAGACCAAATGATATTAGACCATATGCGGAAGTTATTCTTTTCGGAAGAAAATTTTTAGGATTACTAGATACGGGCGCATCTATTAGTTGTATAGGGGCGGACGCAGCAGATAACTTTATTAAATCGGGTAGTAAATATAGGAAAATCAATTCCTCGGTGAAGACTGCTGATGGCAAGGATCAGGTCATCAAAGGATTTATTAAAACAAGTATCCGATTTAAAAACTTGGATAAACCAATTACAATATTTATAATACCTAGCTTGAAAAGAGATCTGTTTTTGGGAATAGATTTTTGGAATTTATTCGGTTTACTCCCTCCTGCATTGAATGACGCCTCTAACACTGTATCATCTGATAAAATTAGTGAACTGGAAAATCAAGTTGTGCTTTCTATTACCCAGAGACAGGCGTTAGGTGAAGTTGTTAGTAAGTTTCCATCATTTAGCAAGGAAGGTTTGGGCAAAACAAACATTTTAAGCCATGTAATAGACACTGGTGATGCTAAACCCATCAAACAGAGACATTTTCCCGTATCACCGGCTGTTGAGAAGCTGATCTATGAGGAACTGGACAGAATGCTATCATTAGGAGTTATAGAGGAATCTAATAGCGCTTGGTCATCACCAGTTGTTTTACATAGAAAACCAGGGAAAATTAGATTGTGTTTAGACAGTAGGAAATTGAATTCAGTCACTTTAGGCGATGCTTATCCCCTTCCTCAAATAGAGGGTATATTGAGTAGACTTCCAAAAGCCGAATATATAACCAGCTTGGATCTCAAGGATGCTTTTTGGCAGATCCCTTTAGATCCCAATTCTCGGGAGAAAACGGCATTCACTGTTCCCGGGCGACCGTTATACCATTACACTGTTATGCCGTTCGGGCTATGTAATGCACCACAGACAATGTCCCGTTTAATGGATAAAATTATACCTCCGGTTCTCAAGACGGAAGTGTTCGTATATCTTGATGATCTCTTAATTATATCAGAATCCTTCAAGAAGCATTTAGAGGTTCTAAGCTTGTTGGCCAGCGAATTGAAGAAAGCAGGACTTACCATAAATGTCGAAAAGAGTCGTTTTTGTGTTGCAGAGGTTAAATATTTAGGATATTTGGTTGGGAATGGGGTTATACGGACAGATCCCGATAAAGTTTCTGCTATTACCGATTTTCCTATACCGCGATCCATTAAGCAGGTCCGAAGATTTTTGGGAATGACGGGCTGGTATCGAAAATTCATAAAAAACTATGCAACTATAACCACACCGATTACTAATCTGCTTAAAGGAAGGAGGAAATTTGTTTGGAACGAGGAGGCCCATAGTGCGTTTGAACTCTTAAAGACCAAATTGAGTACTGCCCCTGTTCTACATAGTCCTGACTTCACGAAACCGTTTATGATTCATTGTGACGCAAGCAAAACAGGTATTGGTAGTGTTTTGGTGCAAAAGGATGCTGAAGGTCAGGAGGTTACTATTGCTTTCATGTCGAAAAAGCTCAATCCGGCCCAGCGTAACTATTCAGTTACGGAACAGGAGTGTTTGGCAGCTTTATTGAGCATTAAAAAGTTTAGGGCTTATGTTGAAGGGCATGAGTTTACCGTCGTTACAGATCATGCCTCTTTGAAGTGGCTTATGTCCCAATCTGATCTTAGCTCTCGTCTTGCTCGTTGGTCGCTAAAATTACAAAAATACAAGTTTAAAATTGAGCACAGGAAGGGTGCACAGAACATTATCCCGGATGCATTGTCTAGGGCTAATACAGAAGATTTATCTGGTTTAGACATTTGTAAGATGTCATCAGATGAAGACAATAAAGGATTTTCTGTAGATTTAAACTCTGCACATTTTAAATCTGAAGAATATCGTCGCCTACTAGACAAAGTAAAACAGAATTTAGATAAAACACCCGATCTGTGTATAAGAGATGGTTACCTGTATCGACGTACCTCACATACTACTGAAATGCAATTGCAAGATAGTTTTTCATGGAAGTTATGGATACCTAAAGCTATGGTTAACGATCTTTTGAAAATGGCACATGATAATCCCTTTTCATCCCACGGAGGCATACAAAAAACATTAGAGAGGCTTCGTAGGTTTTGTTTTTGGCCAAATTTAGCTTCCGATGTAAAAAATTATGTAAACAAGTGCGAAATTTGCAAGGCAACCAAACATCCAAATCAAACTCTTAGACCTGCTATGGGTAATGTAGCTATGTCAGATAGATTTTTTCAAAAACTATACATAGATTTTCTTGGTCCATACCCTAGATCTAGATCTGGACATATTGGAATTTTTATCGTTCTTGATCACTTTTCGAAATTTCCGTTCTTAAAACCAATTAAGAAATTTTCATCAGATATAGTGATATCATTTATGGAAAAAGAATTATTTCATACTTTTGGCGTTCCTGAGGCAGTGGTTTCAGACAATGGATCACAATTTCGTGCCACACAATTTAATGAGTTTTTATCCCGTTATGGAGTTAGACATATTTATACCGCTGTTCATTCTCCCCAAGCCAACGCTTCGGAAAGAGTTAACAGATCAGTTTTGTCGGCAATCAAATCGTATGTAAAACCTGATCAGAAAAACTGGGATGAACAACTTAGTAATATATGTTGCGCTCTTCGATCAGCTCGTCATACTACGATAGGAACGTCTCCATATTACATGGCTTTTGGACAACACATGATTACTAATGGTTCAACATATTCACTGATGCGTCAACTAGAACTGTTGGATGATCGTTCTATTCGGTTCAATCGAAATGATTCCATGGAAATCATAGGAAAGAGAGCAGCTGATTTAACAAAAAAATTGAATGAAAGGAACGAGAAATTCTACAATCTGCGCTCTAGGGATGTCACTTATCGACCAGGCCAAGAGGTTTTCCGACGGAACTTTAAACAGAGCAACTTTGAACAGGGTTATAATTCAAAATTAGCCCCGACGTTTTTAAAGGCACGTATTAAACGAAAATTAGGTAAGAACTATTATGAGCTAGAGGACTTAAAAGGAGTGTCTATTGGAACGTATCATGCTAAGGATATACGTCAGTAAAAGTCGGTTGGTGCAAGTTTATCAGATTTGTCGTTAGAAATACCGCCAAAGTCTGATCTCGGCGGGGGGGTTTTGTAATGAGCTTGCACCCTTATTGGTTTTAACGGGTAGATTTTTAAATTCGATTTTAATGAACGCCATCTATATGTGAAAATTGTATATTGTACCTGTGGATGTTTACCTTTTAATTGACGTTTATTACCTTTGGATTGGCAATGTAATTGTATCTTTTGGAAATAAAACGTTAGCTATTTTTCCGCCAAAATAATTGGACCTTTGACCAACGCCTTATTTTAGCTAGAGGACAAGCGTGATGGACATTATATTACAGATTTTCAAAGTGTTAACAAGTCTTATAAGTATATATTAGTGAAACTTTAATTTTGCTAAAATTGAGTGCAGCAAAAATAGTGTGACACATTAGTTTTGTTGAATTTACAATTTAATTTTTTTGTATAAATTTATTTGGTAAGATTGCTTTCAGTTTTTATTGGAGATGCACCATATTGAACATCTTTATGCTTTAGGATGCATACCTTTTTTTGCAAGGGCGAAATAATAGGAAGTCTTTTTACATTTTTTGTGTCTTTTTACTCCAAGGTGCCATCTCCAGAGGGTAAGAAATTCGAAAATTTTTCTCTTTCCTGTATATATTTCATATATTTATTTTCTTCTTTTTATACTTAATTTCTCCAATCATATAGATTTGGCACCTAGTGCATAATATACATAAATATACATAATTTTTAAATTCAAGTGATTATGTCTTATAATTACTAATAGGAGGTCATACATACTCTCTTTTATAAGTCTCCAAATTCTTATTTTGACACATTACCATTGGTTAACATAAAAACCTAATATTGCTCAGTTTTACCATCGTCGTCTGACAACCACATTAAGATCGGAGAGTTTAAACCAATTTGGAGCAAATTAAATGAAAGAAACAGCCAAACTAAAGAGTACGAGAGACACGGCATAGTGAAAATTGAAGTTTCAAAGTGTGGAAAATATTAAAGGAAGAATTATCGAAAAGTGCAGAGTTTAAAATATGAAATAATGTGATACGATCCTTATATTTATTATTGTTAGAAAAAAAAAGGAAAAATATTTATACGCTAACGAGGAAAAAAATTAAGAAATTGTGGAAGTAATTTTCGGAGAAAAACGGTGTTTTATGTAAATATATATATATATATATATATATATATATATATATATATATATATATATATATATATACATATATATATATATTTTATGTGTATCAATTATAATTGTTTTATGGTTGCTATATACATTTTGATAGACAAGTGAGAAAACTCAAATGTATTTATTATATATGCACTGTAAAAAAAAATAATGTTATTGGTTTCTTATAACAATTTTTTTTTGTAATCTTGTTAATACATCATTTTGTGCAACATATGTATAGTGTTTGTGAAGTTAAAATTTTTCAATGTTTATGTACATTTCTCTTAATCAAACTTTGTTGCAGAAGAGAATCACCGGTTATCAACATTTTTGATCGTTCGTCACATCACAAGTACTTATGGTGAGATGTCAACGAGTAAGTCGTAAATTGTTTTATTTGTTTTTATAGTTGCTGTCGATTATTTTGATTTGGAGAAATCATTTTGATTTTAAGGTGACCAGCAAAAGAAAAAGAAAGATTGAAAATAATAGTTTAAAACGTTTTAATAATTTAGTTTTTGGAAAATATAGTTTTTTTTTTGCTGCTCATCTCTAAATGAATTTAGTTAATTTTTTTCATTTAACAATTTCTATTTATTTTCTAATTCAAAATCTAATTTTTTTATTATTTATATTTTATTTTATTTATTTTCATTTATCTATTGTTTTTATATTTTCTAATGTTTTAATAATTTTTATTATTTTATATTATTATTATTTTTTTTTTTTCTAATCATGCCAACAGTTTGTTTTCTTCTATTTAATTACAATAAATTTATAATGATTTGCTAGATAGTAGTGTTTCTGTTTGCCGAAAGAAGTGTGTAAGCTGGTTGTAGTGATATTGCGGACATTATGTATCTTGTTAATGAGGTGTTAGGGCATTTTAACTTTATTATGACTAACATTTTGACTATCGGGTTTTTTATAGGTTGGTGTGTACTTTGAATATCTTTGCTGGTGTAACTTTGTTCTTAGGAAATATGAGATTCGGTAAAAAGAAAAAAAAATCTTTCATAATTAAGCACGCAGAATTAAAATTTCTGTTGGATAACATATGTGGAAGAGGGAATATTGAGGCTTTGAAAACCCACCCAATAGTGAGCTACTGTGCTGGTATCAGAGCGTGCTTGCCTTTTGCATATCCCCGACCAACACCGTCCATTTTACACTAACACTTTTAGGTTATCCATTACAGATCTCACAAAAAAAAGAAATAAATGTAAATAAAAAATAAGAGTGGAATACATCGCCATAGATTATACAGAAGATCTTTACAAAAAATATTAAAACCTTAAAAACGAATGAGCCACTCAATTTGTTAATAAAAATTTTTAATATCGGTTGGGCCATCTACCAATTTCAACTTGAACCAGCGGTTATTTCGAATCTGAGCATACTTATGTTATTCTATTCCGTCACAAAATTCAGTATATTATCTGAAATTAATCGATTTATGCTTGAGCAACGTTGGGATTTATTGGAAATTTATTTCCAAATCAAAGACAATTGTTCGGAAATTGCACGAAAATGTCGTACAAAATTTGGTCGCAGAGAAGAACCAACAGTGCCCGGTATACGCAAGTTTGCTGCTAAAGTTAGTGAAACTAGTTTGTTAATGCGCCAAGACGTAAGCGTGCTCGTGCACTGCACACCTGAAAATATCAAAGCTGTGTCTGAGAATGTACGTGAGAATCCATCAACATCAACCCGTCAACGTTCTCAATAAGTGAACATTTCACGGTATGACGCCTTACAAAGTTCAAATGGTTCAGGAGAAGAAGTCGCATGACCATACATTTGTTTTCGCTTCGCTGGATGGACCAACTGGCAACAGATGATGTCTATTTTGCACAATAAAACATTTTTGCGAATCAAGCTTATTTTCATCTTGGTGGGTACGTTAATAAGCAAAATTGCCTTATTTTGGGTTAACAAAACCAAAACTTGGTTTTACGGAAGCCAATGCACCCAATAGGAGTAACTGTTTTGATGTGGCTTTTGAAGCGGTGGCATCATTGGCCCATAATTCTTTGAAAATGAAGATGGCGCAGCAATTACGGTCAATGGAGACACCTATCGCACCATGATAACTGATTTTTTTCGTCCGCTCTTAATGGCATTGATATGAACGCTGTTTAGTTTCAATAGGATGGTACAACTTGCCACATATCTCATGCCACAATCGTTTAATTAGCCGCAATGATTTGGACACCGTTTGACTATTTTCTGTAGGACGCCGTTAAAGACAAATGTTAAGCGCACTAACCAGAGATTCCATCGTCGAGATACGACACCACACACTCGAAAAAATTTTCGAAGATTAGAGTGGAATACTGTAAGGAAAGCCACGGTAGCCATATGAATGAAATAATATTTCATTCCTAACCGAAATTATTTTACTTCACAACATAAAAATTAATTTGACGAAATTTCAAAAGGTTTTTGTTTTATTGCATTTTTAAAATTAAACAATTTGTAGACTTACTAAATTGAAAGTGAATTTATATTTTTCAACTATATCTGTATTTAAATATTTTATTTCTTTTCTCGGAAGAACGTATTCAAGAAATATATATTTGCATAGTTTTTTTTACTAAAGATGAATCAATAATTCCATTAATTAAAATTTTTTTATTTCCTTATTTTCTATAAAAAAAGAAAAAAAAAAATAGAAAAAACACAGTGAACTTATATTTTGCAAGTATCCAGATACTATTTTGAGATATCCAGATTCCTCTGCGTGTCGAAAAATCTTGATTGAGCTTTATTCTCGCCGGCTACAACATTTAACGCGTTTTGTTCTAAAGTTGCCATCATGTAGGACACTACTGTTTGCATAAGTGCACACTTATGTCTATCATTTTCTCATAGTCACCTTGCGTTTCAAATAACTGAGTATGCAAGAGTCTTAAAAGACTTTGCGAAATCAATAAAAGTAAGTTAAGTTGAGAGTGACTGTCAACGGACTGCTCAATTATGGTTTAAAACCTTGCTTGTTCATAACATACCACTACTCACTGACTTAAAAACTTCAGAGACATTTATTTATGATTTTTAGACTTTTCTATTCACTAAAAAAAAATTCTTAAAAGAGTACCAAAAAATTTCCGAAGCGCAGCGACTAGTATTGCAAATAACATAGCTTAAGCACATTTTTAAACTTTTGATTGGTTAAACTCAATTTATTTGCCGACTACTAACTTTTGTCTTTTTCAAAGAGAATAGTATCCTATATTTTAATATTATCATTGAAAACAGACAGTAGTTGGTTTCTTGGTTTTTATTTTTTCTTCCTTTTACTAACAAAGACAATTATTTGCATAAGAACTTTTCTTCTATTTTTTTGCCATTTCAAATACTGAACTATTATATATAAATTCAAAAGGTTTGGAATTAATTACTTATTTAAACATTATTTAAGGTCATCAGTAATTAATCGTTTGTTCTCTTTGCCTTTTTACTTTTTTTATTTTCGATTGTTTATAGTTTGGACTTAAGATTTTTTTCATCCTACCTATCCTAGTTTTTAAATATGTTTTAAAGGTTAGTTAGAAAATAAGTAAATTATGGAATATTTTGAAATAAAAATGTAAATATTTCGCACATTAAATCATGAACAGTAACAACAACAAATTTTTCGGAATTGATTTCTTCATAGACTAATTCACAAAAGCCTTTAATGATGTTTCACAATAAATGCCTAGAACTTGTGAAACAAAGCCGATTTTTTATGTTTTATTAATATTGTTACGAAAATAAGGTTGTGTACCACTGTCGTTTGTTACATTGCTAAAATAAATAATTAAAAACCGCAAAAATGACTATACGTGCTGTTTACAAATAACCAAATCGACAATAACAAACATTTTATTTTTGTTGTCATTTGCTGTATAATATCCTATAGCTTTTAGAATTTATTAACCCTTTGAAAGAGAAGAGTAATATATTTTAAGCATAAGATAAATCTTATCTATCTTTCAAGTTTTAATTTTGTCGTTTCTTACAAAAATATTGATACACTTTCATGCAGGTCAAGTTCACATTAAAATATTTCAACTAAACTATCAACATACTCATGAGAACGGATACTATTTTCGTCATTTGTGGTTGGAAAATATGAAAGGATATTACAGATCAAGCTTTAAGGGAAATTTATTATGGCAGTATTCACTATATAAAAAATGTTTATCACGGTTATGAAATTTATAAAAAAAAATCCTAAATATTTAAATAGCTTTATTCTGTAGACTTCATGTGAAGAGAGTCCAATGGAGGACAGTGGTGGAAGGAATAATAGAGACACTTTCTTTTTTTTCAATAACTAGAACAACGTGGAATGGTCTAAAGAAATGAAGAATAATTTGTCTGAGTCAAACGGAGAAGTTTATGAACGAACTTATTTCAATTACAATGCATTCTTTATTTGGTTTTTGTAATGATAAATAAAAATTAAAGAAAAGTTCAATTTAAAAAAATTTTGATGTGTCCATATTATTTCTTCCACCATTGTTTATTTAATTTAAGTAAAAAAGAAATAATTATCTTTTAATTGTGCATGGTATAAACAACCAAGGTTGGGTTTAATTGGGTTACCCAGTGGGTTGCCAACCTTGTCATCAAGTGAATCGAATAGTAAATTTTATACACTACAAGAAACACATTAAAAGAAGCACTGGAATTGTGTTCTTAGACATTAAGAAAGCATTTGACGCAATATGACAAAACGGTCTTATATATAAACTTAACCTCTTAGGCTGTACTTGCAAAAACAGTTTGTATTGACAGTTTTCTAAGCTATAGGTCGTTTATTGTTGCCATCGATGGAAGTAATTCCACAGAATGAAATATTCTAGCTGTGGTTCCACAAGGCCCTGTACTTTCACTTATTTTGTATTGCCTTCATACATCTGTTTGTAAAGTCTTAAAATATCAACACACAGCCCTATACATTGATGGTACGGCTATTATGGCTAGCGGAAAAGTTACAAATGCTATAATAAAAAATATGAAAAGAGTTCTTGAATAAAAAATTTCCAATAAATTTTTCACCAAATAGAAGATGGAGATTAATGAAACAAAAACTCAAGCCATAATCTTTCCTTTTAATAAGTCCCCAAATCCCTAACTTTAGATAAAAAACTAAGATTTAAAAACCATGTCTTGGGTTATGCACTTTTTCGTCTTTTGAAACTCACATCTACGCTCGACATTAAAAATAAGTTGTTATTATATAAAATGTACATACGAACGATAATGACTTTTGGATCTCAAGTCTTGTACAGTAAAATCGCCAAAATATATCGAAGAAAGCTGCGTATTATCCCAAATAAGAACCTTAAAATTATATATAATTTACCAAGACGTTACTCAACATTTTGATTACATAGATATTACAAAGAAGATATGATCAATAAAGTCATCAGTAAATTAACAAAAAGCTTTGAGGATCGAAACAGATCATCTAACTATGATTTAATTAGAAATTTATAATGTATATATTTTTAAACCTGCATCTATGATTGTAAAGTAGTATATACTCGTAACAAAAAAATTTCTTGAAAATTCAATAGGTCTTTACTTTTTTCCTATAAATGTAAATGTATAATTGAAAAGCACCTTTTAGTGTATGGAAACATGATTTCGATTGCTGCAATATTTTATGTAAAAACTTAATTTATGCGATTCTTAGAAATTAAAATTTTAAAACTGTTATAAGTATTGATAGTCAAATTAAAAATAAAAGTAAAAAAAATTCGCACAGCCAACAATCGCTTAAGCATTTCGAATAAAACTTATAAAAAAATTAAAATTACTTTGAAAATTAATTAAAATTTTAGTCTGTTGTTTATAAATTTTGAAAATGTACTTGAAAGTGAGCCGCTAAGTGCACACCTCCATTAACCCCACTTTTTATTTTTTTAAATATTAATGAGAAAACACGGTATTGAGCCTAAAATATATCATAATCCAAACAAATTTTTCTGATCTTAAGAATTAACGCTACTAAATGACAAAAATATTTATATATTTTTTTTTTAATTTTTCTAAACTTTTTGTTTTATGTAGTTAATCAATTTGTGTTCTGTGCGGCTCATAAATTAATTTAAATTATTAGGCTCCTGCAGCGTAACTATTTAAAAAAGGAAGGAAAAAAATCACAAGCATAAGTATTAGAAAACGACGACATGATTTTTTTCAAACATGTTTGTTTACTACATAAAAGCTACAAATATTTTATGTTTCTAACATCAAAGTAAAGTATTTTGTTAGACTTTCTTTTACGATTATGAAGAGTAATAAGGTACACTTAAAACAAAAATTAAAACATTATCAAAATATATATTATTTGAATTTCTCTTAACGATTTACAGGAGATCATAAGTCGTAACTTATTATTTCCTGCTATGTCTGTCAAAAGATAACGCTTTTATCTGACGCCAAGTGGTCTTAAAGGAAGTTTTGGCTTTCATCATCGTTCAGCAGTATACCCAATCCATCTCCCTTTACTTTTAATAATTTCCTTTTATAGTGGAACTTGATGTGTTTGTCACCACAAGGAATGTTTGAATATCGTATATGGCCAAAATATTTTCCAGAATGCGCTATAAATAACGATTGATAGATTGCTAGATCGAATTGACATGTTAATTTGCTGTTTTTAACGACTCACAGCCATACAGAGGCATTGAATTTACACACTGTTAAAAATTTTAATTTTCGTGTTAAAAGATCGCCATATGGGGGTCTAGTGGCCTAAAAGAGTGGCTGCTTAATTCATTTTGTTTCGGGTGTCAGCACTGAATTACAATTTTTTCAGTGATGTTTATTTTGAGAACCACAATATCTGTGACACGTATATCTTTGCCGTAGACCAGGTCTTACAGTCCAGTGTTAATTTAGTAAGATTAGTTTATATAAATATTATTTAAGAGAGCTTAACATTTCATCTGCTTAAATTATTGAATATTATGTAAGATCCTAATTAATTTAATTATATTCTCTTTTAGTCTAATATTAAAATTAAATTTATTCTATATAAGCGAATATTTAATCAATTTAATCATACTATTTTTGTCATTAGCTAGATGTTAACAAAATTCGATTATTGGTCT